>VXBQ01009057.1:197737-349285 GCA_013400175.1 Phainopepla nitens | reverse complement strand
CGGCCAACTACGTGACCCGCCAGCCCCGCGGCGGAGCGGCGGCGGTGGGCGGCGGACGGGGGGACCCCGCGGGCAGCCTAACGGAGATCGACTTCCAGCACCTGGAGCTGCAGGAGATCATCGGCGTGGGGGGCTTCGGGAAAGTGTACCGGGCCACCTGGCGGGGCCGCGAGGTGGCCGTGAAGGCGGCGCGGCAGGACCCCGACGAGGACATCACGGCCACGGCGGAGAGCGTGCGGCAGGAGGCCAAGCTCTTCTCCATGCTACGGCACCCCAACATCATCGCCCTGCACGGGGTCTGCCTGCGGGAGCCCAACCTCTGCCTCGTCATGGAGTTCGCCCGCGGCGGATCCCTCAACGGGGCCCTGGCCGCCGCCCCCGGGGCCGCGGCCGCCCGCGGGGGCCGCCGCATCCCCCCGCACATCCTGGTGAACTGGGCGGTGCAGATCGCCCGCGGCATGCTCTACCTGCACGACGAGGCCATCGTCCCCATCCTACACCGGGACCTCAAGTCGAGCAACAGTGAGTCCCGGGCGGGGCGGGGGTGGGGAGGTGACGAGGGACCTTCGGACCGCGACGGCGAGGGGGTGTCCCCGCCTTAGGCCGCCGGGCCCGGGGGAGTCCCGGCGCGGCCCCGGCGTAGCGGCGCTGGCCGCGGCGCGGGGGTGGGCGGCTGGGCCTGGACGGGCTCCGTCCGGGAGCCCTGTTCCACCGGGGGGTGGGTGTCGCAACTCGGGCACTGAGTGCCAGACGCTTGGGCAAGCGGCAGGTTGGTTTGCCGGGCTTTGAGCTGGCTACGAACTCGTGGAAAGGTCGGGAGGAGCCGGGGGTACCTTCAGCGCGCGCAAGGTCGTGCCCCCCGGAGGGGAGCTCACTTAAAGCGAGGTAAAATTCTGCGCGCAACCACAATTGCCAGTCTACAAGGCTCTGATGAGTTGTGTGGTCCTGGCTTTTAGACCTTACTTAGGGAACCAAGCACCTTATAAAGAAAAGATTTAATAAGGGTATCGCTTATGTTTTACTGCCGAACAATCGTATGTGTGTCTAGTTTTCACTGCATGCATTTACCCACTTAGCCAACATTGAGATGGAAAAGACAAGTACCTTAAAACCAGTAGAAGCTGTTGTTCAGATGCCAGATTTGCTTTCATCCCTTGGCATGGACAAATGCACCTGCAAGAATGAGGGAGTTGCTCAGTTCGGGTTTAGTGGCTCCTTGGTCCATCTGACAATACAGAAGCATCTAAGATTTTGACCACTGTGCATTTGGAAGGCTGGCTTACTAGAATAGAGTGTTTATGACTTGCCATTGTAGTTGTGTTTAGAAACAATGACCTGAAAGTGGAAATCTGTGTGTTTCCATAAATATCTGAAGCTTTCCATTTTGTTCTGAATGTTCCAAAAGTGCAGCAATGTGTTAGTCTTTTTTTTCCAGATAGGAGTCCTTAAGTAGTCCAGTCGAAATAAAAAAGCTTCATTCAAGTTTGAAGCACTTTAAGAGGCTGTGTGTCTTGAAGGTCACCATGCATGGGCTGTTAAGACAAGGCTCAGTCATGGGACTGACTGTTCTGAGAATACTTTCGCTATTTGTTTGATAAAGAAAGAACCTAGCTCAGCTGTGTTTGTGCTTCTGTTTGTAGTACAGGCTGTGAACTCTCGGAAGTTTAGTGTCATGGCCAACACCTTAATTTCTAGCAAGTGGTCTGTAGCCAGCTTGTGCCCATTTAGTTTGCTGCTGTGTTCGGAATGAGCTGCTGCACCTTGAGTATTTAGTGGCTCTCCTTAGACAGAGTGGGCTGCTGCATGCTAGCAGCATGTTAAATGACAGTGACAAAGTTCATGTCTGAAATAAATTCATAACCGTGTGGTTTAGCATAACACTGGGAGCTGAGTTGGGTACTGCTGAGAACTGATTACCATTATCATCTTTTTGTATAGGGGTAATGGCAGAGCATTTTGAAAATATAGTTCTGATTATAACCTCAGCCTATGTGCCTATTCACTGCTTCCATTAACTCCTGTTGCAAATGCACTTAACTTGAGCTAGTTAGATATCTCACCTAGCTAGTTAGATATCTCACCTATATTTCTTAATCTTAGCAAGATACTTCAAACCAACTTCTTAGCTTGAAGAAGTATTGAATATGCTAAATAGAATTATGTCTCTTGGTCATCCACCTAAATGACAGTGTTAGAAGACGTGCGTGGGTGGCACCATATACTGTTCAACAACATGGATTTTGAAAAGGACTGCAAGTTATGGCAGTATCCCCTGTTCTGGTAACTCGTCCATTCATTGAAGGCTTCCTTTCTTTCTTTTTCTGTAGTCTTTTGCGGTCTTGCACAGTGGGAGTGGAAGGCTGCCAGGGTTGACTGAGCGACTTGCTTGGCGTGGCTAGTAACAGTTGTGCGGTGGCTGCAGCTCCAGAGAGGAGAGAGGGGTCTGGCAGCACCCATTCCTCACCTGCTTGGTGCTGCTTTCCAGGCACTGCTGGTGGGAGTGGCTCAGTGCTCTTCCTTAAGCAGCTCTAGGTAGTAGGCAAATGTATCAATTTTGTGCTACCTTAGTTATTTTTGTTAAGAAGGATGTTTTTCCTTCCTCACACAATAAATTAGAACAATGACTGCCCCTAATATGGTGTGGTAAGGAATGCTTCTCACACTACTTCCCTAGCAAGTAGGCAGGAGCTAATTTTCCCAGCCAGGCAAAGGGAACCCCTTCTACCAGTGTATTTGATCCAGAAAAGGTATGTGTCTGGGCTTGTGGTTGGCAGGCAATAGCAAGCATCTCAAAGGCCAGCATGTTACTTCTCTCCCTGCAATTTTATGGAGTTGGGATCTCTATAGCATATCTAGTGTGATTTCACTGATGCCAAACTGACAGGACTGGAGAGAAGGTGCCGCAAACAGAAGAGCCATGAGAGCAGCCAGCTTTTATTAACAGCAGTGACTATCTAGGTTTGAATGCTCTTGTTTCACCAAGCCCCTTTTGGTAGGTGGGAAAAAGTTTGTGTTTCTGCCAGAGTAAAGGAATTTAATATGTAAACAAATGTTTTCCATATTGGAAAGAAAAACTAACATACTTGATTTTGAGGGCTGAACAAGGAAGTGAAGTGTAACTCATGAGTTTTATTAACAGCAGAGAGAGTTTCTTCAGTTGTGGAGTCCATGTTAAATAAATTTAAACTTACAGGTTTTTCAGAAGCAGACAAAACAGGGGTGTAAAGAGCACTTTTAGCTTTAGATATGTGCGATTAAATGAAACATAGTAACCATGGTCTCTAATGTTGACTTATGAATTGTGGGTGCTTTGTAAAACCTTGTGTGGCAGAAGTGGTAAGAAGTTTCACTGGCAAAGATCATGGCCTGTTTTGAGGATAACTTCTCATAAGCAGTTCTTACGTCCCTCAATACACTTTATAGATTAAGGACATAATCTCAGATTAAAGATTAAGAGGTGAAACTTTACGTGATCTGAAATCTGAATGAAAATCAGGAAGAAAATTTGATTTTTTTCAAGCCATCATTGTTAGTCAAGGAATTCTTAATTAACTGATGCTTTAACTGAAAAGGAGATGTCTTAAAAATTGTGAAAATACTTGAATATTCCTCACTCTGTCTTCTGGGTAGGAATTTAGTCTTGATTAAGCATGCCAGCTGATTATGAAAAAAAACTAGATTTTCCTGGAAATAAAAGACAGGAATTCATCTACAAGACTAGACACTAAAAGTTTTGTGTGTCTTTTTACCACATCTCAGCGGTTTTTCTGACTCTTTGGAAGGGCAACTATTTTGCTCAGAAGGAATCAAATTTCTTGCTTCTGAGCAAGGACACCCCATTAGTTACAATACCTGTGGATGTCTAAGAGCTCAACACAGCCTCCCCTGATTATTGTACCCTGAAGAAAGCTAATAATATGTTCAGCTAGAGTATGCCGCATTTTCACTTTCTCAAGTCAAGTGTAGAGGAAACAGAGGTTTGTGATTCTGGGATTGATTTCAGACTGTGCACTGCTTCTGCCTTTAAAAAACGCACTTTATCTCTAGTGCAGCAGCCTTGTGTACTTCTAGGAAGCATTGCAGTAAGTTCAGAATATCTTGCTTATGGCATAGACCCATCCATGATTACAAAGTTGATTATATGTAGATTAAGTGTACTAACACAGTACTGATAAAGTGCTTTATGCTCACTTGTCATAGATGGATATGCCAGAAGGACTCTGTTTGCTGTGGCTTTCACCAGCTCCTCCTTTGCAGCCCTCAGCTCTGTGAAGGGCATGGAGTTTTTATTGCTTCTGGAAATTGTCGAGGTCAGCTTGAGTTTCAAGGATTGTTGAATAAGACCGTGGAAGTGACAGTGCTAATGAAAACTACTTGGAATCTGAAGGAATCAATTGTACAAGAGGACAACCCACTGCAATGTCATGTTCTTCAAACTAGTATAATGAGAAGCAGTTAGAGAATAGAAATCATTTGATTTAAAACCTTAAAAGGAAGTATGATGTGTTTGACTGAACTGTTGAGTCAGTTGCTTTTGATGAGGCAAGGTGTCCTGGAGTTTGAGAAAAGCCAGAACAAATTATCTCTTATTCTTTGCCTTTACAGGTTATTTGCAGCAGAATTGCTCAAGTTATGCTATTAAACACCTTTTAAATAAGAAGGAGATGTTTTCCAGAATTCATAAAAACTTATATCAAACTTCTCCATATAGCAGCTTTAGGCTAGCTGTTCAGGGAGAAGAAGAGTAAGAAACTAGAGTTAAGCCTATCTGCCATTTTCTGAACTGATGATATGTCTTGTGAAATCACTAGTGTGCATAATTTGTCTCTTAACTGTTTTGAAGAGGTTAAGACTTGTTCACATACAAGTACAGCTGTTATTAAATGTTTGAAATTCAGAATCTTGTACAGTTACCAAGAGAATTAAAAATTACATTCTGTTACAATTGTCTTTGGTAGTTTTGAGAGAGAAGAGAAAAGGCTTTTAAGTAGATTTGGGCTTCAGTGTAACTTCCTTTGAAAATAAAGTTCCAAGATGCCTACTAATGGCAGTGAAACTTCGAGTTTTTTTCTGTCAGTAGCACTGTGCCAATTACTGCTCACCTATTGTGGTGTAACAAAACTAAAAAACCTGATGTATTCTATGGGTATGGATTCTGCATCTGAGTCTCCTCCTCTTGGCACTCCATTTGTGGAACATAGAGTCTCATATTGGCTTCCACGTCTCCAGCGTCCCTGGTGGGCTAAGCCTGGCTGTCCCAAGGTGCCTGTCTCCAGTGCTGGGTGACTCGGGCACCTCCTGCAGCATTCTGCATCTGCTGTAATTGGTTTGACACTGCTTGTACTGCCTGGCTAGCTGCTAAGCTCCTACTGGCTGGTGTCTCTGAGGTCTGGAGGGGAGTGGATGTTTTTCCTGGCAGAACTAACTGAAGTTCCTCTGCCATACTGCAACTGACTTTCATAAAACCCATAGGAACCATGTCTTTGAGAATGTGGTATCATTTTGATAAATGTCAGTCAGGTAGAATAATGGGCCAGAAGTTATTTAGCATTTTAAAATGTGTATGCTGTAGTTTTCCATGCTGTCTTCATATAGGAAGTCACAATACTTAAATGCTTTACACTGTTCTTAATTGTTTAAAATCACATAAAGCTAGAAATTATGCCAGGTGTGGTAGGTTCCTTTCCCATCTCTGAGAGGCAGTAGCCCTGCCATGTGCTTTGCTGTAAAAATGTTCCTGCTGCATTACACATTAAGAACTGGTCATACATCCTGAAGCATCTGGAAGTGTATAAGCAGGAAGGAGCACTGTTTTTTATAACCTTGTTGGTTAAGTATTCTTTTAAAAAAAACAGAAGAAACCAGAATCAAACCACCTTCATGCAAACATTGGTAGGATCGAAAAATTTCATTTACCTGGGAAAAGACACCTGTTTTGAAGGTTATGATCTACTTAAAGTTAGCATGCCATTGAATTCCAGTAAGTTTTTCTTTTGAATGTCCCTATATCACATGAATGAGTTCTGTGTTTCATAAAACATTGCTCCCAGGAATTTTTTTTTTTATTTCATGTGTGCTCAGACTATGTAGATAGGGATTCTATTTTTTGGGAGGCCCTGAAGGGGTGCCTGGATTCTGTGGGAGCATCAAATACTTAGTAGCCTTGAGGTAGAGTATTATCTTTTTCAAGTTCATCAAAGGCAGTGCTATGTGTTATGCCTGTTTTAATATCCACTTGATATATTTACTTGTTGCATATAAATATGTTGTATATTTTGTGTTCAGAAAGATGCTGGAATTCAAGAGAGACCAGTTTTGAGTCACTGATTGCTGCAATTGTCTCAATCCACTGTAGAAATAACTGAAGTGTTAATAACTATAGTGTTAAAATGTTGTAGAGGTCTAATTTAGAGTTGAAGGATGTGTTTCAGCATTTAAAAATAATATTCAGGAACATTATGATTTTAATATAATATCCGTCAAATGAAATTTTTTTAACTACTGCTCTGTAACACAATATTTGTGCAGTCTAAGCTTTCAGAGGAGGAATAATATCCAGCAGTTATTTGTAGATGAAGACTTAATTGCAGTAGCTATTTATTTCACCTCAATTACTGTCTTCTAAATTTGCTTCTGTTTGATGTTTTTCTGTGTCTCAAGTCTGGACATTAACAGGTGGGAAAAAAATGCTCATTAATTTAGAACAATGTCCCTCAAACTTAACAAGGCTGAAGTATATTTACATGTAGTGCTTAATGCTGAAAACAAGACTCTAGGCTGAAACACTAGCTATATGTAATTTGATTAATTAAAACCCCATGATCTTTTAATACCCCTATTTATAACTCATTTTAAAAACAAACTTTCATTTTAATGTTTTCACAACTGTGTCCATCTGACAGCTGTAGAGAGTTGTATTTTATTTGGTGTTGAGACTGCATCTCTAAAAGGTAGGATTATGAAGTCAAGAATAATATTACTTTGATCTTTCTCTAGATCTATCTTGGTTTTTCAGGTCTTTCTTCTCTCTTTGTTCTGTCATTGTAAAATACCAAGTGAGATCTGGTTTACAGGTTTTGGCAGATAGGGTTCTGTTTTGGTTTTTTGTTTGTTTTGTTTTGTTTGTTTGTTTTTGTTGATGTTTTTTGGGGATTTTTTTGGGTTGGTTTTTTGGTTGGTTGGTTGGTTTTTTGTGGGGTTTTTTGGTTTTGGTTTGGTGTTGGTTTGTTTTTTTGGTTTTTTTTTTTTTTTTTTTTTTTTTTTTTTTTTGCTGCTTTGTGTTATACTCATTCCTAGCAGGTTTCTGCAGGACTTTTATTTGCACCAGGGTTTCTAGTGACCTCTTCATGGAGAATGTGGGGAGTCACGTTCTAGTGTTTATGCTTTGTTTGCTCACTGTTTTTGATGATAAAGAGTTCTGGTTTGGGGTAGCATTGCAAATTAAAATGTAGGACTTTGGATAAAAGTGTTTTTAATATTTGTATGTTAAAGAAGACTTCAAGCATTATTTCTCAATATTTTTTTTATTTTTAAAGCTGGTACCCTAAAGATATGTTCATTTACCTCTCTGAAAATTATACTGAGCAAGCAACCCATTTCCACAAAGGTCAGTGGAAAAAACGACAGCTAAACACCTCCCATTAGTTGTTAAAATACTTATTAGCTATTAAAAAAAAAAAAAGTTAAAATACAATTTTGTTCATTCCCCTAAATAGCGAAAAGTAAGTTTAACTGCTGACCATAACACTTGTTGAATGAGCTATTGTACTTAAAGAAACAGACTGCAAAGTGTGGTTGAGATTTAGACATGGGTAGTGTTATCCAAGCATTAGAAGTAATTGAGATATAACTGAGTTTTCAGTTACAGATAGTTCCCCATCCCCACTGGAACTGCAGGGCAGGGCATGTCTTTGGACCCACTTAGCAAATATTAAAAGTTCCATGAAAATGTTCTGCAGCCTCAAAAGAATAGAGAAATAACACATCACTGAACTGTATTTGGATATTGAATGCTGTTTTGTGGTTTCTTTGACCTTAGAAGAGAATGGCTTTTTGTTTGCAATCTGTAAGTTTTCTTACCACTGAGTATGAACTTTGTTCTAAACTTGATTCAGTGTTTCAAGTTCTGAATCAAGCTGACCTTGTAGGATAAACATTTCAAAGGAGTGGTTGCAGCATAGGGTAGTTTCTGACCTTGAATTTTATTTCTGATTATTTGTTAAAATTTAAAGCATTGAAATTTGTTTCAGTGACTTTCAGTAATAGTGCTCCTAAAGATGCAGGTATTTTTCTGGTTTTTTGTTTTGTGTTTTTTTTTTTTTTTAGCTTTGGGATTGTTTTCTTTGTTAGAAGCAAAATTTAAGGCATTGAAATAAACATAAATACAGATTATATATAGATACAAACAGATAAATAAGTTTACTTGGCTGTCTATATTTGCGGTAGAAAAATAAGGGCTGGTGTAATGTACATTCCTGGATTGACAGATTTAAACTACATTTCATCATTTTTACATTGCTTGACTATGTTAATAAGAGTGTACCTCAACCAGTCACTGAAAATAAGTGGATGCTTAAATTCTAACCCACTTACTGCATGTTAAATTAATAGATTAAATATGGTAAATTGGAAAAATTACATATTTGTATAATGTCACCACAGAAGTGTTCTTCCCACTTGGAGCTTCCTGCCAACTTTAACCTTTTTTTGTGTGTGTGGGGTCATAGCTCCGGTTAAATCAGTCCTAGACATGCCAGTGTTGGCTACATAATCATTCTTTGTTCTCTTCAGAGTGACTAAAATCTATGTTTTGGCAGGTGTACTATTAACTCAGAGCTGATAAGTTGGCCCTCCCTCTCAAAAATGTAGGAGTAAATGCTTCATTGCTGGGGTTCATTATGGGACAAGTTAACCCTTGGAACTGGTTATATTTCAGTTCTAAATGTTTAGGCAGTTTTGTGATTTTCTTTTCTATTAGGATTAGATGCCGCTGTTCTTCCCGAAGGTAATTGTTTTTATTTCCTCCTGTATTATGTAGAAAGGAAAAAAAATTGTACTTTTTAACTCATTGCTTAATGTTACACTAATCATTGAGACAAACAGTCAGTTTTCCCTGTCATATTCTCCTCTTACGAGGACAGCACTGTCAAGTTTGCAGATTTCTCATTTCAAAATAAGTGTTTTCGCTTTGTTGTTGAAGATTAGTGTTATTGAAAATGCACAGTCCTGAGAGAGTACTGAAGAAACTGCAAGGATGAAATTCTGGACTCCTATCCCACAAAATGTATTTTGATGGGATTTTTTTTCCTCTCAAGTTTTGTATTAAAAAAAAAAAAAAAGGTGGGCTCAAAAATTGTCTGGTTTTTTTCTGCTTTGTTTGGTAACAGGTTGTTTGGCAATTCTTTTTTCTGTTAAGACAGCAAGACTCTTACAGATATGCTTTATAAAAGAATCTGACATCCTAAAAATTCTTTTTATAAAGTGTAACCTATTAAAATTCCTCAGAGAAATCATGTTAAGGGGGTTTCATGTTAACTGATAAGATTCTAAAGGACTAAACCTGATGAAGTATCTGCAACCAGAATTTGGATTCATAGCAGTTGGCATCTTCAAAGGGACCCAGGAATTTTTTAGTTTTTCGTTTATCTAATGGGTTATTTTCAATAGTAGATTTCATCAAAGGTGATTTTATAATGGAAAAAACGTAGCAAAGCTGGATCCTATCTTCAAATCTCTGACTAAAACTAGGTGTAAAAGGGTTGGCCTATTTCTGCAATGTGGCTTGACTTCCCACTTGTTGCAGTAGGTGACGCATGTCTTCCTTGGGCAGCTACAGCTGCATGAAGAGGCTTCCCCACCCACCTGCAGGCAGCTTCTCCCCTCTCTCACCTGTCAGCAGAATCTACACATCTCAGTCTCTGCCTGTGAGTGTGGTCAGTAGGTCAGGTTGAATCTTCAGAGACATCCAGCAGGAAACTGCTCTAAGCTGGTTTATTTGCAGGCTTCATTTTCTGCTGAGCTAATCTGGCTGGTTGAGTCTCCCAAGACTACCCAGTTGCTAGACTCAGTCTGGGGGGAAAAAAGCTGTAGAGGGTGAGGGGCTATAAGTGAAGAAGAGGTTAAGGTAAGTATTTCAGTGGCAGCAAGCTCTTACCGTCTTGGATGTGAAATTAGACTACACCTCTTTACTTCAGTTTTGCTAGTAAGTCACCTTTAAAAGTAGCATGTCTTTTAAATTTTTTAGGTATGTATCTATGTATTTATATTAAACTTTATTTCATTTTGATGTGACCTTTTTTTGTATTAAATATTTGAATTGCAACATATCAAATGTACCTTGAGATAGGTCACAAAAAATAAAGCAACAAGGAAGTTCGTAATTGCAGATTCAATTGCAGATTTGATTGCAGTTCGTAATATGTTATGATCAGGAAAAGTATGGCAACTATGTAAATACTTCCATGCACTCAGAAGCTGTGTATTCTTCTGATTAGCTTGAAATATCAAATTGCATCATGTCATGTTCTATTGGCTTAAAAAAAATAACTATAAATCCTAGCCTAATTTGAATGAAATATTCATGGCTTTAAAACTAAATATTGAAAAGGTGACTTTACTAATGATAGATAAATTGTTAGTTCTGAAGGAAGGTAACCTCTGTCAGCTCTTGCCCCTGGATGTCATTTGTGAGATTATAAACCTCATCTGCATTGCCTGTTAAATTTTGTATGTTGTATGACATATACTGATTTAGGGAATGACCAGATCTTAAATTTGAGTTAGGCAGGAAATTAATGTTTTCTCAAAGTTTCTCTTGGATGAAACAGTACCTGATGTGTTGTATATTGACAAAGACTTTTTATACAATTGGAATGTAATAGCTTTAGTTTGCCCTATATTTTGGGGTTTTTTTAAGAGTAGGATGAAGTTCCTTAAAAATATAAATCACTTTTGTAACAAAGATGATGTTCTTTAAGGAATGGATTTACAGCCACTTTATTCTGCTGAGTTTGAAACAAGAACAGTATCTTAGTCAGGAATTCACCACCTTGCTGTTATCATTCTCATCTGCCTCCATTTTGGTCACTGTTTTTTTTTTGTTTCTGTTTTGGGGTTTTTTTTTTCTTCAGAGCTGCCTTTTAAAAATAGCAAGCGAAGAAAGTAACTGCTGTTTCAAATAAGTGAGGAGGTTCCTGGTAGATAGCACACAACTGAGTGGTTTGAGTTTTAATGCTTAGTTTCAGTATTGACTGATTTCCATGTAATTGTGAAATTTTGGAGGAATTGCTTTAATGAGGTTGTTTTTCCTAAATTTAGTTTTTAAATAGGAGAGTTAAGTTCAATATTTTATTAAAGAGAACTTGAGAGTGTTTGGTGTTCAGTCTGCTTTTGATTTTTTGTTGATGTAATATCCAAATCCTATATTTTTCAGATTTTACTGCTGATCTAGTGTTTAAATTGTGATTAGTTGAATGTCTAATTATAAATGCTTGTTACTTCTAGTACTTCCTCTTACAGCACAATAGAAATTTCTGGTTTGCATTACAGACCTATCTGAAGAGCAAGTGAAGCACAAATGGCATGCAGTAAAGTAACTTGCAGCATCTGTAGTCTGTGCCAATAACTTGTTAAAACTGCTTCTTTCTGTCAAGTTTCCATTTGCCCAAAGTTGCTTTAATAATAGTTATTAAAGAAGTGAAGGGGAGGGAAAAAATTGGTGATGCAAGGTGTGTTGGAGCTGTTGAAATCTCTTGTCCCTTTTCCTCTCTTTCCTTCTCCCTCCATTTTGTCCAGAAGGCAGGTGACTCCTAGTCATTCACATCCTTTGGTGCCTTTCTTTTTCCAACATGTCCTACTATGGGATGTGCTTTTCTTATGAAGTTGGTGTGTATTTGCCGATTCATTATGTCAAGGACTTTTTGTGTCAAGTCTTGTCTTGTTTTGGCTTTTCAACTGGGAACATTTTGTTCAGGATTTTTTTTTTTTTTTAATATATGTTGGCTCCTGTGAGGTACATTTTTTGGGTTGTTGGTTGTGTTGGGGTTTTTCTTGTTTTGTTTTTTAAGCTGGGTATATTTAGACAAATGTATTTAAGAACAAACTGTTCCTTTCAGTTAAGTCTGAAAATGAAGAACTAGTTATATGTGTGCTGTAAAGGGACATAGGTAATAGAAGAGCACTGTATCCATAGAATAAAAAGTCTCCTGCATATGTAATCAGTGCTTAAAGGATAAAATTCCCTTGCTTATGGTGACTTCTGAACTTTATCCTGTGAGACAATCATGATGTGACAGATACTAGCTACAGAGATAGCAGAACCCATCCTGGGAGCCCACGGGAGAAAAGGTATTTAAGAAGCGGTGCTGCATAGGCAAAAGTATCCTCTTTTGTATATACAGGAGAGTTCTGATCAGTTAATGTTTTCACTGTGATATTTAATTTGTGGTTCACACACCTAGTTTTACTGTGATGCTTGATCTACATTTAAAAACTTGAACGTGGCTTCTATAAGCAGTGTTGAAATTTTAATTTCCAATTACAATTGGAGCCAAATAACAGTTCCAAACTGTAGAGGTGGGTCTCTCAATATGGACAAGGTATTGTGTTTCATTAATTGAATATACAACATTTAATAAGATTTTTTTTTCCTGCCTGTTAGTTCCCAGGTAAAGATGCAGGGTCACCCTGCTGGTTTTGTTGCACCTTGATTTAGTGAATTAACAGGAACCAGATTTGCTTGCAAACAGTTGTAGAGGGAACTGCCTGGGTGCAGGGGGAACAGAGACAGTAGCAGCATTGTCTGGACCATCTCTATTTGCAAGTAGAGTTGTACAGCATAACAACTTTCTTTCCTTTATAGTATTCTCTAAGAATGACCTTATCAGTGGTGGTAAAGGTAGTGGATATGTAGTCATTCTTAACTATAATTAAAGTAACTTAAATAGCTGTGGTATTAAACAGCTTTTATTTGCAAAACCCATGATAGTTGCCTGTTTAGCAAACCAAGAAATGGTTGGTAGCAATTGACTAACTTGGGAAAATAAAATTGCTTAATGTTTTATTTTTAGTACTAACAAAATAGGTGATATAAAGAGGGTATAATAGAAAGTACAAAGATGATAGGAGGAATAGAATGGACTTAAGTATTTCCAGATGATTTTTTTGTAAGTTTAAGCATTAGAAGATAGTTTGAATTCAGTACATTTAAACTACTAAAAAGATGTTCAATCCTTTGCCTTGGCTTCTCTCAGAATACATTTTTTACTTAATTATTTTAGATGTATGGTAACTGAAAAAAGTCACCTGAAAACACTGGAATGCATTGTTCATCCAATAAAACTGATTTTAACTGTATGAAGTCTTAGGATTAAAAAAAAAAATTCAAATGAAGTGTTGTCTTAAATGGGGACTTTGGTTAGATAAGGTTGGAGAAATACAATCTGTCTGTACTTAGAAACAAAAATAAAACTAAGATCGTAGGAAATAACCTGCATTAAAAGGGTAGCATTGAAGAGCTCAGTTCTAGGTAGAGGTTTCCTAGATTTCCTATCTAAAATGTCTGTCTGGGCCTCCCTCAGACTTGCTGTAGATGCTGTTTCTTAAGTTACCTGAATTTTAACAAATAAAAAGGAGAGACGCTGAGGGAGGAATGTGAACCTTTTATTTAGAATTATGCTTTAAACAAAGTGCTTGCAATTTAAATTAGTACTTCTGGTTCTTCTCTAGGCTTTCAGCTTAGTCTTGAAAGCAGCACTGGGGGTGTCATTCTGTACCTGAGTTTGGCAGACGTGTGCCCAAGGAATCTGGTTTGTCTAAATGTGCTCTGTTCTATTATTTCTGACTTACTGGTCCATGTGTGGGCTCTTGCTTAATTTTTCCTTTTCCCCAAAAATTTCAACCCAAACTCAGAAGAACAGAGAAGGCAGTTCTTGTTCAACTCTGGCCAGACTTGGTCTGTTACTTTATGTATATCTCATCTTTTGCTCACCTCAAAGAGAGCTTTACTGCCTGAGTGGAGAGTTTGGAGATGGGAGGATGGGATGGGAATGGCACAGGAAAAGGAGTGGCAACTGGGAGCATTTGAGGAGTATTTTCTTAGGACTTGTGTCTCCTTTTCAAGCCTAAATTCTGTGCCCTTCTTGACTAAGAGCACCTGGTATGGAAAGAGTAGTGGTGTGGCCAAGAATTATTGCTGGGTCTGTTCTAATTAGAGGAACACAGACTTGGGAAGTATACATTTGCATTGTGCCATAACATCAGTAGAAAAATATTCCAGCTCTAAGAATGATAGTGCAGAAAGCAAGAAAGATAAATGGCACTAGTATTTGAGGAACCATTAAGTTTAACATGAATGTGTGTTGGATCTTGCCACTTTTTTGAGGAGTAAACTCTGCTTTATACTGCAGAGGAGGGCTGAAATGGGGATGGGAGAAAAGAGGCAATAAAATTCCCCATCCTGGTAGCTCCAGATCTAGAACTGAGTTTAATCAGAAGTGTGCTTGTAAAATGGATCAGCCAGAGCACCTAGGAAAATATTTTGTTATTAAGAGCACCAGTGCTGTAGGTCTGCATTCTGTTTCTAGGTATGGGTAAATTCTGTTCTCATAACAGCTCTAAACCTTTGTTTAGCCTAGCAGAAAAAACAAGCTCTTCTGATTTCATCTATATAAAAGATATTACTAGATCCTAACTATTCTATTTTCTGTGTCTGCCTCAGTTCCTGTTGTTGGACATGTATGTGCAGGTTTAGTCTTTCAGTATTTCATATGAGGTGTTATGCTTTGTAAAATTCTGTTTATACCTCCCTGATTCCACTGAACTAAGCCTTTTTTGGTGTCTTTTAGAATTGAATGAACTACTCTAATTCCTTCTGTTAGCCAGAACAGCCAGGCATTTCTTCTTCCTTCATTTCCTCTTTATAGCTATAGATTTTATGATTGGTCTTTTGCAAATTTGCATATTTTTTAGTATCACGGTCTGTTCTGTTTTAGAGTGGGCACTGCCTTCTGACTGGGCTGCCCAGGGAGCTGGTGGAGTCACCATCTCTGCAAATGTTCCAGAAATGAATGGATGTGGTACTTAGTGCTGTGGTTTAGTTGGCATGGTACTGTTTGGTCAAAGGTTGGACTTGATGATCTTAGAGATTTTTTTTCCAACCTTTATGATTCTATAATATCTTATCTAACACTTTTAATAGTAGTCTACTGCATAGCATTTCATTTTTCTCTCTGACTTACCTGGCTTTTATCGTTAACTTGTTGATTTATATTTCCGGAATTATTGAAAATAACATCTCTTTGTTGCCCTGTTGTAAATGTTTCTGGGTATGTACTGTCTCATATATTCAAGGAGTGCCTGTTATATGGCACCCAAGCCTTTGCTCTGTGATGTTAATAAATTTGCTTTCCCTTTTATCTCATTGCAGAAAGGTAGAGTCACAACGAGATATGTAATAACTCAGAATTTAGTAAAAAATAGTGTTTCTGGTAGAAATCATATGCAGCCTTAGATTGCTTGGTCATTTTTTTATTTCTGGCTGGAATGTTTGGGCAGTGATCCAAGGTAGAGTTTTACATTTGGACCAAACTTAAACTCCTTCAATTTTGAATCATTCAGAAACATAGTATCTGGTTTTGCTTACGTAAAAATAAATAAGGTGTTAGATAAATATCCTTATCCTATGTCCTACTTACATGTAAATAAGTAAGCACATAGGATTTTTCTGCATTTCTGCATACCTAATCTAATCTGTGCATTTTGTTTTCAAATAGTCTTTGTACATCTAAATATTTTGGGCTGTGCTTGCTAGGAGCAAAGCTCTAATGTAAGTATGAACTTCATTCTTTGTGGAAAATAAAAAGTCTGAAAAATACTGAAGTAAACCCAAAAGTGCTAAACTGGCTCTTACCCAACCTAACATAGCATGTATGTTGGGGTCAGAAAAGACAATTTAAAGAGCTGGAAAAAGAAACAAGGGGGTTGCTGAGTAAAAAGTGCAAACTGGTGATTGTAAAACGACTTCTACCAGGTTAGCAGCCAGCAAGGGCCAGGAAGCTATGGAAGAGGCAGAAGGATGCTATAGTAAAGGTTGCTAGGCTACTCCAAGGTAAGCTCTCACAGTGCTACTCAGCTATGCTGAGCATTTTTACTGCCCAGCTGCTAAGTAATTCATGTGTAGCATTGTTTGCTTGGCTACCAGCCGGAAAGGGAAGTTTGAACTGCTAAGAAATGTTGTCCCCTTGTAGGATGAAACTTGGTCACATGCCAGTTATTACCTTTTGCAAGACTGACTGTTTTTGGTTTCGGTCACATTGACTGACAAGGAATGTCAGGAATTCTGCTGAACATGTTTGAAATGGAACAGCAAACAATAGGTCTTTGATTCAAGTATAAAAGTATAAAAACTGGCATGAATTTAACCTGTTCTGGTGGTTCTTATTGGTGAGCTCTTGGTTTGTCTGTACCATTTTGGCCTTCATTTCTTCTGCTCTGTTAAGCAGCTTATTGAAAATGGAATGTGTGTTCTTTTCCTTTTATCTGGATTTGATGTAATTTTTGAAATATTTGTAAGAATTAATCTCTACCAGTAAGAATTATTTCTTTCAATTGCAAGTGTGAGGTCATCAGTTTTTCTTCTGTGAGGGAGGATAAGTCTTCATCTTTTTTGAAGTTTTCATCTTCATGCTTTTTCTTAATGGGTTTCCTGTACTGTGCTTTGCTCTATGTACAGGTAGAAAACACACATTTATGCTTCTTACATGTAATTTAATTTTTTGTCTTTGTCCTATTTTAACAGAAAGTTAAAACTAACAGTTGCTCTCACAAACAGTGACAGAGGAACTGAATATGGAATTAAAATTGTGATGTGTTAAAATGATTCCTTTCCATGTGTTGTCTCCATCCTTGTGAGCTCTAACACAGTGACCCAGTTCTTGTGTTGTAACACTGTTTCCTGAAGAGGTGCTACAACTCTGCCAATAATGTTGTCTCATGAACAAGTCAGACACTGGGATGCAACAGCAGAAAAAGGATGACTTACTCACTAACATTCATGAAGGTGCAGTGTCTATAACATAACAGGGACTGGATCCAAGTCCAGTGGCCTGGTGCCAGTTGGGGACTCCCAAGGCAAGCCAATTCCCCAGGCATATAGTTTGCCAACTTTGTTCTGATTTGTGGCCCAGGGATTTCATGACAATAAACTTAACTTTTTTGATATTTCTGGAGATGCTTTTTAAATCTATGTTAAATAATAATATTCACCTACCATGCCAAGAATTCCAAAGTTCAGAATCTTGTTGCAAAGTTCACCTATGTGTTGTGTGAATGGCTGACACATGTTTGATTCTCATCTGCTAATTTTACCCAGTGGTGTCCATTTCTTGTAGTGAGGAACTTTGAACATTTATTATCTCTAGTCTTCTTCATTAACAAGGCATTGTTATATGGATTTTTGTTTGCAAATGTTTCTTTTCCTAGGGGAAGGGTTCTTGTGTATTAAGCATTCCTTGTAGCTATAGTCATGTTGTTTTGAGTACCCTGCTTATGTCCTTCCCTGCGCCTTTTTCAGTTGTTACACTGTTTTGGAGATGAGTAGGGGCCAGGATTGAGTGCACTATTAACAATGGATTTTATACAGTGACATCATGTATCCTGCTTTGTTTTATCAGTCTTCTATAAGAATTCTTAACATTTGTTATTGATTTACTACTGCTGCTGTTTTTATTATTCCAGAATCTTGTTGCAAGTGGATAATTCTCTGACAGCCTATCATCATCTGGGATATTAGGATTTTGGGCTTTTTAAAATGATCTGATCTACTTCCATCTCCAGTGTATTTCTTGTGCTAATTTAATATATGCTCCTACAGTTGCATAAAGAGCTCATGACGCTGTAGGTATTTCTTGGTTTTATAGCTTGGAATAGCTTAAAATTATCAAAAAAACATTTTCATACATATTAAAATTGCAATAATATTTTCACAACACTAAAAGTATACGATTATCTGTGCAATACAAGTTGTGTGTGAAATTAATAATAGGAATGTATTTTTTTTATTACCACTGCATTAATTTACAAACTCAATCTTTTGCAGTTTTGTTGCTGGAGAAGATGGAACATGATGACATTTGTAATAAAACTCTGAAGATTACAGACTTTGGTCTGGCTAGAGAGTGGCACAGAACAACCAAAATGAGTGCAGCAGGAACTTATGCATGGATGGCCCCAGAAGTTATCAAGTCCTCCATGTTTTCTAAAGGAAGTGATATTTGGAGGTAAGAAGTTTGTCTGCTGAAGACCATGTTCAGTGGAACTGTGTTGAGGGCTTTGACAGAATTTTTTTTTGGTGGTTTGCCTCAACATATGGCCAGTTTAGCTCTTCTAAGAAATAAACGCATTTTTTAGTATCTACTTCAGTTGTTATACCTTTTATCATCCATTACTTACACACTGGGGGAGGAAGAGGGAAAATATAGAACATTTTCTTTTAAAGTAAGCTCTCATTAAGAGAAACCATTAAAATACTTATTGGTTAATACACACCTAAGTGTTTCTCTGGAGTCTTAATATAAATAATTGTATGCTCTTGGATGCGTTAATGTATCATTGATCTCATTTTGGTAGATTTGTTTTATATTAGATGTCTGAAAACTCTTAATCTGCTTAAAAATGGGACCAACCAATTATTGCCTTATATTCCTGATAAATAATAATGAAGTGCAAACCAGAAATTTGCCAGGTGTTAACTTGAATTAGTGCTGTTTTTAGGAATCTGGAATGTGATTGTCTGTGAAAGTTGAAACTAGGTTGAAGCTTCTACATTTACAGAGATTTTGCTTCCAGTACCTGGAGTAAGGAGAGTGTATTCAGCACAAAATTGTTTTAACTTGCTCTCTAATTTTAAAGGTGGGAAATGCCCTGTGTTAAATTTGTGAATTTCTCGTTTAAGATGTTATTGTGGATAATATAAATAATATGTCTCTCGCTACTGATGAGATTTTTTTATTCATTTCAAAGAACTTTTGAGTGGCATAGTGTGGGATACATGTACTGTAGAAAGGTAATTTAAACTTTAGTTTTAATTTAGTGCTGTTTTGTGAGTGCAGAAAAGCAGTGATTGCACAATAGGCTCTAAAAGCTGCTGTGCCTCACCTTCTAAAGTCTGCATTTCCTTTCTTTTTGATGTTTTCTCTGAAAGGTCCAAGATAGCTATTTGGGGAAGGAGGGGAAGACTTTAGTCTGTTTTTTCCTGCTGCTTTATGCATGTTCTGTATTGTATAATTCTTAAATAGGGTCCAATTTTGCTTAAATGCATGATGTTCTACAGCATGAAGTAATACTTTTGGTATTCGTGTGTTGATTCTGTATCTGCACTGCTGTTTTGTGACGCTCATTTGTCTTGTCCCTGGAACCAATTTTATTTGCATTAGTCTCAGTTGATGCCCACTTGGGAAGCATCTTTGGCCTCATTCTTTTTTTTTCCTTTCTTCCTTACTTTTTTCTTAATTTTTTTTTCTTTTGCGGGATGGAGGTTGGGTGTAGGCGTTTCCCTAATCAGCTGTATTCCATGCTTAATTACAGGTCCTGTCCAGTCTTGTTGCTGTGATTTTAGGTATCTGAGGGGGTATGCTTTGGTGCAATTATTTTATATTCTGCTGCAACATTAGTTTACATTTTTGGAACCTACAGTATTTCTCTTCTTCGCCTTCTCTTCTGCACGCCTCTCTTGTAAAAATGTAAGTATTTAGTTCAATGATGGAAGTCTAACAGGAGAGGTTTTTAAGTAGAAAGGCTGTGTTTTGCAGTATAGTCTAGACCTTCTTAGCTTCTAAACATTTTCTGCTCACTGTGCCTTGATCTATTCTGTTGCTTATCTTCACTCTTTCTTTAAAATAGAAGCAAATAAAAAATATCCGGGTTACAGGAGTGGTTTTTGTTTTAAAAAGCCTTCAGGTTATCAGTTTAAGTATATGTGTCTCTCTAAGACAAGAACACAGTATGTATCACCAAATTTCTAAACCTCAGTTACGCATACTAAGTGCTGAGGCTCTGAATGAAATCTGCAGACCTCTTATTAGGAAAAAGAGCAATTGTGAGGCTGCTCAAGTTGAGACAACTCACGCTTCCAGCTAGTCTTCTAGAATCTGCCAGTGCTTGGAAATGTTGTGGGAATATTTTCATGCAGAGCCTTCTAGGCTATACATTCTCAGGTATCATCCTAGATAGCAGAACTAGTGCTTTCCAGACCCTGCATCCTTTTGCTTTTCAAAACCAGTGCTTTAACTACTGTATTTATTTTACTCTGGCACATGCTTCCAAATTCCCAAACAAGAATTCTGGTCTTCCAACCCTACCCTTCTGTCAATAACCACACATTTCTGAGTTGTGTGTCAGTCTTGGTTTTGTGTGGAGCCTGAAAATGCAAGTATGCCCACAGATTTCCAAGTGCTGGTGGTGTGCTTCAGCAGTGGTCTTAGAGTAACGTGTGTCCTGGTTGTACAAGCCCTTGGCAAAGCCAGGAAGCATCTACTGTATAGCAGAATTAGTAGTTGCTTTTGCCTAGAACATTTGTAAAAATTTGAAGTGATTCATGTAGCAGTGCTTAGGAACCTCTGCTCTAGAAGATGGATTGTAGAGTAAAATAAGCTTTGAGAACCTTACCTTCAGGTTTTCAGCTCCTACAATATCTAAAACCAGCAAGTTTTCACTGGAGTGAGATAAAGTAAGGATTAAATCACATTTGATTGAAGGAAAATAATTTTAATAATGAAAATACTTAACGTATTTTTGGAAGTGTATTTGATTTTGTGGTTTAAAAATGTGTATTTCGATGACATGCTTGTGGCTTTGACCTTTTGCTGATGATGGAAAAGAACATGGCTTTTGTTCTTTAAAAAAAAAGCAATTTCTTAGAATCTCAGGCTGTATGCATAAGACAATTGCATGTGAGCTGGTGAAATTAATACACAGTAGCTACTTGTGTAGTTGAGAGAGTTAACAGGTAGTTGTTTTCCTGGATAATGGCAGATTAATACCTCCCAAATACTCCAGGTATGAAGACCATAATGTCTTTAGGCTTCCTCCTTGCCGTTTTTCCCCTATAATGCTGGCTCTTGGTACTTGAGATTAAGACTGCCTTCATTAAAAGGCTGTTACTATGTTGGTCTGTTTAAAACTACAATCACCTTCTTAGCACTGTTGAGAACTCTTTAAGATTAAAGGCTTGAATTGTAAATACAACTAAACCTAATAGAGTGACACAACTTTTTTATAAAAGGTGACTTCTTTTTACTTAAATTTAATGTTTTGCTTATCTTCAGAGTTCATGCTAAAACATGTATGGAATAGTCTGAACAAGGGAATTACTTGAATTTAGAACAGTCTGTACTTGCTGTGAGATTTTTTTTTTTTTATGCCTTCTCCAAGGACGCAGATGAGCTGTAGTTCAGGAGAATTCCTCCATTAGGCATAAAATGTGTATGTACCACAGGAAGTGTTGTATTCATTATGGTCAGAATACTGCTGTTTTAAAACAAGTTGGAATTCATTATTTTAACCTTCTTTCAGTATATAAGCAAAAGCAGAAATTAGATCAGAAAAATCAGGAGGATATTATTAAGAAGCCCAAGACCTTTTAATTTCCTTTTTCTTTTGGCTACAGGTGCAGGTTGTTTTCTTCAGCTTTTAAAGAAGTGTTTGTACTGTAAATTCATTAGTTTTTAAGATTTTATGCAATGTAAAAATTCTCAGACAAACAGATCATAGACAACAAAGTACTGCTGGTACTGTGTAGCTTGCTGTTTTATTATTTATTAGAGTGATGTTGTCAGGTGTTGTATAATGCTGACTGACTTTTTCTCATTAAACAGACAGTGCTAGAAAACCTTAACTGGTATGTGTTCTTCTCCCTGTCGTACCTGTTCCACTTGAGGTGTTTGTCATTTCTAGTCCTAAGAGGTGCATAACCCTCACTTCCCCAGAGTGGAATGCTTTTATTCTCGTGCTGGAGAGTTCAGTCTAGTCCTGCAAAACTTGGAGGTGGTTTCTTTGCACACTTGGAGAGAAGGGGCAAGAGCAATAGTTCATATTCTGTTTTTTCCTTTGCCTGCTCACTTTGCTATTCAAAAGCAGCAATAGGTTGTCTTTTGTATCCTTGTTCTACAGGTAGCGGTTCCATGGCAGAAAGAGAAGTGGAGGGCTGTGGGGGATGAAGGGATGAACAAAAAACCAAATCCAGTCATAAAGTCCACTTTAGGCTAACATTCTGAAAGGAGTAATTCCCACCAAAATGACTGTGAAAGCTGTCCATTTCAGTGGTGGTGGAATAGGAGCTCTAGAGCCACAGCAATCAGAGTGCTGTCCCTGCCCTTTGTGGGGGCTGGGGTCATTTGAACAGGCCAGGCATTGGGCATACAGACCCAAGAAGATAAAAGCAACATTGGGCTCTTCTTTGAGCGGAGAGCATTGCAGAAATTCTTACAGTTATTGTTACTGTAATAGGAATTCCCGTGATTCTTGATTTCTGTGCCCAGCACTGAGAAAAGATCTCTTCATGCCACCACCTTTTGCTGGAAACAACATTGTTTTGTTTGGATTTTGTGGGGGGATTTTTTCTAGTATGGAGAAATCAGTTGTGTGTGCATGAAATGATTTCTCAATCTTGTTGCATCTTCAGTGGGAAGTGACAAATTAACTAGCATTTATATACACATGATGGGATTGATGGGATTAGAAATGCAAACTTTCAGATAAAGATGGGAGTTTTCTGTAATTTTTATTACTGTTATTAAAAAAAAAAGAAAAAAGTATTTCCCTCTAGGTAAATTGCTGTGAAATATTTGGAAAGGAGAGTGCTCTGCTGAAGATTTCTTTTTATTGTTTGTTTGGTTTTGGTGGGGAGAAGGTTGCTTGTTTTCATGTCATTCCATACAATAGGAATTGTAAGTCAGATTTATGTGAAACTAGCATTTCTATAGAAGTGGCTTCAGGTTTACATTTTGAATAAGTGTTCGAGCCAATGTTAAAGTCACACTCAATTTGCTTAATCACTGTAAGTGGAAAGGTACACGATGACAAAAGCAGAGCTGACTTGAAGGCATTCACCTTTGACTGGGAAATGCTTATGAATTTGAGTATATGGTTGGACAGATACTTGTTTGTGTTTTCTTGTGCTCATTTTGTTTCTTTCTCAGAAAATAACTGTGTAACAAATTACCTTTTGTAGTTACGGAGTGTTGCTGTGGGAACTGCTTACGGGAGAAGTTCCTTACCGTGGCATTGATGGCCTCGCTGTGGCTTATGGAGTAGCTGTCAATAAGCTTACCTTGCCCATTCCATCCACCTGCCCTGAACCATTTGCAAAACTAATGAAAGGTGTGCACGTTGTTTCTTCCTATGTATTTAAACAGTTATGTTTGGGGGGTGTGAAATAATCATGGGGTTGCCAAATAAGTACCTCATTTCATAGTGTGCTGTGTACCAAGTATTTTGTTTTTCTTTACAAAGCAATCTGGTGTTACAGAAAATTGGGTGTATTTCTGTGGGAGCTATACAGTGTTACGGTGTTGCATATGTTTTTCAGTAGCAACAGTACAGTTTGTGCTCTGATTTCACAGATCTTGTTCTACTCTGAAATTGCATTAATTTTCATAAATTATGGGATTATACTATGGATTAATACAAGATAAGATTAATATCCCAAGGGGAAGCATTGCAAATGCCTTTTTTTCTTCATTGTTTCTTCCTGAGTGTCAAAAAAGTTTTGGAAATTGTTTTAGGGAGAAAAACTTTGCTTGCTAATGGATATTTCCTTGTGTTTAATGAATTTTTCTACCTTTTTATTTATTCCTTCCATACAATATTGCTAGTTTTGCTATTTCAGATGCTAAAAATAGATAAAAAAAATTACTGTTAATACAAAAACAATCTTCTGAGTAGAAATAGGTAGATGTCACCTCTGTAAATTGAGACAGGACTGGGGATGTCTTGCAGGTAAAGAGAACACATTAGAACTTCAAATGCAGTAGGAAGTAACTTGAAAAAAAGTTGTTCAAAAAGTTCTATGTGCTATTACAAACTGACGGGATTTTGATAAATTCTAGAATGCTGGGAGCAAGACCCTCATATCCGCCCATCGTTTGCCTTAATTCTTGAACAGCTTACTGCCATTGAAGGGGCAGTCATGACTGAGATGCCTCAAGAGTCTTTCCACTCCATGCAAGATGACTGGAAATTGGAAATTCAGCAGATATTTAATGAATTGAGGACCAAGGAAAAAGTAAGTTGATTTTTCCAGTTGCATGGCAGTGAAGAAAGGGTATTGTGTGTATGTATGTTTATGTGATACAGCAGTTTTGAACTTCTGAATTGTTGCTTACCAATGTACTCATGCAAATATACAGAGTTGAAAAAGAAAGATGTTTACACCTGTCTCCCCGAAGAAAACAGGTTATAGATCTGTAAATGTGGCATTATAGGCTCTTTGTAAAAATGTGTTATTTTTTAATTGTACGTTTGCATGTATCACTTAAATTGAATTTATCCCTTAAGCTAATCTTTACAAGCGCAGATTTTCAGCTGCTGTTGAACTTTGTCCTCAGCTGTGAGAACGAAAGCCTTTCATCCTGTAATGTGACTGTATCCCATGGCTTCTTTTCCAAAAATGGAATTGTGCATTTATCTCTCTTCTTGCTGAACTGACTGATCATATGGATGCCTTTCAATGTTGCAGTTTGGGACATATTCTTGCCAGGTGTTAATAAGGTCAAACTCATACACATGAATCAGCAAATCTAGTTTCTTTTGTTTATTACTCATATTTCTGTCACTGATCTTTTTTCCATACTCTCACATCATGACATGTTTGTACTAAATGAGTACTCACTGTCCATTCTCTTTGTTTTCTCTTATACTCACTTCGACTTGGTTTTAACCACCCTGAGTTTTATATTTTCCTTTAGACAACTTTATAAAGATAACAGTTGGAATAGGCCAGGTGTACTTGAGTCCCTCTTAGAAATGCTTCAGGAAGAACAGATTACTTCTTGGCAGGTGTTTCTTGCAGTATAATTATTGCCTAGTATATATTTGCTGTTATTTTTCATGAAGTGATTGTAGACAAGGAAGACAATAAATTAAGGTGCAGTGACTTGTGAATAAACTTTATAGAAGATGTAGTCACCAAGTTTGCCAAAAGCAAGAACTAAACTCTTGTCTTTCAAGTCACTGTTTATGGCCTTTGTCTTTCACTTGTTTTCATCAAATGTCACAAATGGCAGTGTGTGGACTTTTGGCTAGTTTTGGGTGTGGCATTATATAGGTACTGTAATATCAGCATAATGGTATTAGAATTTACTGATCACCCATAAGATTGCAGTATCATTACACATTTCCTGTCTACTGTTTCTTCTACCCTCTGCATTTCCCTCCTCATTTTGGTTCACAGAAGTGGGTAAGTATGTAGTGTGGTCTGCTCTGCCTGCAGTAGGCATACAGAGTGCTAGAGCTGAGCTGTGTGCCTCAGGAGCTGTCAGGTCTCTTCCTTTGCAGTTGAGTTATAGTCCCTCTAGAGAGAGTAGAGACTTCCTTTTTTTACTTGCTGTGGGGTTACCCACTGCGTTCACTTGCCTCAACCTGCCATAGAACATGACTCTGTTTTTGGCCCCTCCAGCAACTGCTCAACCAACCATTTTCCTCTTTTTGCTCTGGGAGCTATTGTAACAGGCCTTCCTGTTCAGGTTTTTTGTTTATTTTTTTGTTTTTCTGGAGGCATTATTCCAGTATGAGATTTTCTATCCAAGAAAAATCTGACTAAATCAAGTCTAGGATTAAATAAGCAAGTGAGAAGGTTTACAAGAAGAGTCATATTTTTGGTGCAAAAGGGAGTTAAGCTCAGTTAGGGAGGGGAAAAGATAAAATGAAATTTACTTTTCATATGCCGAAGTAAGTGCATCTCCAGAGGCATCTACCCTAAAGAGGTATACTTCTTTAAGATTGAAAACATGTAATTTTGACTTATATTTTCATATATGCAAGGTTCTTTAATTTGGCACATTATCAATTTTGCTATGAGCTACCAGAGAGAAAATAATGTCTATAAAGTATTTATATAATAATAAAGCAACCAAAATCCTCTGCAGGGAGTCTCATTCCTTGTGTAAAAGAGGAACTTCTGTAGCTGGAGGAATTTCCTCAAGGGCTTGCTTCAGATGAGTGATGGTGACGCCTACTCGAAGAGAAGATCACAATCTTATTTTGACAAATATTCTTGAGCAACTGAAATACAGAATTCTTTCCAAGCTTCCTTACAATGGGTGTTTTAATTGTAGAGTGGTGTGGAAACATTGCTGAACTAATTGCAGTAAGTCTAGTTTTAATTAGTTTATTTGGAAAAGAGTAAATACTTAATCTCTCATTGAGGAAACACTTTTACTTCTTCTAGATTGCATACTATTTCAGTACAGGCCCTCAGTTTTTTGCCTGGTTGCTGATATTTATGGAACCTGAATTTGATGGCTGTGAAAGGTGGAAAATCAAGTATCTCCTAATGTACCTTTATTACTGTACTAATGCAGTAATAAAGATCTTCTCAATTTAAACTTTAAAGTATCTTTTTTCTAAATCTGAATTCATGTAGTTGCTGCTTTTAACCTTTGTTTTAGATTGCCCTGTTTTGAGTGGACAGAGGAGGAGGAAAGTGAGGATTTTCAGGAGTCTCTAAATTAAGTTATTTAATGTCTTTAAAAAAAAAAACAAAACCAGACCAAACAGAAGAACACAACCAAAAACATTACTTGCTGGCATGAAGACAGGTTCTATTGAATTTCCAAAACACAGAATTGCCTTTAGCAAGATACTGTTTGTTAAGTGGGTCAATTAAAAAAAAAAATTGGTTTCCAATATTGTGTTGAAACAAGCTCACTCAAAATTAGTATACCATATGAAATTTGTCAGTCATATCACTTAGTATTTAAACCCATGATAACCACTGTATCTGTGCCATAGCTGTAAAAAAAGCCCAGAAAATATCTTTCTGAAGAACAGATACTTCTCACTGGACCAGTTTGCTTCAGTGCCAGCCTGTCTTTTGACATCCACAAGCATTTTGGCAAGAATATTTGAACATCCCCTCATTTGAAAACACTGAAGTAATACAGTTCAGGAAGTAATTTTTTGCTTTTAAAGTATGAAATAAGTAATTCTTCTGACATACAACATTGCTGGATACCAATGAGTAGAATTAGGCAGTCAGTTCTGAAATAAAAACAAAACAAAGACAAACAAACAAAACCAAGCAACACCACAATTATAAATTGTATAGTATAAAAATTACTTCATTTTAAATAGAAATAAAATTCTTAGATATCTTGAACTTTTAACACAGCTTTGTTGCAAATGATGATTTCCTGAGTTGAATTGTGGCATTTACGCAATCATATGAAAAAAATATGTTGTGAGAAACATATATAGTATAAGTCACATCTAGTTCTCCTTTTCCTAAAGTTTCAGTACAGTGTTATGAACAATATAGACCCTAACTGTTCTGTTTAAGTCTGTTTGCTGTGTAATAAGCCCAATGCTATGAATGAAGGTCTAAAACTGGTGAGGTCTTAAATTTCAGATGTATTTTAACAAATTTTGGAAACTGAAGATTAAGATAATTTTAAGATGCTAGGTTAAAGCTATTTAGCCTTAGGTATTCATTTACCCTGCAGAATTAACTAGCTTCCTGACCAAAGCTTTTCCTTTTCCAAAATTAAAAAAAGAATAAAAGAAGAGCAACTCTCCTGAGAGCAGTGGTTGGGGAGTCAGTGTGCTGTAATTCAGTGGTTAGTAGCTGTTTGATGTTACAGATACCAGCTAGATTTAATTAAGAAACAGCTGTCTTATGACTTAGTTTATCCTATGGCACTAATCCCCATTCACTATAATACTGATTGCTTTTATAGATAGAAAAGTGCTACTTAATACATGGCTGAAAAACAGGAAAAGTTAGAGAATTTAAGATAAAGGCAGTAATTTGTGTATTTGTCAGGTCATTGGCTTCGTGTTAAAGTGTAGGAGTATCCAGTAGCAGCCCTCATGCTGTGCAAGAGTTTCTCATCATGTGAAATACCTGAAGCGCATTTTCTGCTGGGCTGTTAGTTGATAATCTTTGATTGCATGTGCTGTCCCCATTGCCACTGCTTACCTGCTTTAAGTGGAGTGACTGAAGTTAAGTGGTTTAAAGGAAATATTTGTAGTGCTTGATTCTGAATACAGAATTTTGCTTTATTCAGAATGAGCATGTTGCATGTGTATAGTGCATCATAAAAATAAATCAAGATATGCAACCTACTGTGCACTTGATATGCCCTTTGATACTGCCTTCATATTGTTACTTAGTTTTACTTCTGTGAATCTTGTCTTCAGGAGCTTCGATCACGAGAAGAGGAGTTGACAAGAGCAGCTCTTCAGCAAAAATCTCAAGAAGAATTACTGAAGCGCCGTGAGCAGCAGTTGGCAGAACGCGAGATCGATGTATTGGAGCGTGAGCTGAATATCATGATATTCCAATTAAACCAAGAGAAACCCAATGTAAAGAAGAGGAAGGGGAAGTTTAAAAGAAGCCGGTTAAAACTCAAAGATGGACACAGAATTAGTTTGCCTTCAGGTTTGCAATTTTTTAAAAGTTTACTGTATATGTAATGATTAAATTCAGTTCCATGGTTCATGTTTTCAGTGTTGGCTACTATTTTATTTTGTTGCCAGGTTCTTCTACTGTAATGCTCAGAACGCTGTAGTAAGAGTTGTATAGTTCCCTCCTCGCAAGGAAAAGCTTTCACATATCATATTTTTATGTAGTCCTCATTTCATCTGGAGGAATGATTGAAGTCCATCTCATTTGGAGGGAAAGGTCATTAGCACGAGAGGCACATGATTTAATACTGGTTCAAAGTTCAGATTTTTGTTATCATTGTTTCTGTACAGACAGAAAAGAACTTTTTAGTACATGTTAGAACTTTCTAACATGATTAATTAGTGCTGTTTGCCCTAAAATTGCAAATACCAAGCAAGAAAAGCAGTGGGTGTACAGGTGCAGTAAGTCCAAACTGCACTCTTACTGCAGTTGCAAGTACAACACAACAGTTACAATCTTGCAAGAAAACATATCAATAGCAGCAGCGGATTATTTCAGAATACAAATATGGTATAATTTGAATGTTAGAGCATTTCATTCCAGCTATGCATGTATTAAAATACCCCCTTTGCAAAGGAGGTGTGTTTGTAGACAGTGAGGGTCTTTCAGTTCTCAGAGGCTGGTTTGGGGATGCCTTTTTAATGTTGCTGTCAGATAGCACTGCACAAACTCATGGTTTCACCAAGGGTTGGAAAGCCTTCATTATTGTTTCAAATTCATTACCAGCATCCTGGAGTTGGTGGGCTTCCTTTAAGTGGCTTCCAGGTCAACTCTGTCAGTTTATTACAAATGCTGTGTTAACACACGTCTGAACAAATTGCAGCTGTCTGGTAGCTAGAAAGACACAAAGTGGGGCAGTAATATTTAGAGTATTATTTCAGCACTAGTGAAATATTTTTCCTTACTTTTAAAATAAGAGCAAATAAGATAAAAGCCACTCTACAGCCTCCCAGACAAACATGGTAGAATCATGGTTTTTAGTTAGATTTATGCTGGATTGCAAGCTTCAATTGAATATTTGGTCCTTTGTTTCCGGTTCTGCTTATATTTAGCTTGAAACAGTGATAAAATAAATACATTCATTCAGAATAGTAGTTAGCTCCTTGTTATCAAGAATATCCAGATGAACTTGTCCTTGAGACAATTCTGTTCTAAGAATAGTGTACAATGTAATTGCATTGATGATGAGTATTAGAATGGCATATTAAGGTGAATCTCAAATTTTTTCCTCCTCGATATTTGTTGTTCTTTTTTTTACTACTTTGCTGAAAATATTTGCAATTCTATAGTTTACTGTCATGAGTTTCTGATACGAATAAATGTGACTTTTCATTTTTAATGCTTTTTTTTATGGTGTATATGAACTACATGTTAAAAAAAAAGGCAAATCCCATTGCCATGAGTATTGATTCATTTGAGATGCAATACACAGGGGTATTTTTTGCTCCTCCTGTGACAACCAAAAAGATTGAATAACAGCTTGTGATGTGGATGTGTCTCAGATCAGGTCCACTTGGACCTACTTGCTGTTGTTCGTGTTCTTGCAAGGCTGTCACATGACTATGTGAAGTCTTGCCTATTTGACTCAAAATCTAAGTTGTTAGAGTTTTTTAATGTTTTTAGTATGTATATCTCTTACCTGTATAAATAAATTACATATAATGAACTCTAATTCATTATATAACTTTGTTTTAAGAAGTATAACAGCATGTTCTTCTGAGAAATTTTTTATTCAGAACATTAAAAGTGGATTGTTTTGCTTTCTTACAGATTTCCAGCACAAAATAACAGTGCAGGCATCCCCCAATCTGGATAAGAGGAGGAGTTTAAACAGTAACAGCTCTAGTCCATCAAGTAGCCCCACAATAATTCCTCGTCTTCGAGCTATACAATGTAAGTCTCCACTCATTTGATCAATCAAGAGTGCTCCATATACATACTGACATGTTGGTAGTAGTATCAGATTCCAGGCAGATTTCTGTCTGATTTTCACATCCCTTGATTGATTCTAGCAGTTGCAACTTGTTTGAAAGGAGGATAATCTTGCTAAAATGCGAAATAATTTTCAGTAATTCAAAATTATTGTCAATGCTTCAAATTGTATCTTTACTTAATTACTTTGGGAACCAGTTTGTAAACTGACCGGGATAAAACAATGACAAATCAAAATTTATGGCAAAAGGCAAAGCACCATGTTTAGATGGAAAACAAGTTTTTATTAGGACTTGGAGTTGATAAAGGAAAAGAAGGGTTCAGAGAGTAAGGGAAGTAAGTAAGGGAGTAGGATAGAAAGATCAAAGAATGAGCCAATAATCCAGTTTTCTTACGTCAAAAGAGAATCAAGCTTTAAGCAGGTATAATCTAGAAAAAATCTTGCTTTAGGTTTTTTGAAGATAGGAAAAAGAGACCAAAAAAAAAATTGTGGGTACATTTGTAGGTCTACATTATTATGTGTACTGATAACAGAAAGGAAGGTATGTTCATGCTCACATAGTGGAGGTACCAGGAATATGGTCATGTTATTACAGAGAAGCATGCATTTATATTTGGGAATGACATATACATAGATAAAACAGTTCCTACAGGATTCACTGCTTGCATTTGTACTGTCTGATCTACTGTGCAAAATAGATTGTCTAATTATCCATATTCAGAGAGGAATGCCTTAAGCTTCTCTCTCTTTATGAAATCAGTGGAACCTGTTCCAGCTGATTGCATATGGATGTTGACTATCTTCTCATGCAAGCACAGTCACCTGTGAGGGAGGTTACTTCAGAATCTGGCTTTGTCAGCTATAAGTGAGGAGAAGTGGAAATCAAAATGCATGAGGATTTTTTCCATACTGTTCTGTAGCTAGTCTGTAAAAGATTGATTGAATTTTAGACCAGCCGGACACTTTGTTTAAAGTTTGGATAGAAATCATCTTTTATCTCCTTTGTAACACCTCTGCCTTATGAAATCCTTTTCATTGTTAATGTCCAAAGGGGAGCAGCGATGGCTTCTCTGGCACTTCAGTATTTGCTTGAGGTCCAGTGGATACAGCTGGCAGCGTTGTGGATAAAGGAGAGAGGCGGACAAACCCTCTCTTGCTTTTCATAATGAAAATTTGAGATGGAAGGAAAATCAGCTGGAGTCTTTCTCAGATACTGACAGAGTATCTGTTTTCAATAGTTTCGTGTCCTCAAAATGTGGTGGGTTTTTCTGATTGGTTGGTTGCTTTGCTTTGCTTTTTGCAGAAAGGTAAAGGAAGTTTATACATAATTGCCGTTCTACTAAGAAGAGCCTATCTCATTTTATCTTTGATTCTTCTTGTTCTGGGAGGAAATGCTTCAAAATGAAGCAAATGTCAGGTATTGGCATGGTTCTGAAAACTTGAGTTATCTGTGTTTTTTTTTTTTTAATTGCATAGCTTTTTTGTAAGCTATTGCAGTGCCACTCCTTGCATGTGTGCTAAGTGCCACTGAGGATATTTTTCTTTTTTTTATTTGAGCAGGCATTTGTATTCATAGAGCTTGAACATGCAGGACAACATTAAGGCTCTCATTTAAAAGAAGTACATGTCTGTCTCTGAGTTTGGATCCTTAGGTTTTCACCTAAAAGCTTATCAGGTATCTCAGGAGTATCTAGCTGAAACAATTTAGTTTCCACACCCATCTGCACCTGTGCAAAATAAATTCCCTTTCCCACAATAATGTTTTATCTTGATTTAACTTCAAAGTGTCTTTGTTTCTAGACGACTTGCTCAAATACAGGTGATTTGAACAGGCATATATAACAACTCATTACTTGACTGCTTCACTTTGTCTTGAGCAACTCTAGCTTTCAAATCTAAACACTAAAGTAAAAGAAAAATCTAGTTAATTTCTTATTAAAACAAATTCTGCTTACTTTGAAAGGAATTTTGGAGGGAGAAGGAAAACCACTAAGGTACATATTCCATAGGAATGTGATTGCAAATGAGAGTAGGCAAGTGTAGTGCCGTCCTACAGGGTGAGCCTTTGCTGACAAAGTGTATGGTGAGGAAGGAGGAGAATCTGTACAGTGAAGGAACAGCAGAACCATGGACTGTAAATGTCCTCTCATTTGTCATGCTGTTATAACTGGCTACGTTGTTTTTCTCCTAGGTCTCTCCATCATGTCTCTAAGCATGCCATCATGCTACCAAGCTAATGCTTCAGTTAGTCAGTGGCATGTAAAAATATACCCTCCCAAGCTGGGTCCTAGAAATAGGATCCTTTAAACCCTACCATGACAACCCGTCATTAGAAGATGCTTAATGCCTTTATAGATCCAGGCTTTTTTACCCAAAGATAAAAATATGAGAGAAACAGTTCTGTTTCTGAAATCAATTTGACTAAGATCTCTACTACATTCTCTTAATTTTTCCTCAGTGATCCCAAAAACAGATAGACACACAGCTAATGGCCGAAGAAACAGTGTGTATGTGTACCAGCAAGATGTAGATATCACAAGTGAATATGAACTTCCCTGTGGGGTTATGAAAAAAGGCAAGATTTCATTATGTTTCCAAGGTGCTGGTTCTATTCATGTTATCAGCTGAGACAGTGACAGACTAAGCATTTAATGGAGGCTAGACACTTTAAAGTGTAATTTGTTTTGGTGTAGTGAGAAAGAAAATGTTAATCATGGTCACAACTGGAATATTCTGTTTCTTTTGATACCAGTTGTCCACAGAATATATTTTATTCATTGAACTTAAGTGCTCAGTCTAATTCACTTGTCTGAATTACTTAAATATAAGGTTCTCTAAAGGAAGCATGGAAAATGTGATTGCTTTGCTGCTTTATCTTTAATCTGGGTCTCTTGTCAATTCATAAATTACTTTTCTTTCTTGCTCATCTTTTTGGATCAGTGAAGTTTGCGTGGTGCTTTTTGTAAAAGAAAAAAAGAAAATCTCAATTTTTTTTCTACTCCTGTGTGTTACTGTGTCAAAATGGTTTTGCAGTGCAGAATATATTCTGTTCTGTCAAAATATTTTGTGTTTAGAAATAGAATTTATGTGTGTGGGTTTTGTGTTTTTAAATCCAATCTCCAGTAACTTCAGATGAAAGCAACAGAACTTGGGGAAGAAGCACAGCATATCACCAAGAAGAGTTTGAAGATGTGAAGAGAAGTTTTAGAAAGAAAGGTTGTACATGGGGTCCAAGTTCAGTTCAAACAAAGGATCGTGCAGATTGTAAGGACAAGTATGTCTACTGCCTTCTGCTTTTTTAATAATACTAAAGCATTCTTGGTGGTGGCATAGGTAGTGAGTAAACAAAGCTCTGCTGTCTCTAGTTAACAGCAAGAACTCTTACCTTTTAATTAATTTAGAAGTTACACTACTGATGAGTAGCTCCCCCACATAGTCTGAGGATAAAACACCTACTTATGTTAAAGTTTTATTGATTGTTATCTATTACCCTTTATCTCTGTTTTTTTGAGATTTGGAACACATTGGGATGCTGAGCTGCCAGTGCATACCAGACATTCATGGCCTGTCTTTCTTGCCCTTCCTCACATTCTTTTGAGGAATTGCAAGCATGGCCCCCACTGAGTACTTTCAGTATGATTAAGTAAGACTGACTGATTTGGCATATATGAGGCACAGTTCACACCAGCAACATCCTTTATGCTGACAAACAGAGAGTGAAAGGGTTATGAAAATCAGCTGGACAGCTTTACTTACAGATGATGTTTTCCAATGGCTCAAAACTAGAGATAGTAAGAATTCTTTTCTTTATCTCTCTAGTATATACAATTATTTATAGTGCCTTTCTTTATTTTTCTTGGTAGGGATATCCACTCAGTTAGCTGTGTCAGGAGTTGATTCCAGACAATCAGCTGGAACTGGCTTTATGTTATTTTTGTTTGTTTAAAAGTTGCTATGTTTAACAAACTTCCAATATTCACATCATTTCTTTGAGACAATGAAACTATTGTCCAGGTTTTCACAAACCTGTGTTGTTCGATAGATAGTGAAGGCCCATTTTTCATTTGCTTTCTTTTTAGGCATGAAATTATTGTAATAAAAAATAACTGACATTAAGGCATGTTTACAATTATAATCATATGGTACAATGCTACTCCATCTTCTTTTTACCTTTTGAAAGGTTTTCCAGTTATTTACTGCAGGTTTATAGCTTGAAAATAAAGTGACTTTCTCCCAATGTTTATGTGAGCATGGTATCTGTAATCTCAAAATAACTATTGTTATTGCAGAGTAAGACCCCTTTCAGATGGCAGCAACCCTTGGTCAACTGTTTTAATGAAAAATCAGAAGGGTGTTCCCTTAGCTTCACTATTTGTGGACCAAGGTAAGAGCTATTTTTGAAAAAGTGAAAGTAGCCATATAATAGTATTAAGAATACCTCCAATGTTATAAATTGTATTGCTTGAATTCCTTAAAGGATTACTCAGATTATTGTAGGAACAATCATGCTGCCAACCATCTTCCTCTGAAAAAAAACCCTATATGTACATCATTAACAATTAAGAAATACACATAGTTTGTGAAGGGAAACATAGGAATTTTTCCCATGTTTTTGAGTTTGTATATGAGGTCTGCAGTCACCACTTTTTTGTTTCTTCTAAAAAGAACCTAAATCAGTAATTTTCTTGACATTTAAGTAATCATTGATGACATTGTTGTGAGATCTGCATAGTTGTTACAAAAATGTCCTTTTTTAAAAATCTGTAAGCCCTGATATATTCCTAGAAATTAGTTCCTAGTTTTTTGAATGAGGCCTGTTATCTAAATTTTCAGGACAGAAATGTAGATTTCAAATCCTAGTTTTTTTAGACAACATGTTGTTATTTACAGATAAAATCACATGGAAAAATATACTTGGTCCCTTTAGGATCAGGAACATAATAGCTGCATGTTGCTTTTTTGACCATTGCTATAATTGCCCGTGATGATAAAATATTCATAATAATTTTAAAATTTGCACACCCTTTTTCTATACTGTGGATTCTCTTATCTGAGAAAATTAAGTTACCAGTGTCAGGAAAAAATCCTATGATATAACCTGGTGTCTGTACCAGCAGCTAGATTTATGCCATCTGGAAAAGGAAATAGTAAGCTGCTTGGGCACTGGTGGAAAGAGGCATTTTAATCTTCATATATAGTGGTAGGGGTATAAATCAAGGCTTCAGAAATAGTAATTGTATAGATATTTATTAGCTTACTACTATAACCCTGCGCACAAAGTTTACATACTTGAATTTCAAATGCTTTTGTGTTTATTCTCTAGCCTTCAGTAGTTTGTAGTAGAATAATACATGCAAGTCAAAGAATACCTCCTTTTTATTTGTCATTAGCTGTAAGATGTCAAATTTACATTTTACTCTAGACCACCATGACCTAATGAATTAATTGGAAAATTTTCTAATAACCTACTGGATTTTGGAACTCAGTTGAATTGAAAGTACTGTAAAGAATGTATTCCAGATCTTATCTGCCAGTTTGTGTATAGTAAATTACTTCTCTGTAATCCATACACCGAAATATTTTCTGTGTTATTTAAAAAGCATTATCAAAGTGTTGCAAACACCAAGAAGTTTAGGCGTAGGATGTGTTTCTGAAACTCAAAATGTGAATCTGAGCTTCTGGCAGCCTCTCAGTGGATTGTACAGTATCCTTCAAGGTTAATACTTGTGTATTTTAAAGGAAATAATGATGTACATATGCAGACACACAATAGCTAAACGGTTGAATTGCAATATTAAAGAATACTCTGATGTTTTACAGGTGCCTGTACTGATAAGAAACTTATCCCTGAAGGTTTGGACAGTAAAAGACCAAAGCCAATTAAGTTGCCTAATCAGGCTTATATTAATCTACCTCTTTGGAAAGATGATCAGGGAGAGAACACTGTAGAACATGAGAGCTTTGAAGAAGGAACCTCTGCTAGTTCTACAAACAGTACTCCTCAAATGACCCCTACAAACAGTCTGAGCAGGACGCTGCACAAAAAGAAGACTGATTCAGTGCTGTATGGGTGTGCTGTCCTCCTTGCATCCGTTGCCCTGGGCTTGGATATCAGAGAGCTGAACAAATCGCAGGGGCCAGATGAACTCTTGCCTAAAGATGAGAGGAAGAAGCGTGATGGAATATTTCAGCGTGCTTCAAAATTCCGCAGGAGTGCCAGCCCTACGCGACTGCAGTCCAAGAAGGAGGAAACAAGTATTCCAGCCCTAAATCCAGCTGCAGATACTGTGAATCTTCTCTCTATGCCCTCCATTTCCACAAAATGCCTACTTCAGCCTGATAGTGAAGATGCTTTTGTAAGCACTGTGTTAGGTGATTGTGGTCAATGTAGTTCCACGGACAACTTTTCATCTCAAACTTCTGAAAGTAAGAGAGAACAAAGGATACAGCTGGCTCCTAACACAGTTTCGGCACAATTGAGAAACCAGCCTTTTAGTCTTGGTCTGAAACAAGAGTCTCAAAATGTGCCAAAAGATTCTTCCACAAAGTTAAATATGTTGGGTCACAGACGAACCTTATCAGATGGGAGCCATTTTCAGACCACAGGTAGGTAATTAAGAACTTCCATGAATCTTTAAGTTAAACTGCTGTTAAAAATTTAAGCGCAAAATAATGTCTTTAAATCTGGTTTGCATTTAAATGGATAAGCTCGTGATCAGTGAGTTTTTGAAAGGAAGTTCCTAATTTCAATACTGATATTCTTGAGTGGCTTGAATGTAATATTCTTCATGATACCCTATGCATGTGTAATTCCTCATAATAACTGGAGAAGTTCATGGGACTTTATTTCAGTATTAATATTCATCCAATTTTTGGGGGGGTTAGTGTTTTTTCTCTATATCTCTCTTGTGGCAATAAAAAATAAATTGTGATTGCCAGTTGCAGTGAGTCTAAATGCAAACTCCTTACTTGAGCACCACTGGTCTTGTCGTAGAAGATTCCCCACAGTGTACAAACCTCTTCATTTTTCTGGTGGAAGAAAGGCCACTAGTGTTTATGGCAATCCAGTTTTACAAATGGCAAAGAATTCAAGAAGTCACATAGTTTAAATTTGCATTTTTTTGTTTGGGCTTTTTTTCCCTAGCTAATGGAGTTACTTCAACCAATGATGTCTCCAGACTCCCAGTCCTGTCAGTTCCTGGAACTCTGCCCTCCCCATCTTTTCAACAAAGAAGCAATCACAGTGGTGTTTCAAGTGAAAAACAAAGCGCTGTCAATACTATCTCAAGGCCTAGACCTTCTTCTCTAAGAAGTAAAATCGATGCATGGCAGATTATCCCACGTATTATTAAACCAAACTCTAAAGACTCTGAATGTTTAGAGGGCAGTGTAGATCCAGATGTTAACTTCTTGCCAGATACTGAGGAAAGAACTAACTGCCACATGCCCTCGTTACTTGATATTGATGTGGAAGGTCAAAACAGAGACTGTACTGTGCCTTTATGCAGAATGAAGAGCAAAACTTGTCGGCCATCTATATATGAACTGGAGAGAGAGTTTCTGTCCTGAGTGCCTTTCATTTTAAAAATGTTCGCTTCATAAACGGGAACAAATATAAAATTTTTGTCTGTCTAATACTTTGTGCTGCTGTTTTCTGATGTACTGTGACAAATAGTACCAAAATTATTAAAATGGGCAGCTAATTAAGTGTAGAAGGTGCCTTTTTCAAATGTTCCTTGGAATCCCAGCTAGCAACTCTAAAAGCACAATGCTGCAAAATCATATTCTAGGTGAACTTCGTAAGTATATTTTGAATGATTAAAATAAAATGCCCACCTCCCTCTGCCATGTCACAGAAGTTCTCTTTAGGTTTGAGAAGTTTTGCTAGAAATTTAACTTTGGCACATTAAAAAACCGAATTACACGTAGAGCGAGGTTGTGTTCTGTCAAGAAGAGTTTCACCTAAGAAGTGGGGGTCTGAAGCTTGTCTCTGTCCCTTGGTAGGTTCAGGGAGAGGGACAAGTGTTTAAGGTGCAGGTACAGGAGGCTCTGTTCACTCCTCATTAAGGAGGTGGTTATTTGCTGGCATTTGATACTGAAATTGATTAAGAGCCAGCAGCTGAATTTGCAGTTTTTACCCTTGGTTATTGTGTGAACTTTTTTAGTTTCTCCAGAAAGTTACACTGCTTGTATAAACATTTCAGTTTCAGCCACCATATCGATTTGAGAGGGTAAACTTTAGTATTGCGATTGGAGCAAAGGTATTTGACATACTTTGTAATGTGAAACAACATTCCTTGTAGGTAAGGATACACTGGAAGGTAAATATTTGTACTCTTAACCTTTTGAAGACTACAGTGTTTGCACTGAAAGCAATATTCTTGGGTTTGAATTTTTTGTTTGTGTTGAAGGGGTTTGTCCCCCTTCTTGTTTTTTAAACTCTGCTGCACCTTGTATTGAGGAAAGTTGGTGGGTTTTAAGGATAATTGGTTTTAAGTGAGCCAATGGTGCATTTTATTGCACTTAATTTTAAAACTGCTATAATTTAATATGAAATCTTTCAGTAAAATCCCTGTAGCTTTTCTTCCTAAGGTACTAGTGAGTGCCTGCTTACTCATATTTAGGATTCAGTGGACAGAAACAGATGTGCTTGGCTGATTTTCAGTGATAGAAAGTTTCCAGAAAGTTTCCAAGTATTTAATTGTGGGGGAGGAACATTTGGCTTTGATAACACTGGTAGTTTAATTTTTTACAGTATCACTAAGTGAATGATTAAATAAAACCAAATGTACAGTATACTTTTCCCTGATGAAAGCATTTTTAGAATTAAAGATACATCCCTCATTTTCCAGTATTTGGAGTTTTAATTTTGCAGATCATTTGACATTTAAATAGTTTTCATAAATAAAATTAGATAATGTTAGACTAAAACTACTGTGTTCCCATCAGAATACTGTTTTGTTAAGACCTGTGTTTAAATCTTTTCTTCTCCTTTACTCTGGGGTCTGGGAGTTCAAAGAGAATACACAGTTGCTTAAAGTTTCAAAACCACGGGATTAAAAAAGAAAGTTTCTGTTCTAAGACTTTATGCACTACAGTGTCCACCTTGAAGATGACATACAATTAAACAAACAAAATCATGAAGTCTTAATCACGCGGAGCAGAACATAGAAAATGTAACTTCCCAGCTCTCAAAGTGAAAATAGAAAATAATTTCCTTAAAGTATTAGTTTACCAAAAGTAAAGACAAAACCACTAGTTGTCTGTAAATCTAAATGCTTGCACAGCAGATTGTTACATTTTCTTCAAACCTGTTTCTGTCACTGTATTCTTAGTTTTCTGTCAACATGATTCAAGTCACATTTGTTCTTTGTCTTCTGTTTCAACTTTAATTTCATCAGAACCCTTTAATAGATTGTCTATTCCAGCTTTAATACAAAATGTTTTCGTAAAATAAAGTCATGAATCAAATTGTAAGTATAGATTAATAGCACATTTACCTTCAAGGCTTAATTAGAATTTTTGAGCATTATGTATATTTCAACTCTTTCTTGATCAATTATTCCTGTGTAATACTGAGAGAAAAGGAGCTGATTGTATTACATGTTTCTGAAGAAAGTGTCTCTCTTTGGCTTTCTACAGGAAAATCTCAGGTGCTGAAGTATTTTGACTTGTAAACTTCTGTTAAGTTCTGTATTTTTAAGGTTTATATAATTTCAAGTGTTGAATTTTGCACCCTATGTTTTGTAATCAATAGTATGAGCATAAAAAGCTCTTTTTCGCTTATTAGTGGCTTATCTCTCTTGTAATTAAACAAAGATTTCTATGCCTGTTCAGTGGATAATTTCCCATAACATTGGGATATATGATATGGCCAGCCCAGTGCATTCTAAATAATTTAGGAGTTTGTATTCCATTGCTTATTCTGAGACAGTTTAGGTAAGCCATCTCAAATATTTCTCTGATGTGATGCAGTTCTATGAAGCTATAGTCTGTAGTGCTTTATAATTGTTTTTATAGTTTAAAATTATAGGCCAGTCTTCACTGTAATTGAAAAGAAAAAACAGTTCTTTCAACCATGGTTTCAATCTGTATTTCATGTATCACCAGAAAAATTTTCTGTAAAGATATGGAAATCTGGTATGCATTAAGTGACCTGTCTTGGTTAAAAGGATATTTATTTCAATGTAGGTTGATAGCCTGACCAAATAATAATTTATGTTGATTGTTTTAGCATAAAACTGAAGGTGCTTACACTACAAAGATTAAGATAAACGCTTGATATACTGTTTTACAAAACCTGATGATTTAAATGTTTTTATTTAAAAAATAAATGTTTTGTAGCTACTGTATTGCAAAGTGACCTGAATTTTCTTGAAAAATATATTTTAATGTTTTCTTAACACGTACAAAGGAGTTCTCTGGTGAATAACCAGGAGCTATAGACTGTGGCCAGCCTATTCTTGGAAGATGATAATGTAATTGTTACTCTAAGATTAAGAATCCAGTACAGTAACATGAACATTCCTGTAATATCTTGCACTTCATGTGGGCAGAAACATTTGGCATTAGCTTTTTTTTTTTTTCTTTGATGTGACCATAATATTCTTTTGATGCTTTTTACAATGTTGGCTGGGTATCTTAGAGGAGTTGGAGTAGTGGCTATAAATAAACTCAGCATCTGATTCGGCATCAAGAATACAGGTAAGTAATAACATTCTTCTGTTGTGGGGTTTTTGTTGGGAGGGTCCAATGGTTCTTTGAGGGATTTGGTACTTTGATGTTTTTTATTAGGTTTGTGGGGGGTATTTTTAGGCAAATGAAGCCAGCATTTCCTTATAAAATTTTTAACAGCTTTTGTGAACTTCCCTCTTCCTTAATGATGTCATGGGTGTATTAGCCCATTTTTCAGTTAGGAAGTATCCATTTGCAAAGTGACGGCAGGCAACATACAGTGAAATTCAAATAGAAATATATTGAATTGTATATTGAATTTATAAAGTTGCAAGCCCAATCTTATAAAGACATGCCTGCACTCAGCTTGTAGTGAGACTGGCTGCATAACAAATATTTATGTGGCCTGTGAGTGTCAGTATGGAGCCCAGATTGTAAGCCAAGCTGCAGAGGCAGTTTATTTTATACACAGAGTTATAATGGTAATGCAAAGTTCTGCGTACACGTGTGAGGTAATAGAAAAGACCCCAGTGTCACCAACCACCTTCCTTTTTAATATAACTATTCAGATCACTGTGGTGTATGCACTGTGAGGAGCTAAGGAGACTGTTATCTAACACATTTTTGATGCAGTTGTTGATACTTAAGACTGCAGTATTAGGTATTCTAAATTAGGTCCAGAGTCCTTGCAAGGATGTAGTGGCATTCTTCCTGACTAACCAAATGTGAGTCAATTATTCCAATGCTAACAGAAATCCAACATGCTTGATATAGATAGTCTGATAAAATAGTTTCTTTAACCAAAATAAGTGCTTTTTCATCTAGTAAATTGGAGAATGGAATAGAACTATGCAGGTAGGATAGTTTTATTTTTTAAATCACAGAATCACAAGGTCATTTAGGTTGGAAAAGACCTCTGGAGATGAAACAGCCTATGCTCAAGTCCGTGTCCATTGAAGGGCTGGGTATCTCCACATGTGGAGACTCCGCAGCTTCTCTGGGCAATCTGTTCCAGTGTCTGACCATCCTCACAGTAAAAACATTTTCTCATATTCATATTGAATTTCCTGTTAATTGGGGGATTTTGGATTGTTTTGTGTTTTTTTTCTTGTTGATTGATTGTTTTTGTTGGTGGTTGTTTGCTTTTTTTTTTTTCTGTTTGTGTCCATTGCCTCTCATCTTGTCACTGGCTACTGCTGACAAGAGCCTAACTCTCTCTTTATCCCCTGTTATCAAGTATTTATAAACAGTGGTAATAAGATCCTCCTAGACTCTTCTCCAGACCCAGCTGTCTCAGCCTTTCTGCAGATGCAAGTCATTTGCCAGTCTTTGCTGCACTGGATTTGTTTTACTAAGTCCGTATCTTTCTCATACTGGGGAACCCAGAACTGGACCCAGTGCTCCAGGTGTGGCCTCACCAGTGCTGAGTAGGATGACTTCCATCAGTCTGCTGGTACCATAACTAATGCAGAGAACTGTTGGCGGTCTTTGCTGTAAAGACACATGGCTGGCTTCTGTTCACTTGCTGTCCATCAGGATTCTCACTGTCATTTTCTGCAAAGCCTGTTCCCACATGGTTGGTCCCCCTTGTGTACTGGCGTGTGAGCTTGTTCCTCCCCAAATGCATTTCTACTTCATGAGATTCCTCTAAGCCCAGTTTTCCAGCCTGTCCAGGTCTCTCTGAATGGTAGCACAACTATCTGCTGCATCAGCCACTCCTGCTATTTTAGATTGTCTGTAAACTTGCTGAGAATACACCCTGTCCCAACATCCAGGTTGGTAATGGAGGTGTTGAACCATATCAGCTCTTGTATCAACCCCTGGGGTACTCCACCAGTGACATTTAAGCAAGTTATAATTAAATTCATCTCATATTTTATTCATACATCCTAAAAAAAATTTCCTAAGTGATTTTGGTAGTTGCAGTTGTTCAATTGCTTTTTTCTTCTTCCTTTCTATTTCAAAAATAAAGACATAAGGACCATTCTCAGAGCTAGGCCTTAGTGAATTGCCTCAGTAGTTGAGAATTTGGCATCAGGATGGCCTGAGTTCAGTGCTGCTTGATGTAACAGCTTAAAGCTGTTCAAAATATTTGCAATTTGCTTTAGAAGCAAAGTCATCAATTCACCCCAGGTGACCAAACTAGTCAAACTTCAGTCAGGTGTCACATTTGGTGTTACTTCTTTGAGCAGTCATTAATATGAAGTCTCACACTCTGCAACACTGCTAAATGGACTTCTAAAAAACATTTGTGTTACATCTGAGAACATCAGTCTTTGCTCCCACCACATAAAGTATGCGGTTACAGGGTCTGACAACTTGAATCTCTTACAGCTGCTGAAGACATTGATGAGTACTCATTGATCTCTGCAGGGGAGGCAAAGAGGCCACAGCTGTGAACTCCTCAGCAGCAGAACACTGTCAGTGCTTCTCCGAAGAAAGGTGCCCAGGACAGCCATTCCTACTGCAGCTGCTGAATCCTTCCCATGCCAGAGAATTTGCACATGTGCTGTTGTCTTCCTGCCAACCTCAGATACGATCCTCAGATAAGATCTTTGCTGTAGCAGTAGTCACCATGAATGGTCAGTCATCTGAGAGCTTGCCAGTCCTTATGAAAGCAGGTGGAAGTCTGCAAATTTAGGGTAAAGGAGAGAATAAACAATAGGACTGTTCATTCTGCTCACTGCTTTGCAAATCACTTGAATCATTCAAAAGTTTCTAAACTCCCGTTTATGGCAGAGGGGATTAGGCAATAATATCTTACAAAGCCTTTTTATTCTCTGCTGCCTTCCAGACCAAAAGTGACTTTGTGCCTTGTGCTAGGTGCTACTTATTCTGCCTGGTACCTGCTGTCCATGGTTGGGAGGATGCAAAATCTTATTTCCAAGGTATTTGGATAGAGGTAGTTGTGCTAAGAAGCAAGTGAATCAGATATCAGGTGTATCTGCCAGCTGTCTAGTAAGGGAAAGATACCTACTAGACATATATTGTGCAGTCACTTAAGTTGTATTGAGCACGTGGCTCCTGGGAATGCTGGAGAGTCTCTTGCAGGCTATTTCCAGGGGCAGGGTAATCACCTGAAGGGAATCTATTTCTGTTCCAGATGTGGCCTTCATATGGTTATATGCCTTTTTGAATCTGTCACTGGGGATATATGTGTCTCCTTCAGTGCATGTGCCACCTGAAATGTTTAAGGCAGAAGTAACAGCAATTCTATCACTCTTCTATCACTCTTCCATCAAAATATTTCTTTTTCTCACTGCAGAACCCTGGAGTTATTGGCATTGGTGGCTCCACTATTGATAGTCAAAATTCTCATCACCAAGGCTCTGATTCCTTCTTATTTGTGATGCAGTGGCTTGATGGCTGACTTTGGGGCTAAGATACCAACATCCTAGTTTACCCACAAGAAATACTTGTTGGACAGATACTTGTGGGCAAAGGAATAGCCTTGTCTTATTTATTTATTGTACCTCAGCTTTAACCCACCACAAAAGCATATCTTTTAGGTGCCTTTTCAGGTTTGGGTGGTTTTTACTGTGGTGGTTCTCTGGTTAAGTAAATTCTATTGGTTTATAGAAACAGGCTATTATAAGAAAACCTGTACTGTCATCATCTATAGCTGGAAGATGCAAAGAACAGATACTATCTAAAGCATATTTAGAGTGTTATGGTGTGGACTCATCAAGCTTGATCACTTTACCAAGTTAGGGAAACTCTACAGAATGAATATGTATATTCTTTCAGGCCTGCAGAGCAACCATGAGGTTCTATTTCCACAGCTGTACAGTATATTTCGACGAAAACTGTGCCTATCACCAATTTGTATTTTTTAAACAGGGTTCTGAATCCCTTAGAAAAAGTCAGGGGCACTCATAGTGTTTGCATATTTTGTGCTTGTAGATACTAAAACCAAAGAGAGATACTCTTAGAGCTATAAATGTGCTCCTAGTACAGTTTTTACTCCCTTTACTTTAAAACCTTTTAACACTTTGAGGGTTTGCAAGGAGGAATCATGGCAGTGCTCCCTCCTTCTAGCTGTGTGTCAGACAAGTAGAGGGAATCTGGCTTAAATGTGCTCCAGTGGATATTGCTGGACATAATTCTATGATAAAAGTATAGTATGAATATACATACAGTGAATAGTTTTCAAAAAGAGAAAATTACCACAGCTTTTGCTTACAATGATTGTAGTACTTGTTTTGAAAATTACTAATTTTTGTGGCAACTGATGAAGTCAGAAAAGAATGAGGCTGGGTTACAGTTGAAAAGAAGCCTAAATAAAGGAGTTTTGTCTATTTCATCCTTTTCTATAAAGTCCAATTTAGTTTTATCTTGCTGTTAACACTGAAAGATCCCAGAGATCCCGTAGTTCACAAAAGCCTTCATATGAAATAAAGTACTTAAAAATAGCAGTTCAGCCTGACCATGTGAAGCAGTGAGATACAGCTACTACAACATCTAATTCTTGTAATGCAAGCCAGTTCGCTTTTTCTTTTAGCTGGAAAGGAAGTCAAAGGGTCAAACTGAAGAGTGTTGGTTCAGCAGGGTATAAGACATGACAACAGGTTGGGTGACACCAAGTTGGGTGTGAGTGCTGATCACTGGAGGGTAGGAAGACTCTGTAGAGGGATCTGGACAGGTTGGACACATGGGCCAAGGCCAATTGTATGAAGTTCTGCAACACCAGGGGCTGGGTCCTGCCCCTGAATCACATTTCTATCACACTGAATTTGTTTGAAGTCATACCTTTGATCCAAAGTTTCTAACTTATTTTTCCCATTTTTTTTTCCAGCCTCTATTCAAGTCCTTCAGGTACTGAAATCTAGTTTTGTCAGTTTGGGGAAAGGAGACTGAGGAGTGTTCCCTTTTCAGATAAGTTCACGGATTTTCTTCAAAACCTGTAGTTCTTGTATTTTGGACTACTGAGCAAGCATATAAATCTCTGATAAGTAAAGCAACATTCCCATCAGTTCCCTGTATTTAATAAGTCTTAGCTTTTATGATTTGTATTCTGGTCATGATAGTTCTCATAAATTATACTAATTTACTTATCTTCAGTGTTCAGTGTATTAAGACTTTTGGTTCTTCATCATCTTTACCGTGGTTTTATACAACCATGTAAGACTAGTCTAATTCACTCTTCTCTTTCATTGCTTTATTGTTACCATATTTATAAGTAAATGCATCTGTCTTTATTTTAGCCAATGTCCAGGTTGCCTTATTATTTTCCTGTATTGTCTTTCTCAACTGCCCCATTCAAACCATATATAAAATCACTAGGGTAAGAAATCAGTTTGCTACATTGAATCTTTGTCTAATAGTTTGTCTAGGTGGGCTTGTCCTCAGAGTCCTCCAATATCAAAGAGTTAAAAGCGCTACATCTAAGTGTTATCAGTTCTGTGACCTCTCCCATGCCACTTTCAACAATAATTAACAGTGCTGTTTCAAGGAAGATTTAAAAAAGGGTGCCCATGTAATTGCATTGAATTGATGCAGCCAGTTGAGCTCACATTTGAGGTTGTAGAAGTGAAGTACTTTAGGAGTTGTACGAATTGTTTAAAAGGCCGGTTAGATGTAAGCTTCTGAAAATTTTGCTTACCTTTGAATGAAATAAATACTGTCTTTTTACTTTTTGATATGTTTTAGTATTTTGTCTTGAAAATGCAACATTGAACAGAACCTCCTAGAATGGTTTTACTTTTCTGCAGTTTTCAGTGCAATGACTTCAGCAGGAAGACTGGTTTTTGATCTTGGACAAGTCACTGAATTTCTTTTTGCTTACACTGTAGTGATGGTCTATAAGATGAGCACAAGGACTTCATCCTTTTTTGTAAAGCACTTTCAGAGCTGTGATCAAAGGCCTCATGTCTCAGCGGTAAACAACAACTGCAGCAGTAAATGCCTTGATTTCACACACAAAGGGGAGCTCTAACTCAGCCTGGGAACTGAATACACCACAGCTGTACATACTTTTCTTTCACAGCACAGGTTTCTGGCAAGTTAAACTTTAACTTTGGTAAAGAACAATTCCAGTCACAACTGGTTGCAATGATTTAGCCAGTAACTGCCACATTAGGGAAATAATTGCAGAAAGTTTAGTGTTTGTTTTTGGTTGGGTTGGTTGGGGTTTTTTTCCAAGATTCTCATGATTGGTCAAAGCTGTTACAGCTTAGGATTGATTTCCTGGTTCATACAACAGATTTTGTCTCATTGTTCTCTCCCTCCCTGAATTCGTTAGGATACTAGCTATTTTCCTTTGTCCGAATAAAAGGATCCTATTTCAACCACTGCTGATTAATACTACTCTTCTAAAGCTGTATTAATTGGTTGCTCCCCATTTATGAGTGGGCAGCAAATGTGCAAATACACCCTAACGAAGAATGATGTTACAGCTTATTGCTTCAAATGTCAGGATAAGTTCGTCTTCTTCACTGAAGCGTTATCTCTTGGAACAGCTCCATCTTTACCTTGGAGAAGGGATTTAATAAATTAATTTGAAGCATAAGGATAAGGGAGGAGAAGTGTTACTCCATCATCTAGATTTAGGCTATACAGAAATAAGTACTTGCTGTGAACTGGAAGAGCAGGCTCTGAATGAGACTCTGGGGGCTCAGTCAATGGTACAGAAAGCCTTGGCTCATAACTGAGCTGCAGAAGTCGAATGCCTGAAGCTGTACCGTAAATCTCATCTCCCTAAAGTACAGATCCTGCAGTAGTACACTGCAGAGGGAGAGACAGTCTGTTACTGCCAGCATTCACCACCACAGTATCTCTGTGCTTTAGGGGTATGAATATGAGATAAGTCAATAAGCTTGAAAGAATGTATGGTTTAAAGCCTCCAGCTTCAAATTCCAGAGGTAAGCAGTTGATGGAAGAACAGCGCAGTAGCACCATTCCGTGCCAAGTTTCGGTTCTTTAAACAAGCCAAAATGCAGTCTCTGCCCTTAAAGCTAACCACCAGGAACTGAGGAGGTGTTTTCTACAAAGTCTCTAGTGATTAATAGTCTCCCTTTTGTTTACCTTCGCTTTTTTGATCATGCAGCCTTCTGTGTTACTGTGTCTGTAACCTGCTGCTGTGTTTGTACACAAGTGGTGGGGCAGTCACAGCCAGTCCCTTTTGGGTCATTGATACATTGTTTGTATTTAGAAGGAGAGCGGGTTGGGACTTTCCAATGATCCTTTTTTGACAAAACAATAACAAAACTGTCGAAGTATGTGTTTGATAGCCAGTTTATCCTTGGTTCATCTCTGATATCCCAACAATTTCCCATCACTGAGAAATTATAAGCCTCTTTATAAAGGAAGGGAAGTCTTAAAAGCACACCTTGCATTTACCTGAGTTTCATGTATCTTCTTGGATTTTTTGCATTAAAAGTGATTTTCCTATTTTTGGAGTATTTTGAAGTCAAGTTCATCATACAAAAGTTTGGAATGGATAGATGGCAAAAACTCTGAGTCTTTTTACCCGAGACAGTGTAATTCCAAAGAGGAATCTACTTCAAGAGAACATACTTAGGGCAGAATGCTGAAAAACAATGTCTTAACCTCACCCTTTTCTTAAGGCTAGAAACAAGCACTCAAATCATGGCCAGACTTCAACATACTTTTAGTTCTGTAGATGTTACAGAAAAAGATACTTCTTTTTTTCTCTGAATTACTTTAGAGAGTTGATAGCTGAACCATTGTATTGCAGGGTACGACCAATTGCAATAACTGCTGTTGTTCCTCTGTGCCCTCAGCCTTGTATTTGTCATAGAATTTTCAACAATGTTATAACTCCCTTTGGAAGGAGTCCTGGAAGCCTAAGATTTTCTATATTTCATGATGTTTCAGTTGCCCTTGGTATGTTAGATTTGCTCATTTTGATGGAGAAGGATGCTGGTTTTCTTAACACCTACTGTAGTCAACTTTCAGATGTAATTTGAATCATGTGATGAGTGGCTGAGAAGTAGTAAGTGAAAAATTATATCTTACAAAGCCATGAACTTAAAACCAGCTACTAACAGAGATGAAGTTTGCCCCCTGGTACTTCATGCAATAGATTAACTTGCTGGGAGATTAAAGAGGAAATCAAGATGAATCTACTCGGTGAACCTTGGAGGTTGTCCAAATTATGACAACTGCAGTTGCTGGGATGTGGAAACGCTGGGGTTTTGCTGTGGGAATAAAAACAACAGTCATCTTCTGGTACCCAAGGCAGCAAATAGAAATGATTTCTGCCTCCTCCCCCCCGCCCCATACCAATAGTGAGTATAGGAACAGAATTTGCTTTCTATTCAAATATAAATATTCAAGACCTGTTTGCCCTTGCTGATTAGAGGGCAAATTGAACTTTACCCCTTCAATTCTCAAAGCCAGTTAGACTCCTTATTTCTCCAGTAATCATGGAATGTGCCCAATGCCAAATTCCTTTGCTGCTCACAGTGATGAAGTTGGGAACAGCAACATCAGCTGAGGAAAAAAAAGTTGTATTTGCACTTGGAAAAGTAGTGATTGTAGGACACTGAACCTTATGCTCCAGTTAATTAAGTGGAGCATTGAACTCTCAGGTAGAAATCCTGACAAGAAAGTAGTCTATTAAGAATTGTGTGCAATGATGTAGCAAAACCAAAAGCAGATAAAGAAAATCAGTGTTCCTTCACCCAGCATGATCAATAGGCATGATGATGAGTACGCAGCAATGCAGCAGAATTATTAATTAACTCACATTTTCAAGTGGCACAATTAAAGAGGATAGAATTCCATTACAAACATAGGAGAACTCATTGACTGAAAAATATTTGTGTTTTTTTTCATTTGTTGTTTAAAGCACACTGAGGTGTCTTCCTGCTTCTTCAGTATGGTATCAGAGGCTTACCTGGGGGGCTCTATATTTGAGCTTCCTTCATTGCAATCACAGCTGACTGACGTGAGCTTGTGGTTTGAGGGGAGGTTGAAGGATGACCAAAGAAGAGAAATTCTGAGCATTAATTCAAGGTCTCTTCCCTAGACTTATACAGGATGGGGAGGTACTGCAAACAAATTGGCTGGGCAAGAAACAGAGGCTGGCTGGATACAGATCCCATAGCACAGGGTGAAACCCTAACAATCCAGACCAGAAGCTGGAAGGCCATATGCTGTGACTGTACAGGAAGGGGTGGCTCTGCCTCAAGAGACCTGGGAGTCTGTCTCTGGAGCAGAGGGAAAAAGGGGTCACACATGAGCTTTGGTGAAGAGTCCCCAGCTTCTTTCCCTGGATCCTGACTAAGGGGAACCGTGTTGTGTCAACATGGTGGATGTATATCACTACTAAACTTGTTTTTGAGCAGTATGTCTAAGGCTCCAGGAAAGAGGAGAGGCCAAATTTTCCAGATGTTCTGCTTTAATTCCCTTTTTAAGCTTTGTCGAAGTGCCTCTGTACCAATAATTTTCTTGAGAAGTTCACTAAAGTGTAAAATATCAGACCTAAAATGCATGTTGCATAAATGCTTCTGGGGATGAATTGATGTGGCAGTTCTTATTTAGAATATCTTTAAACTCCATCTCAAGGAATTAAAGATTTTTTTTTTGTAAAATAAAAAAATAATAAAAGAAGCTTAGAATTTCTACAAATGTAGCCTTGCAGCTCTAAAAAGTTTTTAAACTGCCTTTGAGTGGCTTTTGTAGCTGCATAAAAATCTACAGTTTCCTTGAAGCTCCAGTCCTATACTTGGGTGCTTGGAATATGAGACAAATAATTAAGGTTAAAAGCTTGGCGCTTTTGGTAGACCTGTGTAGATGTAAAAAAAGCTGGGACTTGAATCCTGAGAAGTGGTATAAACCATTTACTCTACCAGCCTTCCATGTCTCTCGTCAAAGCTAAATGAGACAGTTTTCCTTGCAGCATCTGGCTGTTTTGTTTTAGTCTGCCAGTTTGGTTGGGAAGTCCTCTCTTCTCTAAAAGAAAGCAAGTGAGGAGAAACTGGAAGACAAAGGACTAGCAGAGCACGTAAACTGTGTAGATGTAAACTTCCTCAAATGTTAAGTCAACATAATTGCCGAAAGAAAAAAAAACAACACCACCAACAACAAAAACAAACAAACAAACCCAAACAAAAACAAAACAAACAAACAAAAAAACCCAGCCACACCAAACATTCCCCGGGACCCATTCAAATGATGAGTTTACTAGCTTACATTTATTATTTCTCATCAAAAGAGGCTTGGCTCACTTAAATCTGTTGCTCTAGGCGAAAGGTGGAAGTACCTGCGAGTAGCATAATTTCATGAGGAAAAAAAATGCCTTTTGATGACGTTGCAGACTGTTTTTCTCTATTTTGAGAATACTTGTGATATAGTAGATTGCCTGTACTTTTAGAAGATTGTCAGCAGCAAGTCCTGGTACGGAAAAGGAGAGAATGCAAGGAATTGAAGCCTATTGCTGGAGCGTCGCTTGCTGTCGGGAGGAGCTTAACCCTGCGAGATGTTAGGTGTGGGTTCAAATTTACGATATTTGTTTGGTCTGGTGCCAGCGCAGAAGTCAAGCTCAAGAGAATGAGAGCGGGTTCTTTCCCGGCAGGAAGCCAGGCGCCGCTCTCAGGAGCCGAGTGTGCCACCAGATGTCACCAGCGCGCGCCGAGCCGGGGCCACCGGGGCACTCGGCCCGGCTGGCAAACGGGACAAAATGTGCGGGCTCGGGGGCTCGGTGCTCATCCACAAGCAGGCAGGTAGCGGAGAAAACCAGGGCATTGCACGCAGTGCAAGCAACACGTTCTTGTTGTTTTGAGAGTTGTTCTCCGGTCGGACTCTGCCACCTGCTTTGTCAACCCTTACGTCTCCTCCCTAATCTTTCCCCGGGACATTCATCAATTAAAAGTGTGATTTCTTGTACGCTTCTGGTCATCCTGAATTGTACAGGATAGAAAGCATCCACGCCCTTCCCTGCTTCTGGTTTTTACTGCTGCTGTGTGCGTGGGTACCGATGGCAGCACAGCGATGGCGGGGAGTAAGAGTCAAAGCTCGAAAGAGAAGGGTGTGGTACAGGGGAGGGTCTCCTCATCAAGTGCCTCTAGCCTCAGGTCTAGATAATAACAATGACTTGAGGAGATGCCATGAGATGTAATTATCTCAGTTTTTCAATTAGCTTCCCTTTGATTCAAAGAGAAACAGTCTTAGGCTTAAGGGTAGTAAAGGGACTTGAAATATGGACAGGAATATTAAATCAAAAGTATTTTTGTTTGAAGTACCAAAAAGAGAGATGAAAATGGCAGAATTATCCTCTTTCAAAAATGTCATCATTTTCCTAAATTTCTTTTGGTAAAAGTTTTTCTCTTTAGTCAAGGAGAAAGATGCCATTTTGCTGAAGCTCCCATCTGGAACATAAGAGATACGCGTTTATTTCAACTTCTGTATGACTCTGGGAGCAAGGTTCAAGGAGGAGACTTAAACAGAGTATACAAGAGAGAAAAAACTTGACAAAGGTCTGTCGGAGGAAAGTGCTCAGACCCCTTTTTTCCTTTCTTTCCATGCCTTCATCTCCTGGCCTAACTGGTTTGGATCGCTGGTTTGTCTTCTAATATTTAGCTTCTCTTGAAGCAACAGTTGCTGTTTGTTACTTCTTTCCACTCTACCAACGGAAAATTATCTAATGTTACTATTGTGTTGCAAAACCCATTCAGCTATCAGGGTTTATCACTACTTGTTATATCTTGCAGGTACCTTGTATGTCCTGGCTATTCTCAAAGGGGCTTTTTTCCCCCTCTTTTGATTGTTGTTAATTTTCAGTCCTTTTCTAAGACTTCCAGATTTGCTTCCTTTTGTGGAGATATTGAAAAAAAAAAAAGGTTCTTCTTCTACATCCTCGTTTCTAGAAGGAAGACAACGCCGGTACTTTAGGCAGACCATGATCCTAGCTTTATATTTTTTTTCCAATGCTGAAGTTTGCCATAGGTTGACAGAGAAAACATAGTACTGACCAGTGCAGTAGACCACATGATTTTGCCTTTGTGTTTTGCTTACCACTGTGACCTTCATGTGTTTTTAGAAGCAGGTCAGCCTGTAGTGCCTCTGGCAGCACTTTTCTCTCACCCTTAAATAGCAAGCCAGCAATTACAGAAAGCCATGGTGATTGGAATTGGCAATGTAGCCAAAATTCCACAGCCACCCAAGAAAATAAGTTTTAATTACTTTCTGCAACTATCTCATATTATTGCTTCTGTAAATACATTCTATGTAATTTCTCATGAATTAATTCTCATACATGGACATTCCATACCTATTGTCATTTTTCCTGTGATTCTTGAGAACTGATTGATCAGGTGCTCTTAGGAGCACATCTGCCATCAGCAGCTAACGTTGCAGTTTGTACAGAGCAGAGAAACCATACAGCTACAGCTGAAAAAGGTCAGTTTTCTCAAAGTGTAATCCTTCTCTATGCAGCAGAATTGTCACTGCCAGCTTTTGCCAGAACTGATCTCCACTGAATGTGCCTGTCTGCAATAACGCTTCTATTTCAGCAAGAATTCTGGGGACATATGTTGCTCACACTCAAAGGTCATCATTTTCTTGCCCAGATACTGTGCCTTATGTTGCCTTCTGAGGTGTTCAAAGAAAACTTGCTCTGTCTTTTGGTGTAAAAGCATCATGGAAGGATGATAGCTTCATTTTAAGGCTTTTAAAGCAGGAAAATCCCTTAGGAGGGATTCCCTTAGGAGAGATTCTTAGGAGGGTGAGGATGAGCAGAGGATGACAAGGTTTAAGTGGGTGTTCCTCCAGAGTTCACTGTGCCTGGATGCCTCAGTGTTAATTGTATTGTTTTCAGCCTTTCTCCTAGTGATTTCATTTAGGTGACCTTCAGGTTATCTCTAATTTCAGCTCTGTTTGTTGAGCCCTTTTGTGCAATCCTTTCTGTAGCCTTTCATTCTGATCTACTCTTGTCCTCCCAGGATGCTATCAATAGATACTTTGCCCTGTATTCCTTCAGGAAGCAGTTTCAGGAAGTTGTGATACCATGTTCTAGGGAGGAAAAAAATGTACCAGGAAGAGATTTTAACTCACAGAGTACTCTGTAACAGTATTTGCTCCCATGAGGCATATCGGAAGTGCATGCTGAACTCTCCTTATCTAGGGAAATAGGCTAGAACTATTAAAAATTATTTTAAAATATTGAGCTTCAACCATAATGATAAGAATGTCCTGCTAGTGATGCAATTATATTACCAAATATTTCATGCCCTAAATATTTACGTCAATTGCTTTCTACACTTCTCCCTACTACAGCTGGTAAATTCAGTTTGTTTTCTAATTCAGTTAGTAAACTTTATAAAAACATCTGTGCAGTTATTAACAAAGGATATTTCTGGTAGCTGGGCAGTGGAACTCTAAAAATCTGCCTGTCCCATTAAAGATATCTGAGAATTAATTTTAGGTATGGAGTTTTTTATTCCTATACTATATGCATTCTCTAAATGAAATCCAGAACCAAGCACCCTTAAAAAAAAAAATAGATCTAATGCTAGCTCTTTATTCCTAGATTTTACAGACTCTTCTTTTAGCTGTGTTTTTTTTTTCTCAATTCCAAATCAAATCATTCCCATAAAAGAAAATGGGATCCTTCATATCCAGTCTCATTGTTTCTGATTTTGCCTCTAATATATTTTTCCTAGAACAGGGGCATATTTGGATGTAATTTGCTTTTATGTGAAAGAGTTATTTAGGATGTTTCAGGTCTTGCAGACAGGGTCCCATCACAGAAATCTGCCCTGACACCTGTACTGCCTCCTGCTGTACAGCATTACAGCATTTGCTGGATGTCCTCACTGCACATGGTTCCAAAATGTGAAAAGTTATTAATTTCCTTCCATTATTTTCCAAGTGCTGGAGATAGTCACTCTCCCATGTCTTCCATGAATTTTTATTTCCCAGTTCCAAGCAGCTGGCTTTGTGAGGTGTTCTCTGAAGTTCTTTTCTGTGTGGTAACTCTGTTTTTCAGTTTCCTTTATCACAGATGCTTCTCATCGAGTGTTTCCATTCTCTGCTGAAGGAGCCAACAGCCTGACAACCTTTCCCATAAGAAAGCCTATCCCTTCAGCCGTCTGGTCTCACCGTGCATCTGTGATACGCAGCTAAGGAATCTGTCACGTCTGACTTAGCTCAGGTACAAACGCACAGCAATGAAACATTAAAAGAGCTTTTCCGCCGCGGGACTTGGCAGCAATTCCCTTTCTTTTGGAAGAGAGTATTTCGGAGCCTTGTTCCTGCAGGGGCCGTGGTGCCGCTGGCACGGACTCGCTGAGCCGGCCGGGTGCGCGTGTTGCAGGGCTGAGCCACGCCGTGCCCCCGGAGCCCCGCTCCTCCCGCGGCCCGCCTGCGAGCGGCGGCTGCTGCCGGGGGGCCGAGCCCCCTGCCCGCAGCCCTTCGGGCCACTTCGGCCTGTCCCTACCGCTCTGGGGAGCCAGGGGAGAAATCGGACGTGGCCTTTTCATGCTCGCAGCGTGCGGATGCCGTTCGCCTTCCCCGTCCTGAGACTTACTGGATTTTTTAAGTGGCTCGCTGATGAGTGTAAAAGTAATTCTTGTATTGTTTAGTTAAAAGTCGGGGGTGTGCAGAATAGTTATGAGTGCAGCATGTGTGCACCAGAGGAAAATGTTTTAATAGGTTACAGAGCTGTACAATGAGGAGAATGAGTTCAGCAGCATTTAATTAACTGCGTAATTTGAAGCCCATAAAAAGAAATACAGCTTGTCTACATGGCTTCTTTGTAAGTTACAGCACTTTATGTGTTGTAATAGGGAAGACTTTTAGAAAGCTAATTAAAAATTAATCTTTAACAATATTTTTTGGAAGGGCTTGGAAATGTTTGAGTGCTGAGATTATTGAAGACATACTGGAAGAAGAAAATAATTTCAAGGAAGTGATTTCTTTTGGGCATTCCTCAGGGACTGCTCTGTTGAAATGTTGAAGCCCTGCAGTGTGGTTTTCCTGAGCATGGTGTAATAGATTTACATGACATCACAGCACAGTCTTAATCTGAGAAACTAAAATGCACAATCAAAAAATGAAAAATATTTATTGTGTAAATCTTACATGGTTATGTTGATGAAACACTTCATTTTGTTTTTTTTTTTCTCTGAGGACATTTTTCTTCCTTCTTCCATCGCTACTGATATTCTCTGTGAATACAGTGTGATACACTGAGCTGGAGCTGTCAGAGACAAACAGAGGAATAGCAGCATGTTATTTTCCCTGTTTGCAGAGACGTGTACGGTCCCTGATAAGAACTCTCTGCTGGAGTGAGATAATTAGCTGCAGCAAAGGTGAAGGTTGGATGGAGCACTTGCTGGGGATTTGCAGAATAGTCTGACTCTCCCTGTCCCTGACAAAAGACAAAACATTTCTCAAGGGGAGCAAACTGAGGGAAAAGGTTACTGGAATTTTTTTTGACCAGAAATTTGCCAGTCTCTTTCCTGAGCCCAGCTGTTGATTTGGTCTCCACAATATTCTGGGAATCCCAAGTTATGTAAATGTGTATCCCTCTCTAATAATTTAAGACCTGAAGTCTGATACCATGTTTTGGCAGTGGGTAGGGTCAGAGACCCAGACCCAGACACCAACCTAAGGAACAGCATAATTTACTATAATATAAAATTGCAAAGAATCCCAAAAGGATAAGCTAAGCAATGCACCTAATCATTGCTGCAAAGAATGCTTATAATGATTAAGAAAGACACATCACCAGTTACCCTGATACTTTAGCATCATCCAAATCTGCACATCAGCTGTGGAGGGGAAGTTGTCACAGTGAAGGACTGGAGCTCAGAAATCCTATGATGCATCCACCTGACAGGACACAAGGCTCCCCCAGATTTGCCATTGACAGTAGCCCAGCTTTTATAGTGTAAAACAAACAAGCTGACATAATTTCTAATTTCATTCTCCTATTGGCATTCTTGCAAACCCTGGCCAGGGCTCAAGGAGGAACCAAGGGAGTTGTCTTTGATTCTGTACTCTCCTGATAACTGTGTCTGGTTTCTAGATATGGAGTGGTAAATACATGTTTTGCTAATAAATGAACACATATAACAATACTTTGTTAATGAGTGAATATATATATATATACATATAAAAAAAACATGGTTGGAAGGTTCACCTAGAGGTCAGCTTTTGCTCAGAGCCTGTTGTTCAGGCTTACCATCACTAGGTTTTCCATAATTTGGTTCTCTGATTATAACAAAGCAGTCCTTTCTTGCTTTCCATGACCATCAGTAAGTTCAGTCCACGTCCACTATGCATTTTGAAAATAAAGAGCTGCAGTGCTGCAGAGGCTAAAAGATAATGCAGAGTCAAATGCAGCTGGATAAGAGCAATAGCACAGCTTTTTTTTATATTTTTAAAGCCATAAAACCAGCCAGAAGGATGAACTAAGCATCTCTGCCTTCCATCAGGGCTGTAGAAGCCACAGTGGGGACTGCCCATGCCATGCAGCAGCTGCACATCTGTCTTGTCCTGTATCTACATCTGGTGCAAAAGGACAGAGACCTGGAAGTACCATGAAACTCCAGCTATGGCCAGTCAGTGGGCAGTACAGGGCTGGAGTCTCCTTAATGTGGACCTTTGGAGGGCAGCAGGAGGCCAGCATGGGAAGATGTGGAAAGATGGGCTGTCACCATAGATGTGATAGGAGGAAAAAAATGACATGAAGGAGGAACACTCATTACCTGAGAAATGCTGTTTGCTTGTCAAATGAACAAAATCAATACTATAGAGGTTTCATTAAATTTGTTTTTGACATGAATCTTTGTTCAGATGAAACTGATATTCCTCCTAGCTGCTTCACAATAATATTCATGACTGTTTCAAAAGCCTGTGCCTGGAGATGCATGGAATCTAAATATTAGTGGTGCATTTTCACAATGGTGAATCATTAGATCCTAACGGAATTAATTTGTTTATGGACTACTGGGGCTGGCAACTGTCACTGTGATCAACATTTGATTGTCATCTCTGGGAAAAATACAGTTTATTCATCTCAGAGCAAGGGAGAAAATGATAGAATTGAATTTTCTTCAGGTGCAAATAAATAAAGAGATCAAATTAAACTCTGTGGCTGACAGGAACATTAAAGAGTCCTGTAGCACCTTCATCTGCTTCCCTTTATCTCTCTGGCTGTCAACATGATGGGAAACATGTTATTTAAATGAACATGAGATTTGGATTATTTTTGCAGTGAGTCTATAGGATGTTTATTGCTATCTTCTAAGATATTGTCCTTTTCCTACAGAATGATTTCAGACATGGCACTTTTTTACTGACCAGCTAAGAGCTTTAAAGAATCACACCTTTTTACTAACAGATTTAAAGGTGAAGATTCCCAAAATGAATTAGTCTAGATGTCTTCAATAGATGTCTCTTCTGTTCCCTTGATAAAAGGCCTGGCACAAAACAAACCAACAACAGTTCTTGCCAAGCCTCCTCTGCCAGAGGCCAGCTGTAGCTCCACAGGGAGAAAGTGATTGTTACTAAATGGAATAGGCTGACCAGCTAATGCATATGTGGTGACTAATGTATTGATGTTTTTATTTTGTTAAAATGGGTATCTCATGTCTAATGATATAAAGTGTGCCTTCTGCCACCCAAAGCTAATTTAAATGAGGCCAAGAAGCGAAATTAGGATTTTCCCTGCTCAAAGTAAAACTCTAACCTTAAAAAGGGTTCTAAGAAGCAGCAGATATTTCACTGACTTCTGTGGTGCATGATGAAAGTTGTGGGTGTTATTCTATTGAAAAAAAACCCAACTAAATGTAGGTGCATTTTTTTTCTAAACTATTTTGTTTTCTAAACCACTTGCTAGTATTTTTTCAACATGAAGAATCAGTGTTAAAGGCACCCCTTTATTTTAAGGAAAGTGATTTTAAGGACATCTTAAGGCAGATGTGATAGGTGTTAGAAGTGCTGCCATCGAGCTGGAGGAGGAGAGACTGACTTCATTCTTTTTTGAAGTCTCTGGGTAAAACAAACTTCTGGACCCATGGGTTTATGCCACATCAAGCCTGCAGTAGCCTGTGCTGGTCTTGCTGCCAACACTGACCACTGTGCTGAGCTTGCCATTCATAGAGCAGTGGATGGGGAAAATGGGAAATGGGGCTGACAACATGATTGTCATTCCAGGTACCAAGTGGGGAGCTGAGCTGCTCCCAGCTGCCCCTGACTTACCTGTAGCAGTTCGCAGAGAAGGGAGAAGAGATTTCGGGGCTCAGATGTCTGGATGCCTGCCCCATTTCACCCCTTGCAAACCCACCCAAACTCCTACATCACCAAACCTGCTGCAAAGCCAGGGTGGGCTCAGGTCTGTGCTGATGGAGAACAAATTCACCCTCTTTATGGCAGAGACAGCCCATGGCCTGCAAAATCACTGTTGCCACTGCTCACAGACCATCTCAGCTAATAAAGGTGAGTTTTCCAAGGCTCAGATTTCATCACTAGCTGAAGCTTGAAAAGTCTTGCTGAATATTGCAGGAACTAATATGAGCATTAAATGCAGAAGAAGGTTCCTCTGAAACCCTGTGATCCCTGAAACAGGCTGGTGTTGTTCTCTTGTGATTCCAGCTGAGCCAAATGGTACAAGGGCACACCTAAATAATGCTGTGCAGGTCTTCAGCTGCCAGAAAGGTGATTTTTCGTTTGTTTCACTATTGTTATTCCATGTAAATACAAATGCTTTCTATCACGTTTCTTCACAGCAAAAAATTTCCTTCTAGCCAGTGTGAATTAATCTGGCAACAGTAGGGTCCAGCTAAGGGGAAAGTGCTGCAAAGTAGTAGTTAATTACTCCAATTGAAACAAGGTGGGGCTTAATGTCTTAGTGGCAGATCCAGTAATGGTGTGCAGAGTTGACAGAGCTGATGATTGTGTTACGCAAGTCAAGGTACCTGTGCCAGACTTGCTGGCCTGCATCTTGGGGTGCTTTTCTCTGCTACTCTGTAAATCCTTGGGACTGAATATTGAGAAGTCTCTGGATTCCCTGTTCCTTAATGAAGTTGGTGGGATTTACTGAGATGTAGAAGTTTTGGTCTATCCTGGACTGTCCCATGCATCCCAGGAGAAGGTATGGGGATATTTGGGCAACTCTCCCCTTGTTCCCTGCCTGAGGATTTTTGTGACTGTTTTCTGCTCTTTGTTTTAAGCTGTCAAAGCTTAAATTCAATTCTCTGGTTATAGGAAAGTGTCAAGGGGATGTTTGTGTGCACACAGGCATGTATTTATGCATGCACGTAAAGCTGTGTGTCAGTATGTGTAAATACACAGAGTATCCACAGATTTTTGGTCACTTGAAGTTCTGAAATGTCTTCTGGCACAACACTGCAATGAATGAAGAATCCTGTTTTGCCTGTGAGCTACCTAACTCACTTACAAGCACAGGGGTGGATGACGGGCTTAGCCAAAAGGATAGTGCTTGTATCCTCTTGACTGGGCTTTGGGAATGTGCCTGGATCAATGTGTGCTCCATATTGAACCATATTCACTAGAGCTGCAGAGTTTGCACGGTGTGAGCACAATAGAAAAACATGATAAAGTGCTTATTCCTGTTCATTTCACCCTTCCTAGCTCAGGAGCTTGTGCTAGCAGCAAATGCACAAGTCTTGTCAAAAACATTGTAGACAGCCTTTAAATCATGTATGTGCCTGCAGGTGGGACTGGCAACCATCCATCCCTTTTGGGGGTCATGTCAACATGTTTGTACATTGCATAGGAGAATAAATCTCAGTGGGATTGCTTAAGAACAGTTGCAATGAAAATTTGAATTATAACTACACTAACAAGCATAAAAATGCATAGATACTCTTTCACTTTATATCAGAGCTCAGTAGAGCTCCTGTCTTCAGTATGCACATCATGCAACTCTGTTACAGCAGTACCGGTCTTTCTGTGGACATGAGAGGGAAAACAAATATTAAACAATTGTTTTAATTAACTGATGTTATTGTGGCATCTCTTCTTTCTCTTTGGCTTATTCTTTGAAATGTAAATTTTTAAAAAGCAGAGAAATCAAGTGATGACAGTCAATCTTTTTCTCTGGGACAGCAGAACTTTTAAAGACATTTAAAGTTTTTTAAACCCCTATTCCCTTTATAATTTTTCTTTTTTGTGGAAATATGACAATATTTGTGGGGGAATGGTGTACAGAAGTGTGCATGTGTCAGGGAGTAAAGCTATTGAAACACAATTAGAGTAAGGCCAACAATAGGAAGACATCTAGGCTTTCTTCTGTCTCCTCACTGAATGCTTAAAGTTACTTGTCCTCTCAGGATCTCCAACTAGCCACCCAAACACTTTACCTTGTTGTCAGCCTCACTAAGTGCACTTGCAGTCTTGCGTTTAATCCCTCTGCTATTTTCTCTCTCTGTGCTGCTGGTGCTACAAGGGGACAAACCCCCAGCAACAGGTGGGGCTTTCTGCCCGGTGCCCCGTTCCCTGCTGGGCTGCAAGGAGTAGCAGGTACGCCCGGACAAAAGGGAAGCCATTGGATGTCTGAAAAGGAAAGTCTGCTGAACTCTGACTTGTCCTTCTTACTGAGAAGGAATGGATATAAAAACTTGGATCTTTTGTTGCGGTGGACCACATTGTTGTTTACACTGAGTGTTGGGTACTTTGCACTGAGTCATTATTTTGCACTGGGTGTATGTCATTTTGCACTGAGGTTTCTGTTTGTATTAGGTTGTTCTGTTCCCCCCCTCTAGTTTCTGTGGTGTTGGTTTGCCCCGGCTTGGCCCCTCCCCTTGCCCCTCCCATCAATGCCTCCCATTGGCTGTGGTTCCTTTCCCCCGCCCCCTCTCGGGCTATAAAAACCCTGTGTAGGCCATGTGCTTTCTCTTTCTCTTCTCTCCCTGCTGGGAGTGTTCTGCCTTATAGCTGTGGGTCTTCACTCCCGAGAAGAAAGCGCCTTTGGTCTTTTGCTTTTCGTCCATNATTATTTTGCACTGGGTGTATGTCATTTTGCACTGAGGTTTCTGTTTGTATTAGGTTCTTCTGCTCCCCCCCTCTAGTTTCTGTGGTGTTGGTTTGTCCCGGGTTGGCCCCTCCCCTTGCCCCTCCCATCAATGCCTCCCATTGGCTGTGGTTCCTTTCCCCCGCCCCCTCCCGGGCTATAAAAACCCTGTGTAGGCCATGTGCTTTCTCTTTCTCTTCTCTCCCTGCTGGGAGTGTTCTGCCTTATAGCTGTGGGTCTTCACTCCCGAGAAGAAAGCGCCTTTGGTCTTTTGCTTTTCGTCCATGTTGGGTTCACCCAAGCCGGAAGCTAGCAATATAGCTTTCAGGACGGAGGGAACCGCAACAGTCTTTATCTCCTTCTGTCTGATTAGTTTCCTGTTACCGCTGAGTGTGGTTTAAATCTGAATTATACCCAGTCTTACCTAATAAGCTTATACTTGAGAAGATTAAGTCTATTTGTTTTGTTGTCCCAGAGATTTTAGGAGATATCCATACACAATATAAACATAATAATTGCAGTTATTAATACTGAGCTAATCAGAATTTGAACTAATAATCAACTTTCAGTAATGTATAATACAATGAGACTCCAAATTGCCACAATCTGTCTTCCTGAAAGACAGAAGAATGTACAAGACTTTTTTTTTTGTGGCATATATAGGAAATGTGGTCCAAAAGGGTGGTTAAAAGGGTCTTTTTTGTCATCATACTATCACTGCCTGGAGTATTGTCATACAGAATAAAGATTCATATGCCACTAGTAATGCCTTGGGAAGGGACTCTCCCCCTGTTTAAGAGGAAACATGGCCATTTTGGATGGTCTGTGTGTGGGTTGTGTTTGTAAGAGTTATTACTGGGTTTAGGTGTTGGGGAACAAGTTACTTTTTATCCAAGGCCAGCCTGTTGTAAAGCAAGATGTTCTTTAGGAGTATTTCACAGCACCTTCTCAGTAGGATAGCATTGGTACTGGGAAACAAATATGTATGGGTGTTGCATAGCCTGCTGTCAGAGTAAAGCAGAGAGCAGGAGCGTGAGGAGAGATGTGCATTTTCGGGCAGTGTTGTGGTTTAGGCCCTGGAAATCCAAGGCAATATCATGAGTGGTGTTAGCATCTTGGATTATAAGCATCTTGTAAGCCACACTTCATTGCAGGAGACTACAAAACCCCTGCACTCTAAATCTTTTCACAAAAAGGTTAGTAACAGGGAAGAAAGGAAGGTAGGGAATTAGATGGCTATTTTCTAGGGTGCATATAAATCCCCAAGTTTTGTTTATCCAATTTGAACTGAAATATACTGTTCTGCTAGGACATAAAGCTTTGTGACCTTGATCAGGTTATGTACTGCTTAGTGTTCCTCAACAAGGCATAGCATAGTAGAAAGGAAAGAATTTGGAAAGGCAAATGGAGACTTTGCTCTTGTGAAGAAATTTCTGTTTCCAAACTGTTCCTTTCCTTAATATCCAGCACAAATCCTGAAACAGACAGCTGGAGTGCCCATCCTTCTGTTGCATGTACAGACATTGTGAGTTGGGGCAAAGTACTGAGGGGATTTAACTGCAAGTACAATGTTGTTCTAGCTGCAATCATCCATCCACTCAGCCAGCAAAAGGACATTTTTGCTTCTGGACTTGACAGAGCCTGTAACTGTCTCTTGCTCCCTGGAAGTGGAGAACTGAAGGATTTTTCCTGCCTGTCGTTTCCCTTCCTCCACTTTCACTGGACAGGGGAATTTTCTGGAACACCACAAAAAGAACATGGAGTTTCCTTCTTCTGTTTGTGTTTTTGTTGTGTTTATGACTTCTCCACCTTTCCTAGGGCAGGGTCTGATTAGGCATAAGCGTGGCCTAGTTATTGCACCATAGAACTCAAACCAAGAGCCATCTCCAATCCTTGTAGGTAAAAGCCAGCGCAGAACTGGTGACACAATAATGACAGAAAGCAGAATTCTTGTTTTGTCATTAAAATGGTGGTTAAAGATTTCAGTCTAAATCTCTTTGGGCAATTACACAGACATTTCCTTCATTCAGTCTATCACCCAGGACCTCCAGGCACACCCTGGCAGCCAATTTGTACTTTGTGACAATTAGCAAGCTGAAGTTTATCCTGTAAGAGATGCAGCCTGCCACCAGAGGTATACTGTGCTTCTCCAAATCTGTTTAACAGTGACACAAATATTGGGTTCATCTGCTATCCATCATTTGTCTTAAATTGCTTGACAGATTAATGTTTCATTACCCATGCTGTTGGTAAGCCTCTTAAAGGTACACTAAGAAAAAAAAAAGAAAAAAGAAATAATACCAGGAATCACAGAATCAGGCTGGAAAAGAGCTCTGAAATCAAGTCCAACCCATGACCTAACACCACCATGTCAACCAGACCATGGCACTAAATGCTGTCAGGAAGTAAGCAGGAAGACAACAATTTCTGCGTAAAAGCAAAAAGGTGTAGGACTGAATATTAATCTAGGAGTGTGTGATCTCAGTTAGTCTACCATGGATTATAGGTTGTCTCAGCTACAGATGCTGCATGGCTGGTCTCCTGCCCGTGGCTGCTGAAAAGACTGCTGGGGCTTGCAGCGGAGGGGACCATCTCTGGGTCTCCAGAACTAACTCCTATAAGCATCGATTTTGTATCTGGGCACAGGGAAATTAAGGAGTTGGCTGAATTTTAAGTAAACCTACTCCTCTAAGTTACTGGAGCTTTGAGATGAGGTCTTTGTTTTGCATACTGCTTTGTTAGGCTGGGAGACTGGGTGCCTTGCATTACAGCCAGCATATTTCTATCAATATTGGAAGGGTGGGAGTTCCCTTACTGAAGAAAACTCTGTTGTTCTTTGTATGGTAGCAACCTAGAAGAAAGAGACTTTTCCTAAAAATTAGTTTCTGCCTTAACATACACAGAGCAAGTGGGAACTTTTTTTTCCCCAGGAACCAAGTGAGTTCAGTGCTGAGCACAAGGCTGTGTTCTGAAAAGCTCTGAAGGCTGTTGTGGCACTGCACCACTGTGAGTATACTAATGCAGCTGCTACAGAGCTGTATTTAATGCCAAACTGTATAAGGTATAACTGAACATTTCAAAACCCTATGAAGTTCCTACAGCACTTCTAAATTCGCAAAACCATAAAACTGCTCTTACATTTTTTGAGAACTAGTATTCTGGCATTTGCAGTGTGTTATTTTTTTTTGGTTGGTGGGTTTTGTTGTGGCTCTTTTAAATGAGCTGTAGAATGGCTGCAGCTAGTTTAATGGGAGTTAGTCTCCTGCGAATCTCTACTCCTATAACAGGAGAGAAGGAACCCCAGGTTTCTCGTTAGTACTTTGAAATGCCATTAGTTTCCCTTTCAGACTTCGGGGAGCCATTTAAAGCCTGAAGCATTCCAGCATCGGTTGTACAAAGCTGGTAGCAGAAGTCACCGAAGACTTGAGCACACAGTGAGCAGCATCTGAAAGGGTGTTATTCTTTCCATTTGTAAGCCTGAAAATGTGTCCTGAATTATTTTGCTCATATTACTTATCATCCATTTGCCATTATTTTTTCCTTGATGCAAGACAGCAAAGCTCCTGAGCCTTTCAAATTCAGCTGTGCAAGAGTAGAAAGACTTGCCCATGGTTTGACTCAGAACTGAGATTATGCTCAGTGCTCATCTGTTCTTTCAAGGTGTGTCTGGTGCTGTGGCTACAAAACAAGGAATCAAGGGAAAAACAGCAATAAGTGGCTTCTTATGTAAATTCATTGAATTTCTCTTGGAAAATGTTCTGATTTCTAAAATTTTTATCAGAACCTAAGTTATATAAGTGCTCAAAAAGCCTTCTTGATGACATTGGAGCAAAACTATTTCTTCTTGTGGAAGTTTCCAAGATATTTTCTTTTTAATCTCTTTTTGGAATGAAAACACACTTTGAAGTCCATGCTTTTCCTCAGGGAGAAGGAAGCTCCTTTTCAATTGGTTCTACAGAGAATGATCCTCTTAGAGCCTTGGATCCAACTCCTTCTTGTCACAGATGCAGACATAAAAGCAAAATTCATGGAGATAAATTCATTACTGTGGGCTTCTCTAATTCTTAAAGGAAATCTTCTCTGTCCCTTCCATCCACTTCCCCAACCTTACTGAAATTTAAGCTCATTGTAGGTAGAGTCTTGAGCTTGCTGAACTTTTCCCTCTGGGCTGGAGGAGAAGATATGTTGAACCATCTTTAGGCTGCAGTTCTGAACTCTGCTCCCTTGTTTCTGTCTGGAAAGCTCTTTGCAGGTTTGTAAATGACTAGTCATGTGCCAAAAGCACAAATATACTTGACCAAGATAGAGAGGGTCTTGAAAATAATGTTCTGAAAAAAATGATTCGCTTTGCTCCTAACGTTCAATGTATCCCTAGTAAGAGTATGCCATCATGATTTCTCCTTCTTAACACCTTTCCAAGAGAATCCCCGAGCTAATCCTTCAGAGATAATGAGCAGAATGATGGTAGTCATAGAAACTATGCTTAAATATCAGTGTTTTGCACAAACTCCAGGGTATGGCTAATTACACAAGTGATGGAAATCTGTTTCAGCCCTGTAGGAAGCACTGCTATTTCATTATCTTTAAGTAACTCTGTTCTTCAGCTGGGCTTATTGGTAATGAAATTCAGGGGAAATTCTGAATGCGGTGCTTGCTCTCTGTTGGCAAAGGACCTCTTGAATAAAGCAAGGCTAGTTTCAAAGTTACACCAAGACCTGCACAACCTGGTATATTTGAGTTTTGCGGCTTCCCAGCAAGAATTCCTGAGAGCCTTCTGAACACTTGTTCCTGTGCTCAAGAAGTTCATCACAAGAGAAGTGGTTACCTTGAGTTTTCCCCTTCTGCAATTTGTGACAAATCCTTCTTCTCCTTTTGTTCTGCACCTTGAACAATTGAAATTAGTCTTGCTTTGAATAAGAGGTAGAATTGCAAGGTATCCAAAGGACTAACACATTTTTCTGTGATTCTGTAAAAATGAGGCAGGGGACATGTTACTTCAGGTCATGCAACAAGCTTGTGTTCAAGTCAGGAATGTGTATCCTCTAATTTCAAACTATTGTTGTGCTGAGTAGCCCATATTGCTCTTCTGGTAGAACAGTATTTCCCTGATGAGCCTTATTTAAGAACGTTCATGATGTAATAATAAACAACATTTTGTTCTCACTTGTAAAAAAGTCATAAGGGGATAGGGAAGAATAATTAAACCTTAATACCTCCAGGATATCCTAAAAAAGTGATGCTTTTAAGCCTTGTGATTTGCCATGTGGGTTTTGTGGTGGAACTGGGTCTCTGGGTAACAGGAGGCCCCACACTGTGTTCTAAGAGGGGCTTTCTTTACTCCAAAGATACTTTTCTTCAGAAAGAGTAATAGTTAAGGTGTATCTGCATTCCTGGAAGTTTTATTTCAAAAGAGAAATAGTAACTATATTCAAATGCTAATATTTTCCATCATGATACATATCTTGGTTACCTCTAATGATACCATGGAAATTTTTATTAGCAGGTAGGAGTCTTTTTTTTTTTCCCCTGTAGTTCATGATGTTATCTCAACTGTTTTTGCTGAATTTTAGTCAGAATGGATTCTTCTTGCTGTCAATGCAAACGCTACAAAGTGTTAGAGGGGATTTGGGTTTTTTTTGCTGTATTAAGATATTTCATGAAATATAGCTCCATTAATCTGGCTTAGTAATTATGGATATTATTAAAATTTATTAAGACATCTGGTAATAAAACTGAACAACTCCAAGACTTGGAGGAATGGAGAGGAACCCAACAAAACCTCACCTGTATTGACTTAATTAACAAATTCTCATTATCACATTTCTGCTGATGTTTCTCATAAACTACCTTTGCTGATTTCCCCTTCCTCTTCAGTACAAAATGTGTGTGTTTACACTGCCCAACTCCTTTTTGCTGGTATAATAATTCTTACCCCACCATCTGTGCTGTGCTGATCGGGCCTGAGAAATACGAAACAGGTTTTCTTTTTCCATCTTGGCAGAGCCCTTGGCTGCACTACCATGTACCTTAAAATAAAACAAAAATAAATCAACAGTCCTGCAGATTAAAAGAAACTAAAAGAAGAAAAAAGTTACTAATTGGCTACAGCTCTGTCATCAGGCTGCGATCCTTGGAGCATTTTCTCACCTCTAGCAAAGGTCTTAGTCCTGGAAAGAGAGGGATGCGATGCACAGGAGTAAGGTTGTTGGCAAGGGAGGTAGTGGCAAATCTGGCTCTCATCTCTTGTGCAAGACCAGGGACAGGCCAGAGGCTACTCTGTGCCTCAACACGCCCTCCCCACTCCAGCTCTGCGGATGCCAGCACACTTGTTTTGCTGCTGGGCTTTGAGCTTGCTGCTGTACTTATAAATCTAACAGCTTGGTTCAGGCACCCTTGCATCTTCAGCCACATCCTCCTGCAAGCACTTTTGCACCTGATTAGCTCTTAAGTTAAGAATACCCATTCCTTAAAATCTTTGAACAGTTGTAGCTGCAAGAATGCTTAATTTCTCCCCTGGGCCACCATACTAGCAACTGGAAGGCACTGAAACACCTATACAGAGGAAGGATATGTTCTGCAGAGAGCATAAAACTTGGGCTGAGACACAGGCAACTAATCTGGATGAAATCATGGAGTATGAACAGTTAAAAGTTATTCAAAATCTTTTTTTGTTGTTTCATCGTGACTGAAATTGTTTAGGTTAAAGCCTTCTGTGGATCTAAGCACTGTGAGGTGACCTGGACCTTTCTGACCTCCTGGTTTTATTGTAGGTAAATGCTAAAGAAATGTCAGGTATAAGCTGTGAAGCTGAAAATGCTAGACACAGCTGCACAGTTCCTAAAGTAAGCCTTACCCTTGGAGTCAAGAGAGCAAGGCTTGAGATTTTGGTGCTTTTCTCTTCCTTTATCTTTTTTTTTTAGTCCCCGACAATTTACTTCAATAGAATCGAATCCTGAAGGGGGCAGAGAAAGGAAGTAGGCTGTTGCTGTTGGTTGAGGTGATGGTGGTGTTTGTGGGTTTTTAATTTTTTTTTTATTGCTTGAAAGGTGATGTGTGTGTGTTTTCAGTTATCCCAATTTACTGGGAGGTGCTGAACTGTCCCCATGGCATCTATGAAATTCTGAGTTATTTTAATGATGTTTCTAAGCATCAAAGTGATTATGCAAATATGATTTAGGGGAAACAGATTTAAGTCTGCTTTTCACGGGGAATAACCCTTCATTATGAAACAAATTCCTTCAGGATCAACTTGGTAAAACTGAGATAAGTTACTTGGGGACCTTCATAATGGAAAAATAACTTTCTAATAGACCTTATTCACAGCTGAGCTCTCACCAAGAGAGTGCCTGTTTCCTCTGAGAGGGCAGGGAATGGGGGAGAAAACCACAGTACTCCTCTGCTGACTGTGGAAACTTTCATCTCAGTGTGGGCACTGACTGTCATCTCTTTCACAGAGCTGTGGGCTAGAAGAGCTTTTTAGATTTGGCCAAACATGTCTGTAAAACAAACTTGTCTTCTCAGTTGATGAGAGCAGCCCCATTCACCACACCCAGCTCTGCTTGTGATAATGGTCCTTCTCCAGTCGCTTCAGTTTCAGACTCGAAGAGTGAGCAGCTCTGAGGCTGTGGAGAGGCATCCTCTGGAGATACCTGCATGTTCCTTGCTCCAGATGTTGACCACACTGCATATCTCTGCCTGTCCTTTGCTGCTAGAGGCTACTGACTGCTTTGCTTTCCTGCACTGGCTGATAATGTGAAATTCCATCTGGCAAAATCACCTGGGTTAATCTCAGCTCCTCTGAGGTACTTAGATGCCTTGGATGCACAACTGTCTCATTTGGCATTTGCTATCCATCAACGAGCTCCCTGGCTTCCACCCAACCTGCTGATGCTGAGTACCCATAGAGCCACCTATGTCATGGCAGTTTCAGCAGAGGACAATCTCTGAAGACCTCAGATAGGGTTTTAAAACCATCCCACTCCACCCGCCAGATTATCTCACAGATGTCTCTGGAGGAAATGAAAACAAAAGGTGGTCAGCCAGACCTCTGGCTTCTCTTGGGAGGTTTACAGGAAGGGTTATGTCCAAACCACCACGATGACTAGGATGAAATTCTTCTGCTATATCCCCCTATGTAAGTGGGTGCCCTAATCCCATGTCTACCAATAACTCGCATTTTCTGACTGCACAAAACAACTGACCAACACTCAAACACCTTTTGCTGCTCATTAGAGGAATTAAAGCTAGGTTTAGGCTCTTTGCTGTACACTGATGGACCTAATGAAAGAGAAGATCAAAATGATGTTGCTGCCTTATCTGCTTGAAAGCACAGTGTGCAGTTCACATCCATTGAAAAACAATATTTATTAGTGATCTGGTTCCATTGATGAAGGTCATGAGAGGAGTTCAGGTACAAAACTTAATTCTTTGAATCCTCATCATCTCTCCTTAAATGTTTAGATAAGAAATACAAGGTTCTGGAAAGGAACAAAAGAGAGACAATTTTGAAGTCTCTCTGGCAACTTGTCTATTACATGACGCACAACTGACAAGTGAGGTAACTTTTGGGAATCATTTCCCAGTGTGGGAAGAAAGAGCATATTTTCACTCCAGCCTTTCATCATCCTGTGTGTGACAACCTAGAACTGGAATAATCCTCAATTACAACACACTGAACTTCTTTGTAATTAAGTTCACTGGTTGGAAGTGGGGTTTTGATTGGGATTTTGTTTATCTTTAGTCAGCTCAAGAGGTACAACATCAAACCCTGGTTTACTTAATTTTCCTTTAAAAAGACCCAAACCAAACAGGATATTGGGCTGGAAGAATTTACTTTAATGGTGGTCTTTTTCCTTCAGAAAGTTAATAATGTATGGTATCTGGAATATAATAGAATATCATCTGCTGTTAATACTGTTAATGCTATCTGATGATGTAGCAGTAGTCTCATGATTTCCTAGACACTCATAAAGTGCCCATTGCACAAAACATTCTGTACTGGGGATTAGTCTAAACAATAGGCACAGCTTAGAGGAAATTCGGAAAACCAAATCATGGGCCTTGAACTGACTTTTGCTGATGATTATTTCCCTGTGTAGCCAGGGAATATTTATGATTGCAGTATGTTTGTAAAGAAAATTGGCTAGCTGTAAGTAGCACTGTCTATAGTGTTAAAAAGAAAAAAAACCTCATTTTCTCACAGTTTGACAAGCAGGGCAAACCTCTGCATCCAGAAATGGGACGTACCCAAAGTCTGAGATGGAGCACCAGGATGTTTGAACCCTTTACAGCTTGGCTTGACTGCAAGGTTTACACAGGACTGTTGGTCTTCAGTATATTTAATGAGCTTTGGAAAATCAGAATGTGTAAGAGCTTCCTGGAAAGGTTAGGCAGCTGACATTTTGGGAGGCAGCAAATAGCACAAATTGAAAATGTCAAGGAGCTGGTGCAAACAGTCTTTTGAGAGCTACAGGTGGGTCCTAGATAATGCTGGCACCTTCAATTTAAAAATTATGTTTTGAGTAGAAGTATTATTTCCTGTTTGCCTGTGAGACTCACCTGAAATGTCAAACAGGGATGGTGTTATTTCACATGACATTTTTCTTCCTAGATCTTTTCAGGGGTTGTAGAGATCTTCCCTGAGGACAGCCTGTATTCCCTTCCTTCCTGTGTTTGTGAGCAGGAGATGCTTGCAGAAACAGATTGGGTCTTTGGGCTCCTAACCTACCCTCCAACATTTGTGCTGATCCCATGTTGATCCTTGCTCACACTGTGAAATGAACAGAGAGCCGTGGCATGTGAAATACCCCCTCTCACTGAGCGTTTGTGCTGCAGTGCAGGGTGGCCAGCTCATACAATTAAACATGGTCAATGCCAGTACATCAAGCTGGCTTGAAAAGATAGCTTTGATAAGGATCCAGCGCTATCAAAGTCAGACAGACACCACTTCCTTAAGCTATACCACATAATTCTGTAATGTAATTTTGGTCTTGGAAAGTGGTAGCTGAAAACTTGCAGCCTTTGACATAACTCAAACATGCAATTCAAATATTTGGGGATAATTCTGTCACTGAGAAGTGAATTCCTATCTGCCCATCCAAATATATTTCCTAGAAGCTGCTAAAGACATGGTGGGGCAAGAGACCTTGTCAAACAATATTGAGTAATGGTGGAAGATGTGTTATAAAAAAAATTGATCTCACTGTAGTGAGTCAGATTCACGCCCCTTGGAACCAGAGAAGAGTACTTCTAAATGTCTATAGCACGGGGGCAATTCTGCTGTACCACATGGGGCACCCACTAAGGGCTGGTTTTGATTACAGACTTCTACAAACCTGGAGGCATTGGGTTCTTACGACACATGTCACGTGAGCTTTCATCAGAGAAGGCCCTCATGCTTTCAGACCTCAGGGTTGCTGATTTTTCTCAAAGCTGCAGATGACATGGCCTATTTGACCAGTACTTTACTTTGGTTCTGGGGTTAAAGTTGCTGTTGAGTTTTAAAGGTTTGTCTCAGTAACTGAAGCCACCAGTTTTTGTAATTGACTTAAGGTGCAGTGGATGATAGAGATTACTTTTATGTCTGTCAGTGCTTGTAATTACAAATTTTGCCAGTTACTCTATTCAAATATCTATGGCCAAATGCACTTCCACAGCAGAGGCAAGTTGCTGGACCTGTACTTTTAAACCACCTTGTCAGTTAAGCTCACTGGATCATATGGATTGCATGCATATGTGAATGCCAGAGGCTTGGACACAACACCTTTCTGTTTTAAAGAAAAAAAATTAACTTTATAAACAGCATTCTCTCTGATAGCTGTATACTTATGTAACTACCATGTAAATGCTGTTACATTCTGCTGGGATCTCAATAAATTAGATTTTCTCCTGGCAGTATGTGGGAGAGCATCTTGGATTTGTGAAACAACTGAGCTTTGATTATGAACTTTGAAAAGGAGGAGTTAAATTTCTGCTTGTGCCATGGCATTGCAAAAAAATTAGTTTTGATTTTAGATGGCTGCAATAATTTTGTTTACCAGCATTATAGACTTGTGGCTATTTGATTATCAGTTAAAAATACAATGGAAAGACTTAAAGCTCTCCAAGAGATGTTTAAATCAGATTCATTAATTCCCTTCTCTGGCGGAGAACAGCAATCTCTTTTGTATCTGACGTTTGTTTCCCATGGTATTTGTTATAGCTGGTGCAGGGGAGGAAAGATGAGCAGCAGAGCTCCAGACATACTAGGCAGTGAAAGATCTGTCCTTGACACTTGCAGATCCATGTATTAGTGTAGGATCTTTATAACTTTTATGCTTGTTAGCTCCCTTAGAAAGCATTTCCTTGATTCTACCAGTGATGTGTGAAACCAAAACTAGATATCTTCACAGCAAGCAGGTAGGCTAAGCAGGAAGCTCCACATCAGGAGGAGCTCCTTGGCTTGTGCTAATGGCCCCACAAATTATTAAATAATTGACAGAAGGACCTTTTCCTTTTTCCTTTCTGGGTCTGTAGTCAGTCCCTTCCACCTGAGCCATACTGATACATCACCTTAATGGTGATTTTGAAAACTTCTTTTGCCCTGGCACTGCAAGGTTTTAGGAACATAGACAAGTTATACCAAGGTATATATTATATGAGTTACTTTTCATTTGCTCAAGTTCAAAAGCTTTTTCCCGGTAAAAGGAGAGTCTGTCATGTATGAATTATATTATTGCTTTTTAAAGGAAAAAACTCCTTCCTCCTGGCTCATACAAGGCAACACTTTGATACTCTTGCAAACAACCTACTTTTGCTTATTAGAGGCAAGATGTGGTGAACTCACCTAGCACATAGACTGAAATATGGAATAGTAATGAGTTAAATAGATTCTCAAAAAAAAAAAAATTAACTTTTGTGACAAGACAGAGGGGTTTTTTGTTTGCTTGTTTATTTTTGCTATCCCAAGTGCCTGGAATACTCAGAAACTGTATCATCTTTGCATCACCTTTATCTTCTCTGGGATTGAAGACAGGTTACTGGATAACACTCTGTGATTCTCTGCAATTCCCTAGCAAAGGCAACTGCACCAGCTTCTCCTGAAGGTCAGCTTATTTACTTGTGTCCTAGTTTCAGCCAGGACAGGGTTAATCTTTACAGTAGCTCGGAAGGGAGTGTGGCCAGACCCAAATATTATTCGGTATCACATCACTTACAAGGGGCAATAGTCAGGAGCTCACACTCCTGTTTTCCTGCATGGGAAAGCATGGTGTGGTGAGGAAGAGCTGGTCCGTATTTTGTTGTGATCTTTTACCTTCTGGTTGGCTTTGGTGAAAAGTAGTTCTGCTCTATCAAGTAAAGTTTTGAGTCAGAATAATGGAGTACCAATGTGCTCAAAACACCTCTTTTAATAAAATTTTATGGTAGGACTTTTCTTCTTTAATGTGAGAAAATTAAAAGTCTTTTATAGCCACCCTTTATATAAAGTACACACATACATACATCCCATACAAGATGTTTTTGACTCTTCTGTGGCAAAAAAAAAATTGCTTGAGTTAAAGTAAAAAAAAGTTATACATATGGGAGCAAACATTTGAAACAGTTCATTGCTGACTTTGACAAGTGTGAGATGGGACATTTGACATCCAAGGTTTCAATGCAGCTTGTTTTAGGTTTCCCAGATTCCATCTACCCTTATCTGCCATGCAGAAGAGACGCATGACACAAACATGAAATGCAGCATTTTGGTCCAAACAGTCACAATGTCTATTTCAGCATCAAGCTGAAAAAACCCGAACTTTTAGTTCTGCAGTCCTGGTATTTGGTAACCTGCCACATTCACACTGTGCAATTCAAGTCACTGCTCTGCATTGCCATCGTTTAGGAGAGCCCTCAACTGAGAAATGGTTCTGCTCTTGTCGGTGCCCAGAGAAGCCACACCTGCCTCCAGAGTCAAGGGTGCTGAAGTGCTCTTGGTAGTGGATCAGTGTCAGCAGCCAATGCAGAGCGGTACTGGGAGTGCTTCAAAGAGAAACATCACAAGACACTTGATTTCTGACCACTGACAGATCCCTCTGTATCCTGACCTTCAGGTCAAAAATGATTGTGTCTCTTGGTTTACATCATCTGGGTCAGATTTGGGATGGCAGTAGGATGGGACCAAAGGCCAATGCCTATTTCTCTATAGCATCACTGACAGCATGAAATTGGACTCCTGTCTATGCAGGCTTCATAGTAAATCCACTGTAATTTATCCTTAATGTTAAGTGCCTGGTGAGGTCGGCAAGGGGCAAAGACTGCTCTCTTTCCCTCCCCTGACCTCCTCACTCTATCTATGAAGAAAACCAGGATTTTTGTAGGGGGATAAACTGAAACAGTCTGCTAGCCATCAGTAATTCCTCAGTGCTTGGTACCACAATACATGGCAGAGTGGGATGCAGTACTGCTGACCTGCCTTGGTCTCATCTGGCTCATCATCCTCCTAGTAGCTCCCTTCCTCCTTCCAATCTATCTTCCTCTCTTTACAACTCTTTAACAGAATCCTTTCAAAACCTTGTCCAAACGAGGACAAGGTTGCAGACTCTCAACTCAACAACATCCTTTTTCTTCAATAGCAGAGCATCACTAAGCCTGTTTTTTCACAGCTCAGAATAGTCTAGGTTTGGTGTTTCCCTGGTTTGTCCCCAAGCACACAAGGCCAAAAGCTCACAAACTTTTAGAGGTGAGTAAATAATTTCATTTCGAGGGTATGCGTTGCTGAGCAAGGGTAGAGGAAGTGCAAAAAATGTGCAAGATTCTCTGAGCTGCAGGAATTGATGAAGGATTGTTCTGTCTTATATTCACTGTAACTTCATTAGGTTAAATAGTTTTGACGTAAGTCCATAAATACTTCAACTCGTGGAGGAATCAAGCAAATCTGAATGTGTATTTAATGTGAAGAAGATAAAATAATGAACTGTTAAGCATGGATAGACAGTATCACGAATTTCAGAGAAACAAATATCTCTTGGTGAGCTACTGTATTTCTCTGTAGTGGTTGTCACTCTGGGTTGCTAAGGAACTTTGGTTTTCTGTATTTCTGCCTTTAACATTTGCTTTTATCCTCACACTTCATGTGGAGCATTTTCCTTCTGTTTCGATGCTGACCTTTTTCTTCTCCCTCATTAGCAGAAGCAACAGTTATGCTGCATTTATCCTCTCTAAGTCTGTTGCTTCAATGCTTGGAAACTAAAATACAGAAAGCCTTTAGTCCTGCTGACACTTAATGATATGGTCATTATGCACAATAATACAGTGGAGAAAGGTGGTTTCAAAGGGAAAGGAGCTCTACTTGTGTTATTAGCAGTTATAATGTGGGCACTTATAAGAAATGACTGAGGACAGATAAAATAATGTAATCAAAAGAAATCAATCTCCAAAGGAGATGTCAAGGGGTCTGCTGCCCTTCTTTGACCTGCCATTAGCTTTTTCTGTATAATCCTGACAGATATCCATCCTTTTTTAACAGAAATAGTGGTGTTTTGTAAGGAGAAATTCAGCTAAATTCCTTTCTTTCCTATGTGGACATAGAGTATAATCTGTTGATTGCTGTCTCTCTTGATAAAATCTCTTTCTGATATTTGGAAACTGTTTCTCTGTTCCCCTCTTCTTTTCCTCTGGACATTAAACAAATTCGGCTCTTTCCTCTTTTCCTTACAAATTGTATTTCTGAACCTTTGATCATTAATGTTGCTCCAATTTAGACTGTGACTTTTTCCGACATGTTTTTAAGTGTGATTTCTCCAAGAGTAGACATGTTATTGATTATGACCCTCCAGTGCTGAGCAGAGGAATAATTACCTCCCTCATTTTGTAAATTACTCTTTCTTCTCATGTACCTAAAGCAAATCTAACACTGCAGACCTGAGGAGCCCTCCCCTTCCATCTGAGCACAGTTTATCCCCTTTCTCTCCCACTCTGTGGTGTGCTGTTCTTCACTTCTTGAAATCAGTTCCACTTTGTTGCCTTGTGACTGAGCTTGATGAACGGGAGAAACACTCTGAATTTTAACCCTGCCCCAAAGCAGGATAAAGTTTTGAGTTGAACTCTTTGGAAGGTGATTTCCTAGGCCATCACTCAAGTCAGTAGCATATAGTAGTTTCAGTGGATCTAAACTTGGCCTTTCTTGTGTCACAATTAAGGTGACTGATGTTAATTTCACAGGAACTTCTATTTTTCCATTTATTTATTATATCTTGATGGGAAGAGCAAACATCATAGCCATTCTGTAGGACCTTTCCCATCCTCCAAAGTTCTTAAAGACTGCCTAGTGTGTTAGATGTCTTTACTCCTGGATGAATGCTATCCAGCACCTCAGGTAATAAGAGGGAATACAGTCTGGATGGAGAAAAGAGATGTTAAACAGTGCATAGGTGTCTAGCTAGTATTCTCCTTCCTTACAAAGAATGAAGCAAAGAGCATATAATAAATTCAGCCTTTCCTGGACATAATTCCACTTCTTCCTTCTTCCACTCACTAGCAGTACTACTACTACTAGCAGTAGCCCTTTACAGAAAACTTCACCATACAAAGAGATGCCCAAATCTTTCCTACTCTAGCAAAAAGCAGTCATTTTACACTTGCTAAATTTTCTTTTCTGATATAGTATAAACAAAATATAGTGGTAACATTGGAAAAAATGAACATTCAGGACTAAAGCTTGCTGAAGAAAAGAACATGTTCTGATACATCCCAAGTTAAAAAAAAAAAATTCCTGACAGGTGCTTCTTCCTTGAACATTTGTGGGAAATGGCCCCTTGGAATGGACAAACATAGCAGTCCAAGAAACTCCCAGGTTCATTTAGATGTAAGGTATGTGTCTTCTGTTTCTCATCAAGCACACAGGAGTGCTTGAAAGTCCTCACAACAGATTTCACAGCAACCTGTGCCTCACCAGGTTGGAGCTGGACAGGGTGCCTGAAAGTACTGCCACAGACCTGAGAGCTGAATGTGTTGCTGATCTTGTGAATTTCTTGGTCCCAACTCTGCCTTAAGAGGTTTTGACATAGCTTTTTGCTCCTGGATCATTCACAAATCTGACATTCCCTTGTGAGGATTCAAGTACCTTAAATCCTAGTTCTGAAGCCTGGGAGCCTGAAGGATCTGTAGCCTTTGGGCAGCAATGAAGTACAAGCAGCATGAACAAAGGTTAAAGTCACTTTTTAAAGCTTTTTTTTTGCCATGAAAAATAGATCAAGCCACTGGAGCTGTCAAAAATGTCTGTTGGAAATATGTTATCAGTGCTAACTTGCTCCTTCTGGAATTAATGCCACTCACTGTGGAGGACATTTCAGAGGCGTGTTCCTGTGGCTTGTAATGTTTGATACTTTTTAAATGGCTCCTGAGAGACCTCTTTCCTTGGAGATGCAAGGAGAACCTGAAAGATATATCAAACTGGGACAGTAGCACTCTTTCAAGGAGTATGACTGAAACACAGCTCAGCTATATACAATGTTATTTTTTTTTTAACTGATATCTTTCTTGCTCAGTAGAAATGATAATTTCTCATATGTCTTCAAGCCCAGACCATGCATTCTAATTTGAACAGGAGAGAGATGGATTTACAGACTGAAATCAAAGTCCCATTGAAATCTGTGGGAATTTTCATTGACTTCAAAAGGAGTGAGGTTTGGCATGTAGCTGAAAGCAGAGGTCCTCCTAAACGTTTGCACGTAATGTACTCTGAATATGCCTGTGTCCATCTGAGATGCACAGCAGTATTCACATGCCCACTGAGAACTTATGGAGCATGGGGCAATCTCCAGGGTGGAGGGAAAGAGCGACAGTTCTGCTGCAGGCTCCCTCTGATCCTGGGCACAACATCAGTTTTTCTGTAGCACTGGGCTTTGAGGAGAATAGCCTCTCTTTTGCATGACTTCTTGTTCCAGGTCAGTCTTAAGGAGAACTTGTCTCTGTCACTTTGGTGTCAGTCTTCACACGCTCCTTTCCCATCCTTAAATTACTGCCAGAGAGTTGGTCAGGGTTGCAGCTGCTGTGTATCTCTGCTGCCCCCAGCACTCACATTGAAGCTGTGCCCTTTGCTAACTCTTGGATACAGCTGTCTGCCTGGTCCTCTGGCAGGAACACCCTGGTTGCAAGTGGCTATGCCACAGTTTGGCTGAATGTTCAAAAAAGAGCATTTTTCAAGATGTCTTTCATTGAAGTTGTTTTCATGGTAGGTTAGAACATTTCACTCAATGACATAAAAGCTGTTTTCTAAACAAGACAAGTAGTTTTTGAAGATTTTAACAATACAGTGTGCTTTGTCCTCTGCCTAGTCTTCTTGTACTGTATATTTGAAACAAGCTTCTCCAAAAGTATCTTCAATAAATAAATAAACACCCAGACTTGCTTCCCACTTTCTTCTCTCAGAAAGTGGAAGTTTTCTGGGGAGTTGGATAAGCCAGTGAGAAACTGAAATAACAGCAGGATGGAAACAGATTTAGTTTAAACTCCAAGAGCTGCTGTATCTGATGGAAGCTGAATGCTAAGTGAATCACTGTGACTCAGTAAATAGGATAATGATCTCCCCCTCTGGGATTTCTATTCCTGCCTGGGGAAACAGAAGCCTTGCTAAGCCTGCAGACAAGTGAAACCCAGCCTGCTGAAGCCTGCCTTGCAGGGGGGCAGAACAAACACCTTTTCACCTGCTGCCAGGTACCATAAATCTATCCTGATTTAGCGCCATCTCAGTTTGATCTGGATAGGTCAAGCATATACTGCACAACCACCCCACCTACAGCACTCTTTGTCTTAATGTATGAGGAGTCTGAAATCCCTGCTCCTGAAGCAACCACGTGTCGCGTAAATGATTATAGGGTTCCTGTGGTCTTGGGGTTTCCTTAGAGCAAACAATTTCAGTTTGAAGCATATCTTCTGCTGCCCTACTGTCTCATTTTCTAGACACTAAATCTCCCTAGTGAAAATTGAAGAAAATAGCAACCTGCTTCTGTATATATTTGTGTTGTACTTTTTAAAAGAATGTCAAATCACAGATTTGGAAGAGAGGCAGAAAGTGGAGTAGGCGAGACATGGGCTGGCATAAGAGACTGAGAGACAGAGTGAACACTCATGCAGTGGGGAGGAACTGAAAATCCATTTTGATCAGCCAGAGCTGCAAAAGACAGCTCACAGCATGCCCAGTGGGGCAGAGAAAAGAGCAGGGGATGTTCACCTGGAGCAGCAGTGACAAGCCTGCCTGGACCATTAACACTGCTTGAGTCACCTCAGAAGGCTGGGACTACTCCAGAATGGACCCAGTTTGTGTGATGCTGAACCCCATGTGCACCCCTGTTCCATTTGTTGTAGGAAGATCAATCTTCATTTGCCCTACAAAAGGAGGGATATGTCAGTCATTTATGTCTAAGAAGTGTTCCCTATCCCTTGCTTTCCCTGGGTGGACAGATACACAGATAAAGCAGCATCTGTGGGAGGCAAGAAGCCTACCATCAAGTGGGCTTGAAACTCACCTCCAGTGTTGGCGTTGGTATTTATTTTCTCATTTCTATTTGGTAAAATCTTGCTGTCTCTGCCCTCTGGATGTCACTGTTGTGCTCACTTAGATTTCCTCTTCTTCACAAGCCTGGCTTATCTTTCCCTCTGTATCTGAGCTTGTAAGATGTTTGTTTCCCTTCTTCATTGGTCTATCAGGATATCTTACCTGGAAAATGGGAAAAAGTATTTGTCCATATTGTGCAAATAATTTGAAAGGGTAATTGCCCTCAGAGGATTGGCTTAAAAGCACCAAAGGCAAGCACAGCACCATCTGCTCCAGTCAGAACTTCCCTGAGTTGTCAGAGACAGTCATCTTGTAAGTGTTTCCCCAAGGTTCCCTGCTCTGGGTTTTCTCTGAACAACTCCTTGCTCCTTCCAGACAAAGAGATGATATGAGAGAGAACAGTGCTTGCAATGTCTCTCTGTGACTTCGATTTTACTTTATTTTTGGCCCCTCCTCAGAAGTGTCCAAGTTGTACAGCTACAAAATTGTGTGCTGTGCCAAAACCCTGGACTGCAGTAGTTTTTACAGTGGGCAGTAGAAATCTCACCTTGATCCTATCTTTAAGAACAGATAGGGAAAAACGTAAAAATTCTGCTTCTCCAAGAGACTTGAGCTTACTGCAGCAGAGCCCTTCACATTTTGCTTTTGTGGTGAATAAACCAAGCCCCAAGGACAGGTATGATGTTGTAGCCAGGGACTCAAAGATCAGGCAAAGTGGGAGATAGTGATGGTTGACACTTTGGTGGGACAGTGACCAACACAAAGGGAGATATAGTGTCTAGAAAACTAGACAGCAGGAGAGCAGAAAATACATTTCAAATCTGTGATTAAAAGTCAAGACCTGTCAGGGCAGGGGATTTATTAAATTTCTTTTTTCTTTCTCTCTCTTTATGAAGCACTTCATAACCGAAATCTTTCCCTGGCCAGATTTTCTGTACTTTTGGAGGAGGCTGTGTGTTTGTAGGAGCCTTTAGTTTGATTACTGCTTTTCTATTTTGGATTTACCATTTTATCCACAGACAGCTGTGGTTTCTTTGAGATTTTTCTTCTTAATCCACATCTTCTCTTTCTCACTCTTCCTGCTAAACCTTTCCGGACTTATGCTGACAGGGATAGGCATCCTCTGGTCTTCATATGTAAAAATGAGCATTTTTGGGTGATAAAGCAGGACAGTGAAAACTTTTAGGAAAGTAGAAGGTTCTCACAGAATGTGGGTGTTCTCACCACTTCTTTTTGTAGATACTTTTAAGTATGTGAAGTGCAGTGATGTGAAAGGAACCTACGATCAAGTGCTCTAAAGTCTGCTTTAGAGGAAAGCTGGCTCTTTCCCTAGGCAGCTGCTTTTCATGACAGCCTGCAAGGAATGTACCTGCATCCTGAGGGAAAACATGCCAAAGAATGATCTTCCTGCTAGGGCATGGTTTGTTCCTTCCATGGGAGCTGTAAGGGACAGTTGTCACGATGCCGTAAATAACTGGAACCAGTAGCTGTTTTTCCCATGTTTTCCACCTAGGCTTGTCCTAGCTTTGGGTCTCCTTTTACAGTAGAATCCAGTCATGTTTTAGTTCTGGTGGGAGCAGCCTCAGAGACAGATGGGGGCAGCTGCTTATGGCAGCTGGATAAATGCTGCCTTGCACGGAGAAAAAATAAAGAGGTTCATCCATACTCAGGCTCAAAGGTTATTGTTTCACTGAAACATTTGCTATCAGGCTCTATATGATATGATATGATATTATTTTTTTGAGTTCCTGGAAGAAGCACTCTGTGAAAATTGTTGCTTAACTTGCCAGTGTAGAGCTGCTGCCTACCCATGGACACAGCCTCAGCAGTGGCAGTGTAGAAGAAAAGTCATATCCCCAGACAGACTCTGCTGGTCCCTCCTGGTGTAGTCTTTACATCTGACTCTTAAAATGCATAACTGGAATTCATATTAATATGAAAGAAAGCATACCTGGGAAGTATGGCCAGTAGTCAAACAAGGTCACATAAAGGCTATATTAATTTAAAATAGACACCTGTGAATAAATCCATTGTGTTCTAAAGTTGTTCCACATGCAGAGATGTTTACCATTGTAAGCAGTCCATGTTAGATGAGGTTTGTTTGTTCTCTCTTGATTATTTAGCACGCCGGCAATTATCTCTATTTGCACTATTTCTGTTGCATGTACAAAGTTACAGTTTGTTGCTCTCTAGTGTATCACGGTGTTGTCTTTTTGTTTTACTGAGCTTTAAACTTCTGTATTCCTCAGAGCTCATATCTCCAGTTTCTTCTGCTCTGTCACGCTGTCCTTGACCTCCTCCTTTCTCTGAGCATATCTGAAACATTTCAATCTTACATTCTCCAAATCCTCTCTGCTAGGCTCAAAGGAAGTATCAGCCAATTAGCCCTTCCCACCAACTGACTACCTCATCAATAAATGCGTGAGATTGTCTTGGAGCCCTGTTTGTTCCACTCAGGTCCTTTTATGTTGAGACCAAGAGGTCTCAGGTTTTTGTGTGTTGTTTTGCATCCTCCTCTTCTCCTGCTTTTGTTTTCTTGCTTGACTCAATGTCAGCCTGACACATACTTTTTTTTTCTTTTGTCTGCTCAGGGGCATATTTAAAGGCTCGAAATAAGGCATCAGAACAAGAACATATTGCAAATAAAGGCCAGAGATATAATTCTCCTCCTTTGCAAATACATATTCATTTGATGCTGGGGGAAGATCTTTCAGTTTCTGCGGCTGCACCCAGAAATAATGATGGGTTACATATAATGGTTCTGTGGCCATTTTTTACTTTGTATCAAAGCGGATTCTCATTAAATGTTTTCTGAGCCCTAAAACTTGGCTTTTCTTTGTTTAGCCTCTATCATAGGTATTATTATAGGATTAGAAACCCTATAAAGGTCAAAAATTCACTTTTTCAAATGACTAGCTGGTGCTGATGTAATTATTAATTACACTGTATGATATTCTGGTCATTAGCTGCAATGATCAATGATTTCCTCCGAGACAGTTCTCTATTAAAAATACATCAGTAATAAATGACCTTTTCCATGGTTCCTGCTGTAGGAAGTACCTAGCAGCCCTGAGAAGAACCATTTAATTAACAAATGTGAGCTGTTATATTTGATGCTTGAGAAGAGGACTTTATCTTCATGTGAACATCAGGGCTAGTGATGAGCTGCTGCCACTGAATTTGAGAGTGTACCCCCTGTGCTCTGCCCTAGGACCACCTCCTGTTCACAAGGACATCCATCATGACTAGGACCATTTGCCATTCTCCATCTCTGTGGATGTTCTCTCTGGAGTCCAAGTGTGAGTCAAGCAGCAGATGCATATCCTACAGTCAGGTGGCCAATGGGCAAGACGTGTGAAGATGACCATCCTTCCTGGACCCAAAAAGGCGGTAATCTTCATCTCCCTCTCCCAAAATAATGATGTAAAACCAGGGTTTTGACTAGCATGAAATGCCACTGCCTGCAGCATCATTCAGCACTTTCCTTCCCTCCTCTCTCATCAATTACTTATTCTTGACAGACTCTGCCCACTAAGGGAAAAAAGGAAGCTCTGTGACTGGATGATGCATGGATTATAAACTGTTGACAACTTTGGCATTCTTTGGTGAGAGGTGGATAATTGTACAAATATTTCCAAAATTGTATTATATTAATAAAAAGTAAGTTTTGTTGGAAAATTTTTAGATATTTGGTGATTGCATGAAAGGCCCCAAAAGGGAAAACAGTGAAAAAGTTGGGATAAATAGATTTCCAGTGCAGATATTTTCAAAATACCTCTGTCCTCTACTGAGCAGCAAAGATTACCTTCTCACTCCTGGAACTTCTGTACAATGGAAGATTAACATGTTTTTAAGTATTTCTTGCATAAGAGAAATTGCAAATAAAAAATTATAAATATTTTGATCTGTTAGTACATATATGGAGAGAAGGACAGAGAGGATGTTAATTGTACTTTGACATATTTAAGTGTTTCTTACTGCTAATTTAGCAGCGAGAAATGTGATGATTAGTCACCTCTTAGAACAAAAAAATTTTTGAATAGCACATAAAAAACTCAGAAAGCTAATGGTCAAAGATGGTGCTTTGCTAAGCATAAATCCAGCAGAGCAGAGAGATTCTTCATGGTTGTCCTGTGACTGAAATGATTTATTCATTAGGATTGTGCTGTCAGGATGAGGTTACTGCCTTAAGAGTGCAGGGGAGAGTTTGTGGAGCACTTCACAACATTGCAATCATTACATTTCATGGTTTACCCCAGGTGCACTAAATACTTTGTGACCAATACATTCTTACAATAAACACCTTAGACCTCCATTTTCTCCTAGCAATCTGCAGTGAGATTGAACCTTGCACTTCAGGAACGTGACTTTTCTAGAGGCATGACTGGCCTCTTGATCTAATTTTCCAAGTAGTAGTTGATTGGTCCCAACTGGATGAATATGGACAAGGCGTGCAGATTTTTTGGCAGAACACTCACTGCAATGTTGTTGCATTGCAGTGCCCATGATGGGTAGGAAAAAAGAGGATTGTGCATTAAAATCCTGAGTTATATTGTTTACTGGAAGTGAAGGGAAGATTTTGAACTAAAATAATTATGTTTAAGGACCAAGATACAAGAGCTCCTAGATGGATAATAAGTTTATAATTTATGTGCTCACCCACTAAAATACAATCAGCAATAAAAAGCTGTTCCTTTAAAAGATACTCCAGTAGAGCTGCTGCAACATAAAAATTTGTTCACTTATTCCAACACTTACTAAAGAAGCAATTAGTTATGGTTAAACCTGAATAAAGCAAATCTTCACAGATGAGAGTTTATTTATTTATTGCTAACTCCTTCATAATTAATGGAGTTTCATTTCGTTGAACCAGTGACTCAGTCACCCAGGAGAGCAAGAGCCATTACTCCTGCTGTGTTCTTAGCCTCTGGAAAGCATAAAGCTGAGAGGAGAGAACTCATGCTGGCTACTGCTGATGCCAGTAGATGAGAATGCTTAAATATATGAATATTTGTGAGCAGAGAAGCCCCCGTAAGGAGGAAGGAAAATTTATTTAAAATGTGAAATGGGAAAACCCAGTGGTAATCAATCAGAATAGGTAATCAAAAGCAGAGACTTTGTGACCAGGTTCAAATGAGGAAAAAGGACAGGTAATTCCCTCACCCATATAAACCTCAGGACATACTTGTTCAGCAAACAACTGCCACTGCATTAGGTTTTTTAAAGAGTCACACCTTTCCCTCGCTGTGAGACAATGATTCATCCATGATGGGTAGAAGAGAAGGATGTTAAATGTAATCTGTTGCTTGACAATTAATGTGGAGCAGATGATACATTTGCTTCACAATTTAGACATTCATCTTAAATGTTCCAACCCACAAGTATTAATCATGGAATAGTTTAGTCTGAAAGGGACATCTGAAGGTCATCTGGACAAACTGCCTGCTCAAAGAAGGCTTTGTCATTAGAACAAGTTGCTTGGGGTCAGTCTTGTCCAGTCAAATTATTATTTTTTTCATGAATGGAGATTCCATTTTCCCTACAATGATTCAGTTGAGTGAACACAAAGCTCAGGATAGTGAGAGAAGAAATAAACAAACAAAAGGGAGTAAATTAATTGCATAGACCAAGATAAGGACAGGATTGATTTATGATTGATGTGCTAAAGAGAGAGCTGTTTTTCTTTCCCATAACAGCACAGCAGTCAGAATATGTCTTGAGCCAGTAACTGGAACTTAAGATGCATGGAAATGGCTGTCAAACACTTAAACAACAGCTGGAATAGAGAGAGGAACAGACTTTTCTGTGGGTACACTATGGATGTAACAGATGAGCAGGTGAGGAGTATGTTGACTCTTGAGGAAAATCTTCCTGACGATACACAGTAAAACCAGAGGTGTCTTAGTGTAGGTTCTCCATCATGGGTATTTTCAAATAAAATACCCATCTGCCAGGAATGTCTTATGCACAGCTAGTTTGGCCTTGCACCTGGAGGACAGATACAGTGATCTGCCTTTTCAGCTCCATTTTCCCCGAGTCTGTGATGGAAGAATAAGAACTTTAAACCTCTTCTAAGGTCTTCTTGTGAGCCATGAGTCAAGGATTAGGAAGCAGTACACCAGTTTAGCCTTACAGATGTAAATGAATAAGAAGAATGCTTGTAAACCAAGCCCTGTGGAAATTATACACATTAGTTAAGTTGACAGTTTTAGGAGTAGAGAAAGCTCTATTTATGTATTTAGCAATGGCTGGCACACCAAAAAAAGAATATGTTTTCAAATGATGTTCCCTTAAAAAAGGTGTATTCAACAATAAAAGATAATTTTCGAGGGCTAGAAAGCTCTGATCATTACCTGATCCTTGTTTTCAAAAACTTTGTGTCTTGGATCTTATTTAAAAAGCTAATATTCTTCAGTAGTGAAACATCCTGGGACTTACCAGTAGTGATTGAGTGAAAGAACTGGTAAAGCAATATGGAACATTGTTGTTCAAATAACTGCACCAAATTTTGCCTTTATAATGAGTTATAGCCATTTTCTTTTTTGTCTCTGTTGAGCACAGCAATGATGTTATTTGCACTCCTAGGGAAGAAGCACCCAGATAAAACAGTCCAGTAATCAGTGCCTTTGGCAGTCCTAAGAGAGAGACTGAGGACTGAATGGCCATGTAGACTGAATATGTGCAGCAATTTCCATGGATGCTTCTGGTGTAGCTGCAGTCTTTTTACCAGAGGATCCAATACACAGTATTCTGCAGAAATGGGACTATTAGAGTTCATAATTGCATTGTGTGTTCCCTGGAGATCTATCCAAATGCTTCAGTCCTTAACTTTGCAGTGGCACCCTGTAAGAGAGAATGCACTAAACATTTTTCTGTTGGCTTTTCTAGACTTTGCCGTGTCTCTTTACCACTCAGCATAAACACATTCCTAGGAATAGAGGGTTCCTTATTTTGTTGGGTCTTTGACAAATATTTGACAAATATCACTCATTTATGGAAAGAGATTGTGAGAGATGAAAGAGAGGTATGTATGTATCTTTTGGGAGAATCTGGAATAAGAACATTCTTTTCAATAAAATGCATGTTTGAACTCAAATCACACACTCATATAGCTGTCCCAGCAGCAAATAATGCACACATGGGATTTTTGTTCCTGCTGAGTCTCCCATCTCAAAGTAAAAGGATGGATGGAAGTTTTCCCCATCCTCCATTTTTGCCTATTCTTAGCTTCTGGAAATGTTTCACTGTTGTTATTGTGCTGTGGCATGGTGGTAGTTCAATCAGAGTTGCAGGACACTTTGCAAGCAGAAAGACAGAAAAAAATAGTGATTCTTCTCCCAAAGAGCAGAAAGAAAGCAGCAGACACATGCACTCAGATGAGAGGCTAAAATGAAGCAGTAAGAAAATGTTAGATGCTGTGACAGCCAGCAATTACCTGCATCATAATTGCTGTTAAATTTCTTAGTTGTTGCTGTGAAAGTAGAAAAATAGCAAAGGAAGGCTTTAAAGGTGGCAATCAATTGGCTTTGCTTGTGTTGTGAATATGTTCTCTCTAAGGGGAGCACAAGGGTCCTTAGAAAGTGACTCCTTCAAAATGTTACAAGGGAATAAAGGGAATGAGGTGGAAATCAGTATTTATTTTACACTACTTATCAACAAGTCTGCATGTAAGTGAGGTAGAAATGGTGCTTTCTTTCAGGTTTTTTTTTGAAGTCTCCTGGTTTGTGCCACTCAGAACCTCTTCTGCACCTGGGATGAGTTTTGGATCCAGCTGGAGGGTACGTCATCAACTCTGAGCAGTATATTATACCAGCTGTTCTGTAAAGTGTTATGTTTGTTTGGGAGACTGCTATGTTTTTCTTCTGAGAGTTAAAGTTTAAAGCAGTTAACCTCAAAGTCTTCCTTTTAAAATTCATATGATCAGGAAATTCTTTTCCCCTGACACTTCTAGCAAATGTGGAATGTTTCTACCACACAATTCTTCAACCATTTCCACAATTTTGCTGTTACCAGTTTCCTAAGGGGATTTGATTTGTTTGTTTATTTTGAAAGAATCCTATTTTTCTAGCATCCCTTACACCTCCAGCAACCTTTAGAATTTCTTATCTACCTTTGCAGTTTTCCCTCTGCTGGTGATACTAATCTTATTATAATCTATTCCAGCCTGCAGAGAATTCTAATGAAATCTCTTCAGTGTGCCTCAGCACACTTGTTATAAAGGCAGGGTGACTCACATGCTGAAGTTTCTAAGCAGTGTTTGAGGAGGGAGAGAACTGGATAATTTGGAGAACTGGTAAGGTTATCATGACAACTATTTCAGCTTCAAACCTGTTGGGAAGGACTCAGACTGGGGGTTGCTGACTTTTTGTTGGATAATGTGAGATTCTATCCCTGCATTTGTGGAGTATCTTTCATCCAAGAATTTCAAAACTTTACATGTGTGTTCAGCCACAGGGAACAGAAAGAAACACATGAAACAGAGAGGAAAATATACTGACAACTCTAATATACTCTGTAACAAACTGAAATCAAGGACCATGATGCAGTGTTGCGTCAAGCCAGCAACAAATTTGCATGTCTTTCTTGATCTTACACAGCTGACTAATTAGGTTTAATATGTTCAGTGTACTTTGAATGAAGTATTAATACTTACTGAAGTATTAATGTTTCAGCTCTTATAACCAGTAGGAATAATCCTATTAAGGTGATTGGGCCAATTCCCTGGGTGGCATGCATAATGCTGGCAGTAATTCCAGCATGCTGAATTACATTTCCTTCACACACGGGCATGGCCATATTTTTGTAAATCTAATGGGGAACAAAATGAGCAAGGCATCACCTAGAAGAAGATTCTGCCTGCTTCATATTATTATATTTTCATAATTGAAATCATATCTACTAAATTATATTAATAAATTAAATCAAGCTTAGCAATGTTCCTAAGGGGAAAAACATTTAGCTAATATTCACCAGACATTTATTTAGCCAATTTATTGGCTTACATCCATGTGTCTTCTAACATTCAGAGTATTAGTAATTTCTTTTGCTGTTTAAATTTGATTATCTTATGCTATTTAAAATTTCTGAAATAAAATAAAATACCTGTAGCTCAAAACTCTCAAGCTACAGAACATACTTCTTACTTTCTCAAGTCTCATCAATGCTGAATGAGGAGTATTCATCCTAACTAGCTAAGTGCTTAGGAATCAAAACACCATGATTATATTTTCTAAGACAGAAATAAAATCACATCTATCTATCTAATCTATCTAATCTGTCTTCTCCTATTTTACATAAATCTATATTCACAGACCCATAGAGATGTTTTATAGCAGAACTAACCATGCTGCCCAAACCAGTGAGGACAGTGCAGAAAGGAGAACTTCAATAGACATAGCACCAAGCAGGCTAAGCTAATAAAAATTTCTTCATTAAATATTGGAAAGTAATGAGTAGATTTATCTTCAATAACACACCTAACTAACCTTCTCTTTCCATTTCCTGGTCCCACTACTGCATTGATGGTACTGGTTCCATGCCAACACCTTCCCACTCATCTTCTGGTCTCCATCACTGTCCTTTCAGTGACCTGCAGATAACTTTAAAACCACCTATTGACCTGGGATTGTCTCCAAGTCATTTTACATTATTTCTGAAACAACAAGTTTGCATAAATTGAGATATGGAAAATAGAAGATTTTTTTGGCCATGGTTGTGTAAATGAGAGGCAGCCTTTTGTTTTTCCAAAGGGAAAAGTCATCTTGGATGACCCTGAAAGCAAATACATTCTCATCATCTCAGCATATTTGTAATGGTTAATCCACACTCATAGAACTTTTAAAAATATAAATAAATTGTAGGCATTTTCTCCTCTAGCACTCCTGTGGCAGTGTGTGAGTCATAAGCTTATCATTTAAAAAGCCTCTTAAGCCTATTGCCCACTGGGAATCTGTTAGTAACTTTAGGAGTGACCAGGGCACATTCTTGCCCCAAGTTACCACCAAATATTTTTAATGCTAGCCCTTCTCTCCTCACATCACATCTGATTTCATCCCATGTCAATCAAGTTATCAGATCAATGCCTTTGGTAGAGACTTCCAGCACCTTTCTTGTTTTCTCTTAGTTTACTTTTGTCTCTTTATGTGGCAGGTAATTTCTAATTTTCATCATTACTCATCTATAAATATGTCTCACTTTTTACTGACCTGATTTCACCCATGTGAAATGAAGACAATATCACCACCATAAAAGACTAGAACAGACTTAACTGGAGATATTAAGGTTGGTCTAAGGGGCCCGATTACAAGCTTGCTTTGATCCAAAGCTATTCAGAATTGCTTCACTTCTGCAAAACATCTTTATGTTCTAAATACATTTTGTGCTGATGTAGCTTACAGTTGCATAACACCTTTCATTCTTTTGCCAGTGACATGGGCAAAATTAGATCCACTTCCAGATCCAAATCTCGTTAATTTCTGAACTGAACTCCATAATAGTTGTGCCTTTAGATATAAAATTTGAAGTTTCACCCTTAAACTACAAACTATTCAGAGTATGGGACAGCTTCTCCCAGTTTAACAAAATACTAAGAGCTGCCACATACAAATAATTCAGGCTTAACCAGATATTTGGCATGAAGGACATTACCAGGAATCTAGCTAGTAGGAACCATGCAATTATTCCTGATGACATCACTTGCCTTTATAATAAATGACAAAGTTGTAATAGTTATAAAATAGGCAGATAACAGTAGAATCCCATTTTCAATACAGAGAAGGGGCTGCAAAATATTCTTGATACCTCAGTGAGATACCATGTCTTGCAGTTGTGCTCTTCATTCAACCATCCTCACAGATGACTATTTTGCCTTTTAAATCTTGATTGTGATGTGGTTAAGTCCAGTACAAAGCAGGGACTTTACTGAACAAAAGTATTTTTCATTCTAGTCAGATGATCATATGTTCTCTCAAGAAAGGCTCTCACTGTTGGTGACCAGCATTTTTGATTTTTTGTACATTTCTTCAGTGGTTTTGTTTGTTTGGTTGGTTGGTTTTTTGTTTGTTTGTTTGTTTTTGTTTGGGTTTTTTTGGTTTTTTTGGTTTTTGTTTTTTTTTACAATGGTTTAATATCATTTTAAACTCAGTGGAAAAGTTCCCATGTAAGCATTAAGCTCCAGTCCCTGCAGTTCAGATCACAGAAACAGTCAATGTTCCCTGTTTTTGCAAATGGAAGGGATTGAATTTTGATTGTCCCCACAGCCTTTTCTCTTCTGCTCATGCCATCATAAATCTTCTCTTTAGAAGTATTTCATTATGTATTGTGACAGTTGTGCTTTTAAAAATGTTTCCAGTCATCTTTACAACCATTCTACAAAGCAGACTAGAGATAAGTTGTTCCCCTTACCTTTTGTTGCACCTTTCTTCTACCTCCAAGAAATTGGAAATGTTTTCCTGCTGTTTTTCATTTAGACATCTCCTTGGTTACTATCCTCTTTACTTAATAAACCATTTCATGTTCTCTGCTCTATTTTTAGTTTAGTTTAGTTAGTCCTATTTTTAGCTGTCTTTTCTAAAACACAGATAAGCCTCTTCATTTTTAATATTGAAACTTAAATAGTCTGATTATACTTAAGAATTACAATAGCTATTTTTTGACCATTTAGATTTTACTTCCACTGCTGTTATTATCTGTCATTTTAATAAGATTCTTTTAGACTATGGGAGGCTTCCTTGCGAATCTGAATCTGGGTCTGAAGTGATTTTTCCCTACATAGTGATGCACTCTTTGAAGCTAGAGGCTCCCCACAGGACTGCCTGGTGTTTAATGTAGCACAGCCATGTTTCCCTCTTGTCCTTCTTTGTTACTGTTCCAAATGAGGTAAGTTTAGTTTAACTTTACACCAAGTGTCTGATGGGTGAATGAGAGGAAGAGAAGTACTTTCTACACTGATCTGTTCCTTGAAACTTTTAAAATGCAGCTTACCTGAGTCTTGAATAGCAGAAGTGACATTGTCGTGGATCACAGTTTAAGCTATTGATCATATAAAATTCCTTACTGAAAAGCGGGGAAACACTTATACATCATATTTTTACTTTGGGTAGTATGGTAGTATCTCTGGCAGTGTCTGTACCACAAATCATATGCATGGAATGTTTTTGCACCTGTTGTACTAGATATAACACTCCAACCTTGCCAACATATCAGGTGCTTAGTGTGATTTTCTTCTACATTTTGTTCAGATCATCTACTGTAATTTTTTTTGAATGACTCCCTTTTAGGAGATGGTAATTGCAGCAATTTCAGAGCCTTTCACTCCATAGTTCATTACAAAGCTAGGTGTGGAATTATACATTATTTTACATTGACTGGTAAGTGTTCTAAAATCCTCTATCAGATAAAGAAGCAAAAGCTGTTGTTGAAGTCCTAGGTGCTGTAGGCTCTGCTGTACAGAACATGTCAGATCTACAAGGAAAAAAAGAGTGGAAAATACAAAGTGCTACAATTGGTAGGAGAAATTAGATCATAATACATAACATCAAGTGAAATGTCTTTGAATATCACTGGTAATCATCCATCATTAAATGCTGTTTCTCAAACTGTACAGTGTATTTTATGAGTTATTTCTACCAACTCAAGTGCACATGAATAACCTTTTGTGTAATTTCTTCCTTCAGACTTGTGCTGTTTAATCATTCACCTAACAGACAAGCACTGTAACCAATTTCAATCATTCAGCCCTACCAACCTTTCTGCAGTAGCTTTCAAAGAATGGAGAAGTCACATAGCAGGAGACTTCCTCAAGTGCACTTTAAACCATGTGCGGCAGGTACCAGTAAAGACACCCTCATAAATGTAAACATGTTGTGGCTAGGCCAGCAAACAGACATTTATTTTAGACTGTATAAGCATCACTGGGCCTCATGGTTTGCCCTTGAGTGCCAGAAGTTTCTATATCAAAGTTTATCAAAGGTTATAAAGAGAAAGTATTAGAGGAATAGCAGATGTTCACACAAATAAAGTCTCTGCTAAAACACAAAATGCCCTCATGGCCCCAGTAAAAACTTTTTGCTTATGGAAAGTCTTCTTTTCATTTGATCCTTATGTCTCCTTGCTTATCAAGGCAATTATATGCTGACTTTTTAGCAATAAAATCTGTTGTTGGCCAAAGATTCTTTCAGAGTGCTTGGCCACAAAGCACTGGATTGTGCTGCCCTTGACTGTTTGGTCCTTTGAGTTGCACCAACATTTCCAGGGCTGAATCAGGGCATTGTTCAAGTTTTCAGTATTTGAGATAAAAGCTGAGAGAAATAGGCATTCTCCTAAATATCAAAACATTACTGCATTCAACAACACTGATGTGTGCCTTTGAGTAAGATGGTGTTGTTCAAGACAGTTGTCTTACAGTGCATCTCTTTATAACCATCAGCCGGTTAACTACAATTCTGACTGAAAGATGAGGATCTGATTAAAGCAAGGTAACTGTTTTCTGGCTCATAAAGATTTAATCTTAAAGGCACTGCACCTATGTGGTACCAAATGGCACCATTTCCTTTGCTGTCTGACTCAGTAGGCGTAGGATATGGGGTTATAATTATTCAAGTCGTTAAGGCTTATGCTGCCCAGAAGGCCCTGTGGGAAAGGCACAGCTCCAGGCTGGATGGTCAGAAGTCGGCTGAAGGGTGAGAGGCAGTGAGGAGAGAGTCAGTTGAGTGACTGTTGGAAGTGAGATTGTGATTGGCTGGAGGAACACATGGATAGCGCATGAGCAGGAAGCTGATTGGATGGTAGGACGTGCAGACAGCAGCACTGCAGCTTAGCCAGCCAATGGGTGCCTTCCTTCTGTTAAGCTCTGGTAGGTCTCAGTTTGGTGTCAGTTCTGTCAGGTAGAGATTAAAGGTATAAAAAGGGGCCGATTTTTACAATAAAGGGATTTCTTTCAGATGCATAACGGGGTCCATGGCACTTTGTTCCCCATTGCTACAAATGGCTGGCCCAAATTGGGACCTTTAAGGTGGTGCAGAGTGTGTGGACCACTCTGGTAGCAACTCCCACTAAGTCAAGGAACCAGCTGGGAAGAGTCTGGGAAAGGATCTGGGGAAGGATCCAGGAAGAGTTTGGGAAGGAATTCAGGAATCCAAAAGCACGTGCACCTCACCTAGAGGGTGAGTAGACCAGTGGGAGCAAATATGGGAGGTGTAATATCCCTGCACCAAAGGAGGAGCTTGGGCCGGGTACAGCAGCTCCTGTATCAGCAAACTATTAATATGGCTGATGTGAAATTAAGCACCCTGCTGGACTGGGTGTCTAATCACATCAAAGATTTTCCTATTAGTGGGCCCCTTCAATCAGAAGCCTGGCAGGCAGTAGGGGAGAGACTTTTTGATGTCACCAGGGACAGCGATGTCAAAGCTTGCGGGCACATCTCTGCACAGGGGACAATCATGGCGGCCATTAAAGGAAGTCGCGGGAATGTCGGCCATTACGTGACTTTGTAAGTTAATTCCCCCGAACTCTCACCTCCACCAGAACCCATATACAACTCCAAGATTGACCCAAACCCCGTGGAATTGCCTTATCCCCAGATTAACCAAAGCCCCATAGAACTGCCTTACCCTGTAGGATTTAAAATTCCTACATTCTGGGTCCTTGGTAGGGAAACGCCAGAGTTGTCCTGTGCTAGGGGTAAAAATTAGACAAGCAGGACTCGCTGGTACTTCGGTCTTCAGTTGTTTATTAGTTTCTTATCATTCAATGCCTTGGATAATAACAGGCTCTGAACACTTCAGGGGCATGTGCCAGCAAGACACAAAATGTCCACTTCCAAGGATTCTTATACAGATATGCTACCCAATTAACTATTGCTATGTACCTAAAACATATTTTTTTTTTATTATACTACCAATAACTATTTGTCAACCACATAACATCTGCATTGCGGCTTTGTCTAACCAATCACTCTGTGCTACTAACACTGCAGAAAATGGAGTAGGTGAAGAAGAAGGAGGAAACGGAGTCAACACCCAAAAGTCCTCCATCTTTGTCCCATCTACTACCAATACTAAAAAACCCAAAACCTATGTTTTCACTCTGTGATAAACTACAGTATTATCTACTTCACACACTTGCAAAACTCAACTCCTCCCAAAGTCCTGGAAGCTTTTTCCATGGCCAAAGACTAAGAGCTGTGCTCTCCCGAGGAATAAAACATCTCAGGACAGGCACAGAAGATATTCCTGTGCCCTGGATTCCAACATTACCCCAATAAAAATCCCTGCACGGTTGGCCCCCTCAGTGCAGAATTCCCACATCGCGAGCGGGTAGCCAGCTCGCTCCCTGCCCAAAATGACAACACAGTAGCCTAGCAATGGCAAAAATTCCAGGAAGACACCGTGAAGGAGGGTGACTTGGCAGCTGTTACAGCCTGCCCAGTAATATGTGTGCTGAACCAATGGCCAGCGTACGGAGAGCTAGACTGTGAAGTAATTAAAGAACTGAAGATGCTAGTAAAAGAAAGCGGCGTATCCTCCCATCACGCCCTAAGCTGCCTAGAGTCAATCAGTACTGCATACATCCTCACTCCCCATGACTGGAAAAGCACAACAAAAATGCTTCTAACAGCGGCGCAGTTTGCAGTGTGGCTAACCGTAACCAATTACCAAGAATTGTGTACGACCCAGGCGGAAGTGATGCAGGACAGAAATCCACCAGCTGCTCACGAGAATTGAGGTGTGGTGGGATCACCCATCCCACCTGACATCAGCACCAACAAAAACCCAGGGCTCCTCCTCATCACAGGCAAAGGTTTGATGAAACATTCTGTTTTGTGACTCCTGCTGCATCTGCCTGAGCAGGAACCCTATCACCTCCAAAAAAAAGGGCTTTTTCTGGGTGAGGCAGCAGCTCCAAGCCTCCAGTTCCTGCTGAGCTTGCTGTTCAAGTGAGTCTTCAGTGCTGCTCCTCCTGTATTCAAAATCATACTGAGAATTGTATAAGAAAATGCCTTCTTATGGGAAAAGAGCCTTCTTGTTCTTTTTTCAAGATCCAATCTCTATTGAAAGCATTCAACTATGTGTTTTTTTCTTAGGCAATTTACTTAACTACAACAAAAAAGATTTAATACTTGATGACTCATTACCGGATTTAGGGATATATCCAGAGCTCATTCAGCTTTCACTGCTGAATATCTTCAGTGCAAGGTGCATTAGTCTTGTAGTCCTGGAGCTGCCTGTATTCCTCAGACCTTTTTATTTGTTCATCTCTGCTCTTCAAAATTATTTAGATGGGAATAAAGATGAAAACTGAGTGGATAGCAAGAGTCAGATACTATAGTCCAGGGATTCTCTTTGATGCAAGAAGCTTTCTCTCTACAAGATCTTTTCTGGCAAAAGATGTGTGGATTGTGACCTTGATATCTGATTTATACTAGAGGAATTAATTTCTTTCTTTATCATATTCTCTGCATTATCTCTTGGGACTAGTTTTGTATATTATGTACCATTCACCTCAGATTCTTTCTCAGAAGTGAGACATTTTGAAATGTCCAGAATTTTCATTACAGTTTGAAAATGCACAAAAAAATTGTTTTTTAAAATGAAAACACAAAGTATTTATAGAACTCCAAATGAAGTCTCAGGAGAACACTCCTCTTTTGATACTGAGATTCAAAGTCAACACCATCTGTTCCCACAAGCACATCAGTTCATAAAAGCTGTTTCTACAGGGCTTGAGCTCCCAAGTGTGTGTATGTGTATCCTGAAAACAAATTTTCAGACAAGCAGATAAAAGGGGGCAAGAAGGCATTATTATAATTTCAAGGCATGAAAAACTGAGTGTAAGGGGAAAGAAGAATAGGGATGCTTTCAGTTTAAGTGAATGAAAATAATACATGCTGATTTTCTAATGGGAGCTGCATCCAGACAGGACAGAGTAGTAACGTGTGCTGCTATGGTTTAGGGCTTGGTGAAGGACATATATATAATAAGAATTGTAATATTGCTAAGTTGTCCTTTGAGCTTCCCATGGTGCCACCACAGGAATATCTCAGTGACTCAGACTCTGTTTTGTGTGCTGGGAAATCTGAGCAAAGCCTTCATAAATCTTGTAACCAGGGATAGGACATAAGACACAGTGTTCCTGTTCTCCCATTTTGGAGCAAGAAAGACAAGAAATTCATTTCAAAAGTAGAGCTGAGAGTTTACTCTTCTTATTTACCCTACATCTCCATTCCTAACAGGTATATGGAAATAAGAGAGAAAATAAGTCAACAGTGTGCCCAATTATTTTTTTTTTATTAAATCACAATTTCATTAAAAACATATTGGTTCACTGAGCTGCCCAGCCTTTGTTCAAAACCTCTCAGGCTCTTAATGACTCATGACCAAGGATGTTTACATCTGCACTTCAAAGAGATGTCAAAGAAGCAGCTCCAGTGTACAGAGCAGACTTCAACCCACACTGTGGCGCTCAGACATCACTTTGCTGGCTTGCAACACTTCACATACACAAGTGGGCAAATGATAGATAACTCATTTTTTTTTTCCTAATGTGCTAATAGTTAGAAAGGGACATCTATGAAAAGAAAAGGGAAAGGCAAAGAGAATACATCATAGAATCGTTACAGTTGGAAAAGACCTCAAATATCATTGGGTCCAACCTTTGACAGAATACCACTATGTCAACTGAACCATAGTTTTAAGTGCCTCATCCAGTCATTTCTGGAACTCCTCCAGGGACTGTGACTCCACCACCTCCCTGGGCAACCCTTACCAATGGTTGGCCACACTTTCAGTAAAAAATTCCTTTCTGATGTCCAACCTAAATCTCCCCTGGTGCAGCTTGAGATTATGTCCTCTTGTCGTGTCACTTGTTGCCTGGGAGAAGGGACCAACTCCCACCTGGCTACATCCTCCTTTCAGGCAGTTGTAGAGAATATTAAGGACTCCCCTTCTGGAGGCTAAACAACCCCAGTTCCCTCAGCTGTTCTTCATGACTTATTCTATAGAACCTTTGCTAGCTCTGTTGCCCTCCAATGTCTGTCTTGAAGTGAGGGGCCAACAACTGGATACAGTATTCAAGGTGTGTTCTCACCAGTGAGAGTACAGAGGGACAGTCGTCATGACTGATGATCATGACAGACTCTGATTTATCCTTCCCCCCATTTGCTTTCCCACTGCCTGGGTGTTCCACAGGTGGCTTAGTGGAGATGGACCTGTGTTTGCATCCTAATGATGCAGGACCAATAACACACACACACACTTTGACTGGAAATGTATCACCAAAAAACCATCTTGGCCAAGTAAAAATGTATACTTAAAATGGCAGTGTCCTACTGCCTGCTTCTGAAGTGCTGGAGGTGTAAACAGTTCTGCTCTCTCACCACTTGCTCTTTGCAGATGCCCTCTCATATGAAAACTCTTTTGATTTTGGCTCCCAGCTCATTCCCAGACTTGTTCAGCAGAGAGGCTCCAAAGGTCACCATCTGCCTTTAATAAATGAACATATTTAGTAAACTCCCATCAAGCCTACACAGGCAACATCTCTCGGCTTTATATTATTTGTTTGTATTTACTATTCTGTTAATTTGTCAGATGTTTTCTCCAGGGTTTTGACAGTGCTTCTGCCGCAGTAAAAATCAGCACTGCTTCTTGACTCTGATTGCCTATTTCGGCACTGCTCTATGGAAAACTATTTCACATCATTAAACAGTTTAATTTACTGAAAGCCTTCTAACAAATTCATTTACCAAGCAGTCAAGATCATGGAATAAACATATCTTTTAAGGCTTTTAAATAAAAATGCCTGATAAAAAGGCCAGGCAAACTCATGTACTAAGACCTAGGAATAAATAAGAGATGTTACTTAGGGTTTGGAAGTTGTAAAGATGGGTGACGTTAGTAGAGAAAGAGACGGAGTTTCAGCTGGGAAGCTGTCACTGTCTCTCTCTTGATCCTGGACTGATTTCATTCAGCTGAGTTATGTGGCTCCAGACGACATGATTTGATTTCTTTCTTACTTGCTCAGGACCTTAGCTAAGGGCTAGTTTCACCAACATGTAATTAATTGTGCCCACTGTATAACCTGCAGTCTTTTATCTTCCTTTAGTTTTCCATATCTGTTGGTCATGATGTTTTGATATCATCTACTTTTGTACAATTGAAATTGTACTGAAAGAGGAGCTCTTTGGACTACTATCCACAAAATCCATCAAAAAAAATCTTATTCAAACATAAAAAGACCAAATTTATGCTCAGTGAGATCTGACACTTGACTTCTGCAACAGCATTTGCAACTTCTGTCCTTGAGTTCCTCTTTCTATTTCTTAATTTTTACTGTCCTTTGTCCATCCCTCAATAACATTTTCTCTTTGATCGATTTCTTAGTTTATTTCTGATCCTCCCTATTCCATGTTTCAGAACCTTTCTTTTTTTTGTTCTTTCTCTTAGTCCTTACACTTTCCCTCCTCTACCTTTCATCATTTTTCTGACACATTATTCTTTCCTGTTCTCCCTCCTTCCTTCCCTCACCACTCCTGGGGCTCAGCTGTGGTCATTGGTGACTCTACACCACATCCACAAGTGGCTTACAGTCGTGCAGGGAAGGGATGTGACCCTGTGCTCCCCCCAGCTTAGCCTGAGGGCACAAAATACCCGTGTTCCCATCTCTCCAGATCACTTCTCCTTGGGGAAAGCTGAGCAGATGCTGGACTAGACAGCTCTGGAGCCACCTTCCAGCCTGAGCAACACTCATATTGAAGAAACCCTCATGGCTTTTTCCCTGGATTTAGAGCACAGCAGTGCTGAATGTGAGGCTGCAATTAGGGCACATGGGCAACCAGAGCCCAAGCTGGTACTTAGACCTCTAATGAATTGATTTCAGTGTTGTTCATGGGGAGTGTTGAGTCTTTGAGGAGAGTATCTGTACTGGGATACTGATTTAAAACGTTTCTTCTCTTACAGTCAAGACCAAATATAACAGGGAACATTTCTTGCCTAAGGGGCTTGGCATTGTCCTGCTAACAACAATATTCCCTGAACGGATTTTAACATTTTTTTCTTGTTAATTTGAAATTTGTATTTGAAAGTTTCCTTTAAATGCATTTAGACATCTCCCTGGATGATCAATTTTCTCAATTCATGTAAAGTTCTCATGCGTGAGCATTTCCTATGATTGCAATAAATGAAATTTAGTAATAAACTCTCATAAATTTATTAAGGTCCCACAGCCACAGATTACCACTGTCAGTTCATATAATGCTTCCTTAGTTACTTAAAAGCTGTATTACATGCCATTATACTTATAATCCCACTTAATATTAGTCCACTTAACAACCTCTCAAACATTTGGAATTGAATTTACAGTCTCTCACCAGTGCCTCTCTGAGGTTTATTGCAACATCTCCTCTCTAAATGTTTTTGTGGTCTGAGAAAGCATTATTCTCATTGAAATGTCATAAGCCTTGCTCAACAACTCACTTATTTCTCCCCTCTCTATTCTTCATGCCTTTTTGTTTTTTCCTACTAGCTCATTTATTTTGTATTCCATTCAAGCTAACCCCTCTCAATGCAGATGACAGCTTTAGGTCCTGGTTGTAAATCTTCGGTGCAAACAGCCCTAGAATCCTGCATGTTACCAGCAGCAATGGGAAACAATGAATTCTGGGGATGTCATTACCTTTCTAGCCTTAGCTGCTGTTGTCTTGTAGAATAAGTTTTACATATCTGCTTTCCACTGATTATTCATTAAAATACACAGCAGTCTGAATCTGTGTCATGCCAACATCTCTCCCTGACTAATGACCCCACATTCAGGTGGGTCAGGTATGCTGACAGACCTGGGCATGTGTTTCCAGCCTGAAATATGCAACCAGTTCTCATCTAGTACTGCTGGCTAAGTTCAAATAGGCTTTGCTATTAGAAAAGCCTCTGGAGCGTGCAAACCACAGTGAACTGGAAGTACTGATTTATGTTGTCACCCTCAGACTTAGATCAGAGGGCTTCTGAGTTTGCCAGGTGAGGCATGACAGGGGTTTTACCCTTGTGTCACGCTTTCTGCAGGCAGCTTCTACAGGAAATGTCTGACAAAGTTCCCCCTGTCTGAACAGTTTCCTGGGCAAGTACATAACTCCTCATATTTACAGTGATTTTTCTCTCTGTAATGAAGTATGTCAGTATTACATTGTAAAAGCAGCCATCCATGTTCATTATAGCATCATGCTTTTGCAAGGACCTGTGTAGAAAATCCTCATGAACCGTGAGTTTGCCAAGAATCTGAATGCAGATCAAGGATGTGCTTGCCAGAGCCAAGAAAGGTGGAGCAAGCTAACTGCTGATCCTGTCTCCATTCTTCTGCTTATCCTGCCAGCAGCTTTTTTCCCAGTAACAATGCACTGGACTGGCTTCCTGTCTTTCACAGCCCTTGCTGCTGCATCAGCCCCAAGGATGGATACGGTTCAGCCTCTCCCATGCTGCTATCCTCCAAGATTTGTCTTTTCTTGTTGTACAGCTGACTTTGTCATGGAATAAGGCTTTACTGACAAAATGCTCCTGCTTTTGTGGAAATACAGGAGCACACTGTACATGATGTATGGATTGGAAAACAACTCCTGCCCGGCAGGCTAGCAGAGAACACAAGCACTGCTGTGTGATCCATACTGTCCTGCGTTTTTGCAGCTCTGCTTGGCAAGGGGCAGCCAGAAAGCTTCCAAAATCACCAGAATAAAGCTTTTCCCAAATAACACTATTAAGATCAAAACGTGTCTTTCTATTTCTGTATGCGTGTAGAGCTTTAATTAGGACTTACTTGGATGGGGATGGTTTTCCTCCCTCACTTGAGGTTGTAGGCTCAAAAGAAAGTATTTTCATATTCCTTGATGAAAGGAAATAAAATGGTGCCTCAACAAGAGAAAACAAAAAGGAAAGGACACCTTTTTCAGCAGAAGAGAACCAGCCTGATAAATAATCTGTGCCACCAGCACGGTGGCTGAGGCGCAGACACAGACACAGCCTCTGGCTGCTGGTACACGGCCACCCAGCAGCTGCCTGCCAGGCTTTTAATCTGGGATTGCCCCTCCAGCCCCGAGGGGACTGCCTGCTACTGGAAGATAGCAATGGGGAATTAAAGGCATTTACCTCTCAGTAGCTTCCATAAAACATCTGTGTCTTTAGCTAAAAATTACGATAAAGGAAAGTTTGTTTAGGACTTCTAGGGGGTTTGGGGATATGCCGTGCTCTCCCAGCCCTGCTGCATGGCAACACTCTGGCAAAGAGGCCAAACATTCCCCTGAAGGTGGAGTCTCACTCAACCCTCTGCAGCCTGCTCCAGAGAGTGGTCCTGCAGCCTCGCCTGCCATGCCTGCTCCTGTGGAGATGCTTCTGTTCCCATCTGGCTTGGGCCATTTCCACAAGCAGCAAGCTGGGCTGGAGCTTCTCCAGGGAAGCAAATGGCAGAAGGTGGGCAGAGACAGTACAATCTGGCTCTCCAAACTGCTTTTTTTTGGTGGGTAATCTGAATTGTCACACAGAAGGTTGTATCACCTGTAACATATATATTGATAGAATTACACTGGATCAAAAGGTAAACCTTTTCTGTATATTTGAGCTGTAGTGATCTTGAAATTTCCTGAAATCCCCTTGCATGCTTTCTTCACATCAGTTTAAATTAGGTGGATGACGATATAATTGTTTTCTCTTTGTTTTGTCTTTATAGATGCTACAGAAGGGATTATATTCTCTTTTGCTCTTCTTTTATTTTGATCTTGGTATTATTATGCTGGGGCTTCAAATAGCTGAGTTTTCTGGAAATTCATATCTCCTCAGAACCATTTGGCTCATCTGCTGATGGCAGAGAGCACAAGTTGGCATACTTTCAAAAGAGAAAGCTTATTTTACCAGCAGCAACTGTGCCTTTCATTCAACCTGGACCAGCAGATAGGAAGCCAAGGGACTGTTCAAGAAGCAATTCCAGGCAAATTACAATCTAACATCAGCTCTGAAAGAACTGTGATGAAAGGGAGCTATATTACTCCTTTGAGTTTTTGTCTTGTCATTTTCACCCCAATTGTTTTTTTTAAAGAGAAAACTAGAGTGAAACCAATCTTCATTTACGAGTAAAGTAGAAAGTATTTTGATTCAGTTTCATGTATTTCAGATTATTCTTCTCTCTGATTCATGAGCTCCTAAAAGGACACTTTCCATCATTTTGGTGAGGTGATAAGTCCAATATTTGAAATTTGTCTATAATGATTCCTCAGTGATTTCCTTGGCTTAGAAATTCTTTGGGTTTTTTATTAAGGTATGATATCTGAAATAGGTTTTTGTTTTATCTAGAGAGAGTCTTTCATTCCTTTAATGAAATAAATTTTTATTTTCAAGAGAGATCATAATCTTGATTCTCTCACAGCCTTAATTCTACTGAATGGAGATCTGTGCCCTGTGGCTACAGTTCTCACAAGGGGAAAAGGCCGCAAGCAGCAAAAGGTACAAAGCAGTAACACTGGATAAAGAGTTCCTGTTTCCTCCCAGCTGGTGATCTTGGAGAAGAAAGCAGACGTGTTGCATGTGCAACATGAATGCTGTGCCCTTGTGTGCCTTTCCCAGTTTATAGCATGCCAAAACTTGGAGCAGCAGCAAACTGTACAAGAGTTTGAAAATCAAGGACTGAGGCAGTAACTGCAGTACACCTAATGTCTAGGTCATATTGTTCTCCACCAAGAGATCAATTCTCTAATTTGCTTTTGTGGTCTCTTATTGTAGTAAAACTCCTGAAGAAGGTACAAGTGCATGTGTTTCTCCATATTACAGCACTGGCTGAGACCACAGAACCCATCCTGCTTGTGGCCTGCAGGAGGTAGTGGTGACTCTCCTGCCATGGAGACCATCCTATCATGGTGGACACTTGTATGCATGTTCTAGTGCAGTGACTTTGCTGTGTAGAAGTAGTCCAGGACTATCAGACATACTGTCCTAGGCCTCAGACACCCTGGTATGCCCTGGTACCCACCTCAGGCTAGTTGCACTGCTGAAGGCATGATGGACTCGTTCACTTTCTCCTCATCCCATGGAGCTCAGCTCTCTCTCATAGCTCTTCTGTTACTGTATTTCCCATGATATGGATGCCTGAAATAATGCTATGGCAGCCTAGTGAACACTATGGAAATATAAAACATCTATCCTGAGTTGAAAGATCCACCCAGCGTCTTGCCTCCAGCTGTGGCCAGAAACAGATTCATATGCTAGAGCGTAAGAACCAGGACAAATGCAAAGTAGTACCTTCCCAGCTACAGGTTTTTTTCAAGGGACTTCCTGAGCCAAAGATTGCATCCTGACTGTCACATTCCCTTACCACTGGTGGACATTCATGTTGACATGAATTTGTCTGATCTCTTTTTAAATTCATTTATAAGTTTAGCCTCTGCAACCTCCAAGAGCACATAGTTTCACAGTTTAATTAGATGTTAGGGGAAAAGGCATTTCTTTCTCATTGTTTTAATCCTACTGCTGATAATTGGGGTGCCTTCTAATTCTCACAGTGGGTGGAAGATTGAGTAATTGTTCTGTGTTTACTTCAGTTATCATTATAAACCTCTATTATCTCTCCTCTCAGCTGTCTCTTCTTTTCAGCTGAAGAGTCCAAGTCTAATTAGTCTGTCCTCATTTCTGCAAGGCTGAAACCAGCTCAAAATAATTGCCAAGCACGATCTTTGCACACTGTCCAAATCATACCTACAACACTCTGGAGGTTTTGGGGCTGCTTATAAAACCAATGCACATCTTTACAAGGCCTGTGAATACAAAAGGCATGTTCAGGGTACTCGGAGCAGAAGGATAACACAATAAATATGTGAGATTTTTGTACATAGTGTCACTTTTGATCAGCTATAAGGTATAACTGTATGCACACAGGAAACTTGCACCTGGCAACAGAAACACCTGAGAAGATGCCAAGTAAACTATGCTTGAATTCTGATTTCTGCAGAATGGGAAAAATTAGGACAGACCTTTAACCGGCAATGTTCAACAGTGCAAGTTCTGTAGTGGTCTTTTGTTTTCTGACATGGTTAATTCCAGCTGCCAAGAAATGGATTGGGTCATCATGCACCAAGAGCTAAGATGTTTTGAAAGGACATAAATATAACTTAAAGGTGTCAAGATTATATAAAATCATATTAGTAAATGAACCACAGGTACAAGAATGAACACCTTAGGTATGCTTCATTTGAACTAGATGAATATCAGTTATATATAGATAGTTCATCAGTTATCAGATAAACTCTCAGAATATCAGAATCCAACTTGTCTTTAGCCAAATCACAAGGAAGTGCATTCTGTCCTTTGATGATATTTTTCTCCATGTTACAGTATATACTCTTTGCAAACTAATCTTTTAATGTGCACATCCATTTACAAGATATAAAAATGAGACAGAAATAACTGCATCTATATGCACTTTAAAATCAATCTGATTTCATAAAGCAAATTAAGAATGAGATTGTACTGAGTATAAAGGAACTCTGCAATCATGAAGTTCCAAATCTGCTGAAATAATCTGTATAAATGTCAAGTAAAGGGAATTTCTTTTAGATTTCACATGGCACTGCAATGTACTATATATTTAAAGTAATCTCAGCAGCCACAGAAGCTCTTTGATTAGTATCATGTACAAATTTCTGTGCATAACCTGAAAAGAGTCTGAATTTCTGTTTAGAAGCCACTTTTCTCTCCAAGCATATTTGCCTCCCACCTGCCATACACACAAACTGTATTTTCACTTCCTGCGTGGCTCTCGGGGGTCCAGGAGTTTGGGTTCCTCCAGGCACTGGCAGGACAGCGGCACTTTTGCCTCCTGGGCTCCTGGTCCACCTCTGTGTAGACTGTTCCCTTCCAGTTTATACAAACTTTAGAAATACAAACTTTGGAAATCTAGAATACTGTTCTAGAAATCTGGGAGTTTCTAGAACACTAGAAATACTGGAACCAGAGGAAAACCATATTTTGAAACATCTAAATCCTCTGTGAGATAAAACTGACCATCTCTTTCTCACTCAGCTCTAATTCTGAGGCATATTTCAACTAGGCATTTTATCATGTGCAGAAATTCAATAAACTTTATAAAGCAGAGATTTAAGTTCTGTGATGAGAGCCAAATTTTCAGATGACATTTATACTTAGAATATGGGTGTTGTCTGGGCAGCTTAAAAGGGAGATGGAGGAAAGTTCCTGAATAGACGTGGGGTCATTCTGCCTTCCCTTATTTGCCCTTCATCATTCTGCACAAATCAAGTGCAGCTTCACCCACCTGAGTGTGAATTATCTCCCTGGTAGTCAGCAGCACTTGCAAAAATCTTGCTACAGCCAGCATCTTTTAAATTGCTTGGTATTTTCCACATTTTGAAAATTATTTGTCCAGTGATTGCCACCTGCCTTATCCTTAACCTTTTTCTAGGCTAATAAAAAACATAGCTACTAGTACATTCAAGAAACCTGGTATAGTGATTCCTAGATCTTTGAGATATCATGCTGCCTGGTTGTGGGAAATAAATTTTCAGACTCTTGAAATGGAAAGAAAACTCCCTAGTACAGCAAAATCAAACATCCAAATGTTCCTTCAGCAACAAACTAAAAATTAATTCAGTCTTTGGGACAGAGTCCCACATCACTGTTTTCTTCTGTGCTTTTTTAAAAGTGATGTAACATCCTCATTTATCTTCAAGGAACTATAGTAACCTTCTTGTTCTGGAATTGGGATATATTTCAAGGCACACATTTAAGGAAATGTAAATCCTGGTATCTCATGGGTGGTGGTCTCTTTCAGTTTCCTTTAGGATTCAGAAGGCAAGCACAGGGGGCACCATTCCCTTTGAGTAACCTATAACTGAACATAAAAGCTATATCTTGCAGGTAGCTGAAAAGAAAAACCCTGAGTTTTCTGAAGTGTGGGTCTACTCAAGGTGACACATGGAAGCAGGTAGAAATGCATTGGTCCTGAGCTTTCACCTGGTCACTCCTTAAGAGTAAAAAAATGAATTTGAAGTGCAATCCAGGGAGAGTTTTACAAACACTGAATATGGTGTAAATGATTACCTGGGCTGTGTGTTAGCAGCAAATAGACACTGACATGGCAGCAACTTCTTAACTCCTTCTTTCCTTATGGCTTACCTGGGTATCAAGGAATGAATTGGGATGCATCAGTGGCTCACCCTAAGCCCTGTGGAAATATCCTCTCATATATATGGTCTCTGTTATAAAGCTGGTGACATCCCTCCTTGATCTTTGTTTTGTTTCAGTTTTCATGTTTGGAATGTTAAGATGTGTTGCACAGTATAACTACATGGTATGTTACATACTTTGACTACTGAGTAAAGCAATAAGGAAGAAAGAATCAGAGCCAAGACAGAAGCAGGAAAAGCATCTGTCAGGGAGTACAGCCTCAATCTCTAGTGACTCGTGCTTGCATTGACGTCAGTCAGCACAAAGTGTATGTTCTTTTAGGTACCCTTGTGATTTCTGGCTGTTTTTATTTTATGTGTGTACTGCCTTGTTTTCCCAACAGCAGTGTGCCCTGGGTAGGTCTGATCCTCTGTCAAGGAGCAGAATTAAAGACAGTGGAGCTGTGTCAGCACAGCAGAAGTCATGCTGGGGTGGTGAGATTGTCATCAGCAGCTGCTTGCAATGCAGCTGAGCAGCTCTCAGGATGCCTGCTGAGTGCCAGAAAGGTGCCTCTGATCTTATCCCAAGCAAGCAACAAGATGTATTTTGGTCAGTCTGTAGCTCTTTAAATTACAGATGATTCTGTAATTTTGGAAATCATATCTCCTCTTTATTAAAAACCTAAAAACTCAACTGTTCACCAAGTATACCCAAAGGTGGAGAAATAGTGATGTGGAACACAAAGTGCCAGAACATGTAGCTTTGATATAAGTTTTTGTGCATTAACAGTCATGAACATCCACGCTCTGAGAGGCTGGTTTTTCTTGCTGTGCTTAGTGCAGGTCTAGTTCAAGGAGAAACAGAGCATCTACTGATTCATTGATCTGGTAAGTGGTAGATTTTTCAAGCAATATCCCCAAAGAGAAAAAGAAGAAAAGAATGTCAGTCATTGCATGCTAGAGACAGTGTAGGGACAGGAGATCCAGCAGACACTCTGTGCTCTGCTCCTTATTTTTAAGAGCTATACACATATTAGTAGTTTTAAATTCAAGCACAGAATTCACTTTCTATTTACATTATTTCAAACTAGTGTCACAGGATAACTCAGTCACTGAACAAAATCAGTTGTTTCTTACTAATAAATGCCAAAAACCTGCTGTGTGCCATACCACAGGTGTGACAGGGAAACTGGGAAATCAGCCTCACATCCATTTTAAAGGCTCTGTTTAAAGACTCCCAGCCCAGATCCATGTCATAGACACTGCACAGCAGTGCTTCTGCATGGAGTCTGTGACCCAGCTCTCGCAGCTAGGACTTTTCTGGCTCATGCAGATCACATTATTGTGCTTAAGCGACCTGAGGCATCCTTCCATTGCAGGGGAACTGATGCTTCCATTCCTCGTGGTGTGCTGGGAAGGTAAAGGTTCTTCATGCGTAGCTGGGGCTCTTGTGCAGGCAGAGCACATCTACACACAGCCCTAAACCCAGCAGGGTAGAAGCCCTGAGGACTTCAGCCAAAATGTCTGCTGCCAGTGTTCACAGCAGTGACCACTGCTCAGTACACTGAGGGGGGCACTGTGCAACTGCCCAGCAGCCTCTCCTTCCCTGCTTTCCCACCTCAGCTCACCTCTCCCCGTGTCCAGCTCAGCAAAGACCCATCTTTAGAGGAAAGCAGAATTGAATCACCAGTTTTTAAAGGGATTTCCCTATGAAAATGGCATTGTTTAGATAGAGCTGCTCCTTTTGCTCAAAATATGTAAGCTGAAGAGCAGCAAGCTCTTCTCTGCAGCAAGCTCTGGCTGAGTACTTGCTTTTTTCCTTTGCAGATCCTGCTCATTGTGCAATTAAGAACTGAAATGGGAATGCGATCGTTCAACCCAATACTGAGGCCCCTGTGGAAGGGCACTTCATTTCTCTCTTGTCTGTTGTAATGGCAAGTCCTCACATTTATTCCCCTGGTGCTCTGCTGTGCTGCTCTGGTGAGAAAGTCATTACCCTTTTCAGGGAAAAACTCCATGGCATGTCAAAGGCCTGAAAAGTCAAAAAGCTGTTACTTTTGAAAAAAAAGCCAGAAAAAAAAAACTAGAAATTGAAAAACAGGTTTTGGAAGCTGCAGCAGTTTTCTCAAGGACAGCTGTAAATGGCACTTACTGCATACAAATAAGAGCCAGCAATGCTGAAAAGAAAGCAAATAAACAAATCAATGACAATGCCAACAAAAAAGTGTTCAGCTGCCAAGAACATACTTTATCTCTCATTAGCATAATTATTGCTTAGAGTTTCAACTCCAAATGCCACAAACCATTAAAAAGTTATGTTATGCTTAAATATTTTGTCATTTTTTGGCAAGAAAGCAGGCTTAGGGAGAGGAGGTATGAATTGCATCGCTGCCTTGTTCTATGAAGTTATCTTACTCTTTTGAGGAATTACCCTCTTGCACTGATAAGCCAGTGGCAGCCAAATCTGACAGAAGCCAACATGGTTCCCGTGCAGCAGAGAGAGTAGAGGGAGCTGCTGCCAAAGTGCAGCAGCTTGTAGATTTCAAAGATGCTGAAAACAGAACCAAGGATTTTCACCAAAGAAAATTTCACACTAAACTTTTTACTCCTACGGAAAGATTGGGAGAGGCAAAGAGCTAAGGTCTGGTCAAGGAAAGTTGTTAAGATTGTTTTTCGGGGATATTGCTTCAGCTGCCTCTTTCCCCAAACCTTACAGCATATATAGACAGAGCCTAGGGACCCAGACAGGCAGTGAGCAGACACTTGGTGTCAGCTGGGCAGGAAGCAAAAGAGCAAGCAGTTGGGACTCCCTCAAGCCAGAGAAAGGAGAGAGGATGGCATTTCCTAATCCTCCTCAAAGCACTGCTTTTAACAGTGTATAAAATTATCACATATCCCTCCAAATGTAGCCTTATGTTTAGGCAGTGAAAAATCTGCATGAAGACAGTAATTTTAACCCATCCTGATCCATTCCATTTAACTTGGAAAATAGTTACTGGCTTTTTGGGTAGCAAGGACGTTCTTGACTCTTTTATGAATGGATAAATTTGAACTGCATATTTCAGCCTAAATACTGCATTTTCTCATCTCAAGGATGATCCTCCATATCATTTCCAAAATAAATTTAAGGGAGCTTTGTTAGTAACCTCTCTGGGATTAAGGTCCTGAAGCTGAGTGAGTAATTATAATGGATCCACCTCTGAAAAGTCCCATCAATTAAAAACCAGGTGTGCTGCAGGAAAGTGCAGCAAATCACCATCAGAAGGGCCTTTCAGAATCAAGTCCATAATTTTATTGTAGGGGCCTGCTGGGTCATTATCTTTGGAAATCAATTCTAAAGTGTGACAGATGCTTTCAGCTCACGGAGCTATGCACTGTGGCAGGCACCAAATAGCTGCAGTGGTGCTGTGGCTTTTGTGGGGTCTGTTGAGAGCTGGTGGCTATAATTAGCAGAGCCCTTTATGCAACTGTCATGTCCCTGAGAGGAATCAATGCTGCAGCATTGTTTTACCTTCCTGGCCTTACCTAGACTGCTCTAAATTGAAATGCAAATGCAGCCACAAACTGCAGGCTCTGAACCATATTTTACAGAGCTTCACTAATGTATTAAAAAGTTTCAGTTTCATAGCATAAGGCAGTGTAGAATAAAGCTGTTTGCTCATATAATTGCCTGGGGAGACCTCAGGGCTGGGAATCTTCAACAGTTTAGACAGATGTTTAGCAGGTATGACACAGTATCATTTTTTTCAGTTGGTTGGTTTAGAAGCCCTCCAGAGGTCCCTGTTTTCTTTATTTTGCGATGGTTCTGTGGGATGGTTGGGTTACTTACAAAATGGTTTGGCAAACTAGAGGACTAATAAAGCTTAATTTGGCTCCTGAGTGGATTCCCTTACATCTAAAAACGTGCAGGATCTTTACATTTCTTTCAGGAAAAGCACATACAGAAAATTCTCCCTCCACAGAGTTTTCTGTTGTTGTAAATCTTACAGGCCCAGAATACCTCTGAGACCTCCAAAGCTTTGATTGAAATTGGCTGGTTAGTACAGCAGTTATTAGACAAGTGCTGACACACCTACCTACAAGCAAGCACAGAGAATGATTGTGAGAACCCTATTACACCATGAAATCAGGCTGAAATGTGAAGCTGATGCAGGAGCCTTATGAGGCAATTTAACAAATGACCACTCTGTGGGGGAGACAGGAGAAGGTACATAAGGTTTTAATTACACTGATTATGGAGTGGATTTTTTAGTGCATTGCAGCCATAATTTTGTACTAATCAGGCAATTCAAAGCCATCAGAAGCTCTTCTTAAAATTTTCTCATTTATTTTGTGTCACCAGTAAAGGAACCTGAGTGTACCAGTGTATCTAATTCCTTCATAGTAGCCATCGCTGGTAAAACACTAAGGACTATAATATGCACTAATGGCTTATTAAGTGGGGTTAAAGCAAAGCAGAGATTAATAGCATGAATTTTTTGTGGAATTTTATCTTTGCATGCTTCAATGGCACCTACTCCTGAAGGCAGAATGAGAGTTGCGGTGATAAACTCATGCATGAGTTTAGTGCTGATGATTTTTACTTACAGAAGGTAGAAGTTCTGGGAATGTATTTGACCCCCTGTGTAACATTGCAGGAGTATATCCTCTTTTAACATCTCTCAGGAAACCAAAGGGGAACATGCCAAGTATTGCTAGTTAGCTGTGTTTTTTTCCTAAAACTCTCAATAGTGACAAACAAATGGGGAAAGTTGAGAGGAGAATCCTCTGAATCTCAGAGGTTGATGCAGATGATCGTTAAAAGAGCAGGTCTGAACACAGAGGACATGGAAGAGAGAGCACATCAAGGAACAGTATCCTCATTAGGGCAGAGAGTGATGCACTCCACACCCAGTGGAGGTAGGTCTTTTTTTCCCATATCTTCTGCTGACAGAAGAGGGAATAAGTCAAGTCAAAGGAATCACACTGAGACCAGGTCAGAGGAGTTAATGAAACACTGTGTGGATCTATCTAAAGAAGTACAAGGCATTAAAACAAAACTGACCAAGAGATTCAAGTTTATATTTCTGCTGTGGTCCTTGCTTTTCCCAATTTGTGCACTGCTTGTTTTCTCAGTGTGCATTTTTACAGTTTCATGCAAATTTATCCCCAGGGCTTCTGAACAAGAAATGTGTAGGTGACCAGCTAGTGTTCATTGCAGAATTGGATGGAAATATTTTGCTCATTTTTCTTTTGCCTGCAGTAGGTCTTCCCTTCTGACAAATTACCAAATGGGATAGACTGGAGCTCAAGACTGCAAACAGGCTAAGGAAAAAATGTGCCATTGATGGCTGCCGCTAGCTTAAGCTGTTAAAAATGCCACTCAAGCTTCTCCTGCCTTCCTCTGCACACATGCATTAAAAGGAAACATCCAGGGGAAGTCACTGGAATTTCATGAACCTAGCCTTATTCCAGCTGATTTGATGGGCAGGGTGGAGGCCATTGGGAATAAGCTCTGGAAGAACAAGTTACAATAGATTATTTGTCCATTTAGTGGCTTGGGGTCTTCTACTGTCAAAAGCCACTGATGGCTTTTGCTTTTGCTGGTCTCTGAGATGGAATGTGATGAGGTTCTATGCTTGTTTCCAGACTGAACTCGGAGTTTCAGACCTCTACCCTTATTCCAGCTCAAAACAATGAGTGAAACATGCTCAGAGTGAGCTGCCGTCCCTCTGTCCTCTCTGGGATGTTTATGTGGGGCTGGAATGGTACACATTCCTGCTGGGAATGGCAGCATGCAGGTAGCTCTGTCCCAGTCAGACTGCTCAGGAAGGGCAGGGCAGCAAAGAAAATACTTTGATTTGTGGAGTTGGGGTTTGTTTTTTGATATGTCTGTTTTTATATAGCAGCTTATAGGAAAAAGAACACAATATGCAAAATAGCTTTTCTCTTGCTTTCTTAAACTCCCTGGTGCCACCTGTTTGTAGCACATGGTGTACTAATGATGGATACAGGACTCCAGCAACCAGGGTAGGTAGCATTTTAATAATTCAGACATGGTCTACTTGTCAGAGTTGTTTTCTCTCTTTGCACACCAGCACAGCAGCACTTTCCTTATGTGTCTACTGGAACGTTCCCTCCAGACTACCCTGTGCACAGTCACTCCACACTGCTTTCAGAGCCCAGGCAGCAGATGCAAATGATCAAGGATACATAAATCTTCAGGAGAAGGCAAGGCTGGTACAAAATGGAAAGATGAACCACTGATCTCTGGATGTCTTCTTGTCTTGTCCTGCTGCTGGCTATTTTAGCAATTCCAGCAGCTTTTTGAGGTATACCAACTCTACCGTTCACTGCCAGTTCCTGTTAACAAAGATTCTTGCCAGGGATCATTTCTGATTATAGGATTAAAGCACAAGGATGAAACTGGGAGGGAATCAATTTTGATTTCCAAGTCTTTAGATGCATGAAAGATGTTTTCTTAGCTCTGGATTCAGAAAAAAGCTGTCTGTGCTGATATGTGTCATGCTTGCTTCAACAAGCTGCTGGAGAAAAGAGGCTTCACTCCCTTTGAAGTTTACCGTTCTGAGCTTAGTACTGGTACAAGTAACAGAAGTGGCAACTTTGCCATTTGAAGACACCTCATTTCTGTCTCAGAGTTTCTTTCATTTCTTCCTTTGGAAGCTGATGGAGTTAAGGGAATACAGAGCCAGTGTGAACTCAATATCAGAAAGGCTCTAAAGTTCTGGTAATAAGAATGCTGTAATAAGCTGAGTGAAGCAGTAGCATTATTATCATCAGGCTTCATCATATCTATCCCTGACAAAAAAACACTTTATTTGTTCTGGTCTCTCCATGGAGTGTTGTGGTGTTGGAAGTGACTCCCTCACCATAACTTCAGAGGGGTGAGTCTTGTAACTCAGCACTGCCATTAGGTACGCAAACCCAGATGAAGCAAACACCTACAGCACCCATCAAATCCATTCAGGCACCACAATTCCTCTAGTTCCTTAGAGATATGTATAACTGGAGCCATTTAATCATATATTTTACATTTTTCATTTACTTTTTCTATGTTCTTAATTAGCAATTAATTTTACAGCATCATTCTGACTTATTGATGATTCAGACTTCTTTTATTTATTTATTATACTAGAGACAGATTAAAGAAAAAAAAAGTTAATAAGTTCAGCCTCTCCCAGCCATTTCCATCATTAGTTTCATTCATTTCTCATTTTTAATTGCTATGTTATCTCTCTAGCTCCATTCCCACTCCAATATGTTAGGGGGAAAAAAGACCAACCTTCTGGTTTCTTCTAGCCCCTTTGGTTAACAGTAACTCATTCTAGGGTTTTAATTGCATTTTTAAGTAAGGCTGCTACAGCTATTGGCTTTGAGCCTTTCATCACACACAGTATTTTCTTAGCATGCAAAGCAGTGCACACTGCTCAACAGGGACAGCCTCTCACAGAGGCAGAGATAAAAAGTAAAGCACGTAATGCTGTCTGCTAAAGAACCTGGGCAGTGAATATGGAGATGTTAGTTAATTTCTTGGCTGTCTCGCATGTGTGAGTTTAATTTAGTCACCTCATCACTGTCTCAGTTCTTTGCCTGTTAAATATCCTCTCTCTTACCAGCTAGTGGCACAACTACTCAAAAATTCTTGGCCTCTTTCTGCCTCAATCATCCTACCATTAACCAGCAGGTTCTTTGGCACACACCCTCACACAGGTACCAACTAGCTCCTGCCTTAGCACCAACATTTCTGGCATTTGCAGGGTGCCAGGATGGCTGCCTTCTCTTACATATGTGCCAAACCCCTGCATCAGCTATTTTCCCATATCCAAATCCCTGATCTACGGCACAGAGCCCAAGAATGAATAGAGTGATTTGGCTGCCTGTCCCTACCTAAATCTTGTCCTTCTTCTGCACATATGCCCATCCTTTGTGTGACCCACATCCTTTGTGAGACCCCTTCTACTGTGGACAGAGAGAAAATTCATCCTGTTCCTGCTGAGTGCTGCAGTTGTGCCACCTTAAGCAGAGCAGTCACACACCATTAATGCCCAGCTAGTGTAGGGGACACTCACCCAGGTGTGGGTTCAGTGATCCCCTGTTACTGCACTGTGTGTGACTCATCTCTCTGACCTTGTGTTAACATAAAATCCAGACTGGTGCTAACAGAAGCAGTGTTTAAACAGTTGTAAGGGTACACCCTTGACACTGCAGTCATTAAAAATGGCATTATTTCATTTCCAGTAGTACGCAGATTTTCTCTTCCATATCCTAGCCAAATTCTAACTGAGCATTTACTTTTTGCATCTCAGAGTGGTTTCTGTCATTTTCTCTAGCAACCTTAGTTTTGCTTCCTACCCTAAACCTTATTAGATTGCCCATAGACTGTACACAGTGCTGCAGAGGATGAAGCTGTTAGTGTATTTGTATATCGGAAAACATTTTGAGAAGAAAACACAGCATATAATGTTCAAACATAAGAATGTATCTCATTAATAATTGATATATTCTTCCAAGTGTTCTGAGTGTTCATAAAATGCTCTGAGTTTCTCTGATGCATTGTGAGCTGTGAGAACAGTCAGTGCTTACACAGTGACAAACTGTAATCACAAATGAACCTGAGGTGTCATAATTGCTTTGCCTCCAGATTCAGCAGATTTTGCAAGGCATTAGAAAAGCATAACCAGCAATAAGACTGCAGAGTAATTAGTCCATTAAAAGCAGGGTGGACTTCTTGTAAAACAAGCTAAAATACCTCATTTATTTCAGCTTCTTCAAGAAAATCTCTTCAGACTTCTGATAGTCACTGAGCCAGGAGATGACTCTAGCACAACATTTAGGGAACTGATATCAGATCAGCCCTTCCCATGATGAATCCCCTAGCCAGGTTCTGAGGAACACCTGATCAAGTTGGAGCTCACAGGTTCCCCCTGAGTACAACTCCAAAAATAAGAAATTGAGCAGCTGCACAGAATAGATCTAGGATAATTCATAAATAACTTTCAAAAAATTATTAGCATTTTAAAGTTAGTTTCTAGAGAAAATGTGCTGACTCTGATATGTCTCCCAGAAAGGTTTATTCCTATGGATTCAGATGTCAAGAAATGTTTGTCCAACTGAAGTGTCACTTTTGGAAGATTTTAATGTGTAACTATTTGTGGACTCCTGCTAGTGATTCATTAATGTCATTAATTTCTTTACGAATGCTTGAGTTTCACTATATTCACATATACTAAATTTTTTCAGCTGTCTCCACTTTTTCTTAATAGTCAAAACCTTCTTTTCTAAGAGTTTTTTTTTTTTTGCTTTTCATTACTTTTTGTTTTGAAAGAGGACTTTAAAAGAAATGTTTGATACAATGATACTTACTAGAAAATTATAACCCTTGCCGACTTTTGAAGCACCCTGTGGAGTTTAAAGGAAAACTGCATCTTCTGTAGAATGTTAGAAGAAGCCTCAAGAGTATCACCAAAAGATGCTTGTAACACTTCAGAAGTTTGATATCAATTTTCAGTAGAACCTTTTGAATGTGTCCATAATTCTCCTGCAAATTTAATAAAGCCCCTCCGGACAATCCTAGCTCACTGTTTGTTGATGGATTTCCTGTGTACTATTTCCTTGAAAGTTCATGGCCTGAAGGCTAAATTGTTATATATCCAAGACCCTTCCCTTTGTCTTATATGGGCACTATCAATGGGCCTTAGTAGGAATATAAATGCAAAAAAGGAAATTGGCAACAATCCCTTTGTGTTTGGGAAGACTTTCAAAGTCATGGGAACAAGCCACTTCACTGATTTGAGAGCTGTTTCCAGAAGGGGAGTTTTCTTGCAAGTTTTTAGCCTTCAAGTAGTCTCTGCAAACCTTTATTGGCTGTTTCGTGTGCTTTGCATTTTCTTCATTCATCTATTTTTTAAATAACCTGACAGACACACTATTATAGTTCAATTTATTCTTCAATATTGATTTTTTTAGGCTGGCATGTGATTTGCTCCCATGACTGTTTGCAGTGACAGATCTTTGGAGTCAGGATTTTTCGATAAAAGAAATTGGATTGTTTCACCAGCCACATGGTTGGTAAGCAAGGAGAGCCAAGCAGACTGGGTCACCTGAGCTGGAAATCATGGCTCTACTTAAATGACAAGTTAGTGGAAGTCCATGTATATGTCCTAATTAGATTTGAAATATCTGGACTCAATGTTGTGTGGTACAAAGGGTGCCAAAATGGGAGATGCTACCTTACCTACATAATGTAAAAACTGTTCCTTTTTTAAAAATTTTATACCAGAATTTAAAGTTAACAGTTTAATTAGGTTAAAGTTTCAAGTACAGTCAAATGAGTAAAAAACCTAACCTCATAAGAGATGGCATTATTGTAGGCAATAAAAAAGCCCAACAAGAGCTGTCAGTTGACATTTTTATCTGCAAAGGGACAGCTATATAAATATCTTTCATATCGATAACCTTTTTCTTTATTTATACAGTAAGATTGTAGAATGAGAAAAAATACTACAATCGTTGAAATTCCACTGCCATTTATGTAAATAGCATCTACATGTGCATCATTTGTAAAATACAAAATAGAGATATTTATAGTAAAATTCTGTACTATCCCTAGCTACAGGAGAATAGTTTTCCTCACAATCTTATAACACATAATACATAGAGAAAAGCAAATGAAAACAAATTATGCCACAGGAATGAGACTGCATGAATTATTCGATTATCTTTTACAGCTGATATAAAGACATAATCCCCTGAAAGCATGCCACAGGGTCATAGCTTTGAAAAGAGGAAGGCTATACTCTGGAACTATATACTTCATAAGGACTACGGTCTGCAGAAATGCTAAAATGCACTGAGAGGAGTGACATTTAAATCTAATTATAGACAGATTTCCTAACTCAGCAGACAATATAATTTCCTCTATAGTTTAGTGAAGCTATTTTAAAAATAGCTTTCTTGATTATTCCATTTTCATAACCAGAACCATTACAATATAAAATGATGAGGTGGAAATGCAGTTCTCTGCTTTAACATGAAGCAGAAGAAATATATCTTAGGGAGTTCATTTGGGGGGATGGAGGAGAGATCTTTTCTTGCTGCAAAGCACCACACCATTTTTCATCAATTTAATATCTAAAAGAAGTGCCTTGGGACCAAAGTCACAAAAGTATATTACACAATTGTATGTAAAATGCTGTGATATATATTGCTCATAAATGTTTCATGTTTTAGGATTGTTACATCCAGATTATCTTTCAGTCTGAACTTCTCAGAAGACAGAGAGGATTTATATGATGCTGTGGTAATAGCCCATTTTGTTCTCCCAAAATAATGCCTATCTATCACAGAATATGAATGGGAATGTCTAAGCAGAAAGAAGCCTGTGGCTAAAAATTTTGGAGTGTCTATCTTCAAGTTTCGGAATTGGCATTTAGGGAATTAACCACAAGACCCTTGGCTTTCCTGAGCTGTTACAGGGTCTTTTGTGCAAAGGTCCTTCAGGTCTGTTTTCCCCTTTGCCTGTGGAAAACCATACATCAGCCACATAATACCATGTGAGGGAGAAGGCAGCAAGCCAGCAGCTGCAGTGTCCCTGGCACATGTCCAGCGTTTCCACCACAGCCCAGACACAACGGGAAGTCACTCAGGACAGTTCTGCCTGAGGCGCTAGGCTAGAAGGTAAGGACTGCACACCAATAGGATTCTCCATCCAGTAGAAAGGGCTGATGGTGACTGGCATCAGAGCCGTTGGGACATGGATGAGTTTTGGACATGCCTGCATGCATATAAACATCCAGAAAATCCTGCAGGAATTACTGACAGGTAAAGAGTGGGGTCCAGAGAAGGAGCAAGGTAAGACTCTGCCAGGGAACAATCTGGCAGAGGCCAGTTTGGAAACCAGACATCCCTTCCACATGCTGTAAAGAAATACACTTTCCCTATGCTTTGCACATAGATTTTATTTCCAGGCAGCAGGCAACTGATTCCATCATTGCTTTCTCCTCCATACAGTGACTTCAGTCACTGGATTAGAGGTTTAGGGGGCAGGCAAATCCTTCATGAGGTTGCAAAAAAGTACTGCTATCAACTGTACATGTCAACTCGTAATGATGTCAGTAGGGCATTCATGTCAGCTGGCATTCCTGACTGTGTTACTAAACTCCTCTCCTCACCTCATGGTGTCTGGCTTTCAGAAAGTGATCTCCTGTTTCTATGACTCCATTTTTCAGATATAAAATCAGAAAACCAGTCTTTCCTCACTCACAAGCTGTCAGGAGATTTAAAGCACAGAAACTTCCTCTCTTTTCAGTGCTCAAAATTAAGTTGTTTGGTAAATATGGCTTGGTAATATCATATATTAGATAAATTTTGCAGCTGAATAGATTTGATAATAGTATGAGGATATAAATATTCAAGAATATTGAGGTTCCTTGCAACCCTGGACCAAATTGCTATGGTCTTGGACAGTAGGAATAACCATCATCATTTTCTTTATCAATATAATCCCATACAACCTCACCCATTGTGTGATTCCTGTATTTTTACCTGACAAATAATATTTCTCTTCTAGTTGCTTAAACATTTTAGGCAACTGCTCAAGATCCTTTTGCTGATCTTGGCTAGGGGAGATTTGTCCTTACTGAAATTATGACAGGAGATCATTCAGCCTGTAACTGCTTCCTGCATATTATTGAGTTATCATGCTTGTTTCCCTTGTGGAACGGGATTGAGAATCCTCTGAGGACTAAGGGGTCTACTCAGCACTAACCTAAATGCTTAGTATCAGTAAAGCTTAATGTTAAATATGTATCACCATGCACTACTCTCACAAAAATCTTGCTGAAACGTTCTTTCATTACAGTGTGATTCTTCTGGTTTCACTCCTTGGAATGTACTATGTTTTATATAACATTATTGTAATCAAAGTTCAGATTAACCGAAGAAGAGTATACAGCCCATAAGTTATTTCTATAAAAACAATACTTTCCTTCTCAATTCAGTAATAGGTTTTGGATGTACTGAATTTCATCAGCAGATTTATTTTTGTTCACCAACAGTGTTAGGTACTGTTGCAGGTAAATTGCACTCTATTAATAATGCTTTTTCAAAAAGAGACATTTAATGAGGTATGGTAGGCACACAGCATATGAAAGCCTGTGTATTTTATAGTCAAACTCAACATGATAAAAATTTAACTGTAGTGAAATAGAAGACATCAATACAATGTGAAAACTATTAATTTTCCCCCTTGACTAGTGATATCAAAATTTACTCCAACAATCAATAATATTAGGGTTTCTCTTTCATCTTCCCTTCTCTGTGCACTGCCTAGAAAAGCATTTCCCTTTACTTAATTAACAAAAAATAATTGTCATTGTAGCAATACATCTGATTATTATTAGTTATAACTCTATTAATCATTAATATTTTTATTGGTTTTATGTTGATGAGGTGTATGATGTTGACTTGGAAAAAGAGCTTCATCCAAAGAATAAAACCTGTTAGCAAGATTGTTCCTAATAATAAGCTATATATCTGCTGTCCCAAAATTAATATAACACCAATTCAGTTTCATTGGAAAACCTATGCTAATGGTCAATTCTGCAGCCTGGTTTAAGATTTGGTCATTAGTTGTTTGCATTGAGGTGATGCTTAGGTCTTCATTCGTGAAAGGATAGCTTGAAAAATATACATAATGTAAATTTTATTTCATTATTCTGTTTATGAAAATATAGTCCTAAATTCACTTTATGGCATGTGTTGGAGAAGAGGACTTTAACTAGGAGCAAGAAGAGGCATAGGTAGGATTACTTTAAACAAAGAAGTGGGGGAGGTAAAGACAATCTCAGTACAGCAGAAACAGAAAATCCACAGCTGGCAATGTGCAAAAGGGCTGCGAATGCCAGGTCCCAACATAACATCTTCTCAACTTTTTTGTAGATCTGTCCTAAAATCAGGTGTGAGACATCAAAAGACAAATGGTGACATAGTGAGAAATGTGGGTTGTTTTCCCTGGAAACTGGGATATTTCAGTCTTTCATTCTTTATTCCTGACCAGGCTGAAGACTTTTTGAAGGATAGCAGACTGGATTCTGGGAAAGAGTTTCTAAGAGGAAGGAAGGAATGATCTTCTAGCATGTTTCCTACATATGTCTCATGAGTCAGACAGAATAGGATCAGGTCACTTACACTTGTTTTGCCATAACAAGAAGAAAACCAGATTTTGGTGGTGGGGTGGTGGTGAAATGTTGTTTTTAAATTGCTTCATGTATTTTTGAAAGTACAGGGGAAAAAAACTGTCATATTTTTAACAGAGGTGCTTCTAGACAGGCCATATTTTAAGCCATTTCTTTAACAGCTTGTAGGCCAAATATCTTTTATATTTCTGTATCTGGTAAATGTTATAAGAGTGTGCAGTGGATTCTGACAGAAGTGGATAAAACAATACTACTATTGTATTACATTTAAAATTAAGCAACTCAATAGTATAAAAGCTCATATTAAAGTTGTCTTACTTTGCAGAAGTTTTTCTCTGTCCTGTGATGTTCTTTCTATCTAAGAGTACCTTTCCAAGGAAGAGTGTAGGATTTGGCCTTGCTGAAATAGTATTTTTTGAAAACTTTATAATATCTCACGTCTCAAGATTTGCAAAGATATAGGGCTGAGTGACAAAACCTTTATTTTGTACTTCTGATCAGTTTGTTAGGTTGATTGAAAGTCAGAGAGTGATAATAAGATTCAGCCACAATTTTGATTGATGAGTCAGATGACACAGTTGAGATAAAGTAGGACACTGTAGCTTGTGCTCCCTCTAAGTGGATAAAAATAAAGGACTAAATTTTCGAAAGATTCGGGTCACTAAAATAGGCTTTGATGTTCATTATAGCAGGTGCATGTGTCAGTAGTACCCATGGGCTGTCTGGTTTAGTGAGGCAATGAATAGCCCTTATTAAAATTTAACACTGCTGAGGCAGAAGGGTTGCCTGGAAAATGGACCTATCCAAACAGCATGGGTAGGTGGGAGCATCACAAATTAGATGTTTTTTCCTGTGTTTCCTCATTGGTGAGTAGTAATTCCTGCTGACTTCACTGTGGTCATGTGGGCCTTCAGCTACAAGGAATAAATGCCATGGCTGAGGGTATTGGGACAGTGTGTTGGTGTGTGCTGCACTCCTAGAAAAAAACTATTAAGCCTCTGAGCTACCAAGACAAGCCACAGAAACACACAGATTTGCCCTGCAGAAATGATGAGAGAAAAGTGCCTCTTTCAGTGCTCTCCCCCACTATGTGCTGGCTGTAAAGCCCATGTCCAGGGAAGAGGTTGCCTGAGTCTTCCATCCTGCTGGGACATTTTCAGGGAAGCACTGGAGCTTATGCCACCCTACAGTTAAACATTAAGCTCCTTTAAACTGTAGGATCCAAACAGCACAGGAAATACGCAAGGTCAGACACAAGCGTTGTTTTCAGGTATGCCTGAGTAATTGGGTTAGAATGTATTTTACGAATTAGAGATTGCAAAGATGGGCTTCTCATTAGGATTGCTCTCTACGAACCTAGAGCCCTGAAAAGCCAAGCTGCAGTACAGCTGTAGCAGGAAAGAGAGATACTTTCCCAGATCTTCAACCTTACTTCTTCCACAGCTGATTACTTCTTGGGCAGCATCTAGGCAGCATCTGAAATTAATCCTAAGTACCTGCCCTGTATGATCCATGTGCAGGCAGCCACATTCAACACCAGACTTCCCTACTTTAGTGAAGTATCTTGGCTAAGGTACTTGATGTGATGTGCACTATCCACGAGGTCTCCTATGGGCTGGAACCATTGTGTTGCAGGCATGAAGACATTCACTGCTACAAAGGATAATAGCCTCAGAAACATCTCCAGTCACTGGAGCCCAGCTGCCTAAGAAGAGTCAAAGAGCAGTTAAGTGTCCAGACCAGGCACCAGCACACTGGCCCCAGTACATCCAGTCCAAGTGTGTACACATTGTTCTGTCCAAACTCACAGCCTAGGGCAAGGAGGGCTTGCAGAGCAGTGCTGTACTGTGTACATGTGCTGGAGCCCAGGAACACAAAGTCAAATGGAGCTGAAGCTGAAAGCTGTTTTGACAAGTTAATGTGACCTTTCCATGAATGGGTAAGAGAGTGTGTAAGCTTTCAGAGAGAATGTCACCACTGCTGGGTCCAAGCTTTTGTCTGCCACTGTAACACAAGTTCAACTCAGCCTGTTGCATAAAATTGATTTTACAAGTACACAAATTCTACAGTGATGCAAACTGAATTAAGAGGCAAAAGGATGTACTACTACTGCCCAACTGCATCGCTAAACTAAGACTGGGACCAGGCCCCAGTTAATCAAAATCAGAAACCATGGAAATATAGCCCAACTACTGTAAAAAGTAATCACAAACAGACCATTTAGTGTGTAATCCATTCTAGATCTGTATATTTTGAAACTGGCCCAGATAAAGTTGGTGGACTTTGCTGACACCATCATTTCCTGGGTGCCCAAGAACTGACACAACATCTTCAAGACAAAACCAAAACTGGTCCCAGAACTGGTAAGATCAGGATGGAGGCTTGGACACCCACAGTTGTGTGAGCCCACTTCAGCTTCTGCATTCTTTTATTTCCCATCACAACTACCTTTAAGAGTAGACTGCCAAGCTGGGGAAGAAGGACAAAATATTCTACAGAGTAGATAGAAGAGATATAAAGTATTTTGTGACTTGAATCCTTTTTTTTCAGTACAAAGTACTAAGTATATGAACCATTTGTCTTTTCAACATCTTGAACAAGAGATTAAAAAGACCAATTTTGCTGGGTGACTATCATAGGACTTAGGAGGGCAAGGTCACTTTATTGAAAACATTGAATTTTATTAAATGTAGTTCTCTAATAAGGTCATGTTGACATCCTGAATTCTCTGAGCTAGTACATTTCTTTAGTGTTAACACAATTCTACAACTAACAAGCAATTACCTTTCTACAAAGATTTGGCACAACTTGGAATATAATAGTGAGGAGTTTGAAGAAGAATACTATATATATAATTATATAAGACCCTATATATATATATATATATATACACATGGGTGTGTGTATTTATGTACATATATACAGCCCTCATCCCCTTTGGACCTATATCCCTTAGAGAAACCAAGCTGCTTTCTGGAAAATGTCATTGGTAAACTTGATGGCATATACACAGGACGTTACTTTTTCTGTGACATAAAATGCTTATCTTCATAAAACAGTTATCTATCAGTTATTCTACCTGGACACCAAGATCATTGGTTAAATATGAACACTTACTGCAACTTTAAGGAAAATTATATTTATGCTGAACAAGGATGACTCACTCAAGAAAGAAATTGTGCCTGACCATGCATATAAACTTCCTTGATTCTAAACAGTACTACTTCATGATGCAAACCTTCTCCTAAATATAGCTCCAATCTAGGCACATTCATTCCTTTGCTATCACACATCAGTGGTCTTAACATTTGTGGACAGTGTTGCACTTTAAGTAAACAGCATAATTTTTTTTTTTTTTTGAGAAAACCACTAAATCTCAAGCTCTCTTCCTTCCCTCTCAAGCAGAATTTAGCCAGGCAGGTTTTGTTGGCAATGGCATGATCATGGACACAGATTTTGCTGACGCTTTTTCTTCTGTCTTGTATCTACTGTCACCATATGGCTGCTGATAAATTTTAAAGACCTAAATACATCTTTACTCTCTTATTCCATCTGCATTCTCCCGCCAAATTAAGATGGGAGTGCATGCCCTCTTCAGAGACTACATTTTTCCCTGAAAAGTGAGGCTCTGTTGTTTTAACTTTTATAAGTTTTACTTTATTTGACCCAAATCTAGATGATTCTATTTACCCAAAATAGAACACCTTACCCATTGGAAACAGAACACATGGCAACCCATTTGATGGCTTCTCAACTTAACTACATTTGTGTCAGTGCCTGTGAGGATGTGGTTCTTACAATTCACATTCTTCCTGCCCACAGGGTCATGACATTCAACCAGAGCCACTAGTCAACCTTGTAGTAACTTCTGCAAAAGCTTGCAAATTGAGTATTTTGAAACAACTGATCAGAAAAATTTCCTTCTATAAAAAGAAATGTATTATGTTCCAGCCTTCACTCTACAGATAGAGCAAATCATGAAGGATTCTACTTATCAGTTTCATTAAAAAGGTATTCTAAGGGCAGAATCATTAATAGAAGTGAATTCAGAGAATCTCACATTTATGGCAATCTTTCTTCATGTATACATAATTTAGGACTGATCAATCAGACTTCAAACTTGCCATAACCACTGAATTTATATCCATGCCAAATCTGAAGAAATGTTCTGAAGGACAAATCAGTTCCCTGCTGCTATTCAGTATTCAGCTGTCAGGGTGACACAGCCTGATAGTGCCTCACATTCTCTGATGTAAGTTTTTATTGCCTCCCACACTGTCCTGGTTCATCCCACCGTTCCTCACCACCACCTCCTCTGTTCCCTCTACTGTGAGGTCATGATGTAGGTATGCCAGAGCAGAACTGGTTTGGCAGGGTAAGTATTGCCTGGGAACTAATTTTATTTACCCAGCTTCTGGACTTAAGGCTCTCCAACATAATGAGAGGAAGGGCTTTTTCTTCCAAGACTGAAGGAAAAAATTTTGTGATCTGGCCCCGAGACTACTCTTTTGGGGGAAAAAAAGGAAAAGAAATAATTCTCTCAGTCAACTTGAAGTTTCTGTGCATATGAGTCATTTTCAGTTTTCTTTTTGGTACTGAAAATATTTTATAGTCTTGATATAAGTAACAGCGCCAAACATGGGTGTTTCCCTTTCCCCAGACTTGTTCCTGCTCACAGACTAGAGCTCAACAATTAAAGCAGCAAGGCCTCCATGTCAAATCTCCTCTTTGGCCTATGCCACCCAGCAAAGACCAGGCTCTGGGAACTGAAACACTGCTGTGAGCTATTCTTGCTTTTCCTTGAAGCTACTATTTTTATCTATTGTCATTTTTGATTATCTATTGTCACTAGACAAAAGACTAGAGTCCAGTGATCCCTCTCTCTGGTCACTATCTGCCACCAGGCTGTCCTTTTCCTCTAGCCACCATCTCCTTGTCTTCTGATGTTTCAAGCACTTCAGTATTTCATTGGAAATGTTTCTGTAACTAAAGATTATTCTAGTTAACCAAAAATCTCAGAGAAAAACAAACTGCCATTAACACAAAACCTCTTTGCTTCAATTTCACTTCTCCCAACAGAAAATGTTGGTGATTCATACAGCTCTGAAAGGGCCTTATACTTATGTACACGAGAGGATTTTCTCAGCCTCTGGACTATGCCATAGAAGGTGCTAGCCCAGTGATGGGATAGGGGAGTTGTCCTACCTCCCTAGGCAGCAGAGTTGGAGACTACTAACTTTCTCTGTGGTTTTCTAGCACCTCAGGACACAACTGTGGTTTCTGTCTCAGTTCCATGATAGATTAGAGTGTCTGCCTTCTTTTCTGCCCATGTAGACAGACAGCTTGTATTTGCATTTTCTGTAGCTCAGAGGGAGTTTTGTGCAAAGGAGAGCAACAGTATCTACCAATAGTGGGTTTCTTCACTCAGCTTGCAGCTGGACTTCTCCAGCAGTAAGGAGCCCAGACACTACGGAACATTGGTGGTGGACAAGCAATGTGATGATGTGGTACACTTTATTAACTGGATTACTGTTTTATTAAGAGGGATGATCACTGTAGAATGAAACTTTTGCTGGGGAAAGGCTGTTTTGTAACATCCTGCTTCCAATTTCAGTCACTCCCTGCTGAAGCATGTTGTGACATCCTGTTATACAGGACATAACACAGAATTAAGCGCACTGAATCCTTGACTAGCCTAATCTTTAACTAGCAAAACTTGAAAATGGATATAGCATGCTGTGGAATGAAGCTGGAATGCTATAACTACGTTCACATGTGATATTATCATGGTAATACAATCACTCAAAATCAGAAAACTGAATATGAAGATACCTTTCTATCCCAAAGAAATCTATAATTAAAGTTTTGAGTTGAGATATGAATATCAGTAATGGTGGCTAAAACTCTGACTGTCCAGATGTTTGCTTTGGAAGCAAGAACTGAATGCTTTGGTAACACAGCTGTGATGCTCTGCCATTGTTCCCCTCAGCCCATGCCTCTAAAAAGCTTTAGGGATAAAAATTGAGTTAGGAGAGCATTGCAGGCTCTGTTCAGCAGAGAGTTCTCCTTTTCTCTTCAGCCCAGCAAGCCTCCAAGTGTGAGAGGCTTCTAAAAATGGAGAGTGACTGATTCATAAAAATGGAAAACTGAAGTAAGCTGGTAAATAAAACTGTTCAGCTCACCCAGCGACAGTTTCCCATTACTGAAGAGAGGTGTGTTCTTAGGCAAACATTTTCTAACCTTTAAACAAATATTTGGCTTGAAGGTTGGGAAAATACTGTTTTATAGCAAAGACATGACCACTGCCTGTCACGAATACCACACACGTGCCCTCCCAGCACATCATTGGGAGTCTGCCTGCTTGGCCCGTCTCCTGTGTACCTCCCACATCCTCCAAGTGCTCTACTGACCAACCATTCAAGCAGCTGCTGTTTGCATGTAAGAATACATTTACATTTTAATCATGAAACAAGGGGGTGGGGGATGTGCTGAAGGCCCTGGAATGACCCAGCTGTGCCTGGCAGTGAGGAATAGACCAGGAACTGGATGAACTGTTCTATCAGGCCAGATTTATCCCATAGCTTCATATAGCTGTTGTATAAAAAGAAACGTTGACATATCATTTTAAGTTTTTAGCCTGAAAAATTGGTTTTTGCCTTTCATTTTTCTATTCTTTTCCCACAGTAGTCCTTAAAGCTTAGAGGGGTACCTCACAGTTTAAGATAGGTTGCTGGATTTTATTTACTCTGCCCAAACTCCCTGGCTCAGCCTAGTAAGTTTCTAATTTGCAAGCTACTCCTTTATATCTGTATAAATTGCCATCAGCTGAGAGGTGGGAGGGTCATGGCAAAACTTTGTGACCAGGGAACCTTCTCTCTCTCTCCTTTACTAGAAGCTGTCTTTATTCACCCTAAGGGATAGTTGGGAAGCTGTAATTTTTACTGCTCCTTTTCATCTGGTGGGGAACCTCATCTGGCAAGTTTCCTGTGTGGTTGTTGGGTGGAGTTCGAGATGGATGAAGAAAGAAGCATTCAGAGTGAAACTTGTGAAGATCGCTGGCTGGGGCCACACAGAGGGCTGGCTGCACAGCGCATTTGTATTCACCGCAGATGCTACACTGAGCACTAGCCAGGCACTCCACACCATTAAAAAACCGTCTCCAGGAGCCACGCACAGGAGCAAGGACTCCTTTAGCTTATTTGGGGAGCTGCTGGAGGTCACCTTGTTCAAACCGCACCCCCAAACAGGCCCCATTTTGAAGTTAGAGACCTGAGGGAGGACTTCAACACCTGACATCTGAGTTTCTCCTTGAACTCATCACATCCCGCACTGAATGAAATGCAGCCTCCTGCTTCACACTGTGTCACCTTATTCTGCGTTAAAACGTGTACGAGTGAATGAATGAATAAATAAGTAAATAACAACAACAACAAAATAGTGGAAAGAATTTCTGGTTTGGGGGTTTTTCACTGCAGGGGGCGGGGAGCAGCGGGGCAAGGAAATCTCCAGAGACTTTTGTAGGGAAAAGGGAATAAAGGTCCGCCGCAGCGCGCGGCGGGGGGAGGCTCTCGGTCGGCTTCGCTGAGCGCCCGCGGGGGATTCCACGCGTTACTCGGAGACCAGGAGCAGCGGCGAGAGAAGGCGTCCCAACACGCGGCGGCAGAGGCGGCGGGAGCAGCATCGGAGGAGGAGGAGGCAGAGGCCCTTCCTCCCTGCGTCCCTCCCTCCGCCGCGGTACCTGCGCCTCGCGGCCACGTGAACGCCACATCAGCGCCGCTCCGCGCCCTCAAAGTCAGCCGGCGGCCGCGCTCCTCCTTCCCTCAGCCCCCGCTCTCCTCGGCGGCCCGGCCCGGCCCGGGGCTCAGCCGGCCCCGGCTCGGGAAGATGCTGCAGTCGCTGGCGGGCAGCTCCTGCGTGCGGCTGGTGGAGCAGCACCGCTCCGCCTGGTGCTTCGCGCTGCTGGTGCTGGGCTACCTGCTCTACCTGGTGTTCGGCGCCGTGGTCTTCTCCTCGGTGGAGCTCCCCTACGAAGACCTGCTGCGCCAGGAGCTGGGCAAGCTGAAGCAGCGCTTCCTGGAGGAGCACGCCTGCCTCTCGGAGCAGCAGTTGGAGCAGTTCCTGATGCGGGTGCTGGAGGCCAGCAACTACGGCGTCTCGGTGCTCAGCAACGCCTCGGGAAACTGGAACTGGGACTTCACCTCCTCCCTCTTCTTCGCCAGCACCGTCCTCTCCACCACGGGTAAGGCGAAGGCGGTTCGCCCGCTGCCGGAGGCCTTCCGGGAGGCCCGGACCCCCGAGGGCCCGCGGCGGGGCCGGTGTGGGGCAGCGCCCGTGGGCGAGGGGGCTCCGGAGGGAGCCGTGCTTCCCGAACCTCCCGTGCGACGGGCGTGTTTGGTGTGGGTGCATCACCCATGGCTGACCCCCTTGAATTCAGCGCCAAGAGCCAGGCTGCCGATTTCCCCACCTTAAAATCGTTGGCGGTTTCGAAAAACCGGCGGGATGCCTGTCTCGTTCTTTGAACTTTTAAATGCTTCTAGAGGTGTCTCTTTTACTTTCTCAATTGATTTTTTTTTTTGTTTTTTTTGGGTATTTTTCAGGCTGATTTTTTTTCCCGGGGGGTGGGGGGGGGTGTGGGAGGTGGGACGACACACACGCGGATGGATGGGAATGGACTGCTAACCTGGTTACAATGAAGTTAAATTTCATTCTCATTTTTTACTGTCAGTTTCCATTTAATATTTGCATGTAAGTGACTGAAAGATAATGCTCCCTTTCTTCCAGATAGCAATTTGCATTGGTGTTTTGAAAAGCTCGAGGAAACGTTCCCCTGACCATAGTTTTTATAAGCACTTATTTTTACAGTAGTTGCATTTCGTATATCATACCATCATAGTGGATAGTCTTCTCTTAAAGGATGAGTGCAGGCATATGTGCTGGGAAGCTGGGTTCTGGTGATTTGAATGCAGGTCACTGACATAAATAATAAGGGCTTATCAAATAAAAAAAGCTTTTAAAAAAAAAATCACCCTTTGTCCAACCTGAGAGGGCTTTGTATCTTGGTAGTATGTTGATATTACTATAAAAGATGCACCGTTTCTTTCTTTTTTTCTTTTCTTTTTTCTCTCCTTGCTCCCAAGTTAGCACTCTTTCTATTATGGGAAATTTAATCAGCTGATATTAATAATGACATTTAAAAATTTGCTTACCTGATCATATGTTAGTGCTTCCTGACTGATCTCAAACAGGCAATGCTTGTCCTATAAATAGTTGTCATTGAGTATACAGATTAGGGTTATAAGGAAGTTGCATTTTTAAAAAGTAAAATAGGGTTATGGGTGTCCCCACAACACTCCCCCTCCCCACTTCTTAATTATGAGAGTTTGTAAGAAGAGAGAAAGTGACACACTTAAAGCAGTTAGATGCTTTCAGTGTATAAATTTCTAAGCATTAATCAACATATAGGCATACTAGTGATGATAGTACTTCAGCACTTGAATTTTTTTCTTTCTTTTTTTCTTTTTCTTTCAGTAAAGCTCTAAAGCTTTACTTAAACTTAAGGAGCTCAATTGGTTATAATGCTTTTTCCCATTTCTAATCAGTTCTACTGTTAGGTACTATAAAATGTGAATTATTTTGTCCAAGAGCTATTTTTATATTCAAATTAGTTTTTCTGTAGTGTAGCAACTCACATAAAAAAAAGATATTGAAAAAGGTCATGCCCTTTTTTTTTTTAATGAATCAGTCGAAAAATGTTCACGATTGGGACAGTGGGGTGGGTCTGAGTTGGTAACATCTTAACTTCCTGCTGATACAGTAGGATGTTTGGCTTCAGCAGTACAGCTCATGCAGGGATATCTCTCCCACTGCATGTCAGCTGAAGGGCAAGGCATAACCTGGCCCTGCATGTTTAGCTGGCTGGATCATAGAGGCCTTACCAGGGAGGAAGACTCAAAGTACCATTGTCCAAATGGAAAACCTTTTAGAATAAGTCACTTACGTGGCATGTGCGCAGAAAACCCAGAGGTTTCTGGCATGTGCGAGGTGACCTTTTGTTATTTCTGTCAGCTTCATAAACTAGGGTCAGCCAGTCATCACTGATGTGATAGACCAGGCATCAAGTGGTGGTACTTCCTTCTGTGTCTGATAGTCCTTTGACTTGGGCCCTTTTTAACTAAATCCATCTGTTTCTTGTTTTATGCAGTGGCCTTTAGTTGTACTTAATCCCTGTTTAATATAAATTAGAGTTTGTACAAGTAGTATAAAAGTTTGTGCAAGTATAAATGCAGACCAGTATAGTACATCTGATGCTTGTTCAAATTCTTCCCAGAGCATTTGTATTTCTGGTGACATGCATTGTCTCTCCTCAATTAACTCTGCACCTGTGTAAGAAATCTTTCAAGTCTCTTGAAATGGTCATTAAAGGGGATGACAAGCAGAAGAACCTGCCTGGCCGCCTCAAACAGTTGTTCAGAAGAGTTTGAACATTCAAAATATGCTGTATTGTTATAAAGTGTATGCCTGAAATGCCCTCCCTTTGCCAAGTACAGTAAGGGCAAAAGCAGAAAAGAGAACCATGCTACTGGTGGTGGTGCCAGCTGAGAGTTGTTTCTGTGCATAAGTGAAATTACAGGGAGTGCCTGGATGTTCCTTATGTTCAGCTGACTGAATTTGTCTCTCATATGTAAATAAATGCACACCTACCCCGTGTACAGAGGACAAGGCTTCCTTCACAGCCTTTCGGTTTTCTATATAAAGCACATAGGGAAAGTGTTTAAATTTGGCAACCCTGACTTTTCTTCTTGTTCCCTCCTGTCCTTATTATAGTTTTTGGCTTCTTACTCACTAGAGAAAATCCTTGAAGAAAATAATAAAGCCAGTTAAGAATCTGAAAAAAAAATTTAAATGAAAGGAGATGGCAGAATAAGGCAAATTGCTACTTGAAAGCAATTAATATTGCTGTGCACATGGGCTGTCACAGGACTGTCACAAGCTGTCTGAAGGACGGGCAAACAAAGGGCAGTGAAATGGACTGGTGGTGAGGCTTCAGCAGATTGTGGCAGTGACAGGCAGCAGGTTTCTCTTCAAATTTTATTCCTCCCTGTGCAACTTAAGCAGTTGTGCAGAATGCCATACGAGCAATGTGTAAGGTGAAGCAATTTGGTCATTAATAATTGACAACCTAAACACTAAGAATATACAGTTGTGTGCATTTAAGTAGTGTCTGCCTTGGAAACTCCCTGTAATTAATACCTGACACACATCTATGGTCTGCTTGTCTCAGTGCTAGATGCCATCAAATCATTATGCTGAAGCAGTTCTTTCTGGTTGGCTTTGTTGTGGTGCCATCTGTACTAAAGTTTTTCATTTCTAACAATAAAAATGAAGTAATTTTTTGCACTCACCCTTCCAGGTGGTGTTTTCACTCATCTTGGCATGCTGTCAGTGTCTAACATCTTATCCCATATTGATGCAATGTGGGAATACTGCATTACATGAGTTGTAAGCAGAATGAAGCAACCAAAGAAATTGACACTGGTTGTGTTGACAGATATGAAGAGTACACTGACTTCTGCTTGTTGAAGGAAAATAGGTAGGGAAGGAAAGGGGCTGCCAATTCAGGAACTTGGGCCCTGTAGTTTTATGTTTGTTTCTGGAAGGAGTCTTCTCATTGTAAAGATATTCTATGGCATTTTACACAAACGGACTGTAAATCTTATTCTGACTGTCCAGCTTTGAGTATTTTTGCCTTCATCTACAAGCCTTGCCATCTACAAGCATGGCTGGAGATTTCATATAACATTTAGACACCAGATGGATGCTGAGGAGGAGCTGCTTTGGATCCTTCTCTGCTGTGATAGGGTTGGCAAGGTACCCATTAGAAGGAAGTGAGGATAGCCTTGTCCTGATTTAGGGATTTGCAGAGGAAAGATGAGGAGTTGCTTCTTCTACGATGGCAGTGGATGTTTTAATCTTTCGATTAAGGTCAGCTGGCCTCTCGTTTGAACCACGGGATTTAGGGCAGTAAGAGAGGGGAAGATTGTCAGTGTTTGACCACTTCTGAAGCCTGTGACATGGTTGTCTGCAAAGTGGTTTGTGAAAGCAGCATTTTATCCAGAATTCAGCCTGTACCAGTCTCATTGTTGGTGCTGAGGATGGATGTATTGTGCTGCCCCCAGAGAATGTCACCCAAGATCCATAATGGACTGAATTTGGGTCTCTACTTGCTGTGTTCTGAATGGAGTAAGGAACAGTAGTAATTCAATAGTTGCAGATAAATGCTGACAGAGGCTGTTACTTTGAAAGTGCTTGGTTGAAGGGCTAGTAAAGATACAATATGTCATTCACAGAGAGTTTTGCATTCAAGTTATTTAACTGCCAAGCTGTATGAGGAGTTAATGCATCTATAATTTGATTTATAAGGGTATTCTCTGTTAGGTCTGACTCTCATAAGCATTGCTACTGATGACTTGCAAGACAAACTAAACTATGCCTTTATTTATGACAAGTAGCAGGCTGTGAGATTGTGATGTACTGCAAAAGAAAGTGCATTCTGTATGAAGAGACCAGGGAAAGAGAAGCCTAGCAGTCTGCATCATTTTCTCCATGTTCTTCTTGCAAGTGCTTGATTTCCTTGCCTTTCTTCCCCCTCAGGGGAACAGGCCCCCCCATCCAGTGCATATTTAGTGTGCATTACTGATCTTAACAAATCCATAGAAGATGAGGGAGTGCCATGAAAGCATCACAATGGAGCATTACAGAGACATCATAAGATTTGTAGGCTCTTACAGTAGAGCCCTCAGGTGGAAGAAACTACTGGGATCTCTCACACCTTTATAGAAAGATGTGGATATAACTTAGATAGGATAATAAATAACAGGACAGTTTACAGAGGCTTTAGGGAAAACAAGGTTTTTTAGACCCATGCTTGAATTCAATGTAAAATGCATATGTTATTTTTACTGCTGTCAGAATATATGGGCTGTGTCCCTGGTGATGCCTGTATTATCTCATTAATACACACCGAATAAATGCGTTTCATAATTCATACCAAATGTCTGTCTAGAGACCTGACATAAGATCCTCTATTGCCTCTTATCTGAAAATATACAAACTTGGTGATGGATTAAACTCAGATCTGTCTTGCTGGTAGTCACCCCTGACTCCAACCAAACACTGAAGCTTCATTGTGCTGTTGCTCTGGCTGCAGCACTCATAGATTATTTAAATTGGTGTGATGAATTGCAGCTATTCACCAGGGTGAGGATGCCAAACTTTGGGAACTTTGTTTCTCTTTTAAGAATTGTTTGTTACTTGGAAACAATATCTACAGGAAAAGATAATTTGCTGGGGATGATGTTGGAGGCAAAGGGAGGTTGTGCTGTGCTCTGCAACAGAGGGTTTTTATACAGGAGGGATTCTAAGAGCAAAGGAAATCATGAGGTAGGTTGAGAAAGACGCCAAAGGAGAAGGATTGCATTCAATAAGCCAACTGTTTAGATCTGAAGCCAAGTGGTTGAGTCCTGCAGGGTTTTTTGGGACAGTGCAATCATAGCATGCTGGCCCTAAGGCTATCAGCCTCCAGATCAATAGACTGTCCTGGAACCAGACATTCTACCTCTTGCATGAAGTGGTATAAACACAAAGAGTCATTCTGTCTGCCTGTGTGTCTGCTTTCCTCTTAGGGGAAGCTCCTTCGTTCTATACCCTGTCATATTTTAGTCTGGCCCCAGGGTCAAGACGCTATCTCAGCTGAGTCTGGCTTAATGTTATTCTCAGGGCAAGGATTTGAACTAGGGTTTTCTAGAACTCTTTAGGAAGAGGAGACAAAAAGACCACCATCTAGGGAAGTTGTGATAGAAGTTGAGTATGTATGGATTAATACTGAGAAAGTAGCTTGGATTCTTCTGGTATCTGTCTTACAATACAAAATCTTGGAAATGGTCAATGAAGTAATAGTAAAGGAAAAAAAAAATCACATTTAAAGCCAGAAAATAAGGGATTTGACAAGTTAAAAAAGCCAAGCAAACTGAAAAAAACCCACAAAACCAGGCAAACCTACCAAAATACACAAACTGAAAATGTGTGGTGTGAATATCTCCAAAGCCCCTGTATTTTGTCAAAATCAATGTTAATAAACATTTTTGAGGAAGATATTAGGCTCTGGACTACAGGACAAAAGACACTCAATTACCAGAGATGAGTATCAGAGATGAGTTACAGCTGGCAGATTGGTCACATTATCTCTTGTATGCCTCGGACAACAGTCTTGTTTTCTCTACTGAAGTAAGCAGTAGTAGAAAGGAAATCTGGGTCTCTCCCTGTCTTCTCTTCCAGGCAGGGTGGTAGTTCCTGGTTTCTCATGGGGCTACAGCTATCAGCTGAGCCAAAATCCTGCTTGTGCTATCTGAAACCAAGGGTGTCAAGAGTCACTCTAAACCAATATTTGGCCTTCTTTACAGGCCAGTGAGTAGTAAAAACCATCTCCTGACAGAAATTGGAGAAGCCATGGATTATTAACACTGCATTATTGTTCGTGGCAGTTCCGGCTTCTAATGGATGGAATGTCTTTCTTACAAACTCTGTCCTCACTTCTGTATCCTCCAGTTCCACTTGTCTTGCTAAATTCCCAATGATGAGGAGCCACCCCAGCAGCTCTCAGCAGGTGAAGGACTGCAACTGCTGCCTCTGTAGTCCTTCTATATTTGGCCTAGGGTTATTTTTCCTGTGCTGAAACACAAACAGCTGAAAGCAGGAGAGTAATCTCTCCCAAAATTGCCTTTCATTAAACATTTTCTATTTTTCAACCCTTTTGTAAAGCTGGAATTTGTTTTTATTTTATTTGTTATTATTTACTGACATCTCCAAATCAAATCCTAAGTGAAAAGTCATGTACACTTTCAGAGCAGGTTTTCTAAAACTTAACAACCAAATCCTGCCGTTCCTGACCATTACTTTGTAGGATTTTTACTTCCATCTGAATACAGTTTCTTAAAGGTCTTTTAAACCTGTAGTTTCTCCTGTTTTCATTTATTTGTTGGTTATTTTGATTCTTTCTTTGTTTCACTTTGGCCCACTGCATCATCATTTCAATAATCTGTGGGGGTTTGTTTTGATAAAGTAACATCGTATCTATGGACAAATGTCTGTTTTAGTCACTACTCCAGCTTAATTATAAAGTAGGTTACAAGCTACTAAACCATATGAAGACCAAAATATTTCTTGGCCTATGAAGTAGAAGTTCAGCATTTTGAGGAAAAGTTAGGATTCCTGTGAGAATTTGATGCCTTCAGGATTAAAGAACAATAATAAAAAGTTTCTTGGGAATTAGCTACCTAAATCCCTAGTGTCTCTCTGGGTCTGACCTCAGCTGCTTGAGAGTTATGATATTTGTACAAAATTCAGCTGAAGACCTACAGTAGTTACTGATGGTGACCCAGAAGATCTAGGAGAAATGTACCAGTCGTCTTTTTTCACTGAAGAACCTTGCCTAAACCTTAAACAGATTGTTTCTTATGAGGTCAAAACAGCAATGTGGTCTTGGTTAAGAGCAGGACTGAAAGGAATGAATGGAGCAAAGCTTTTCAAGTTGGCTGTGCTTCACAAATGTATCCAAGTGCCTCTTTGGAAGAACATATGGATTTCCTTTCCCTTGGAGAGGGAAAGATACACATACATCTCTGAAAACAGAATATGCCCGCATCCTTGTAGGAAAAGTACATATGGATCCAAGTGGTACACCAGCTGTCACCAGACTCCAAACATTTACTAACTGATGCTTCTTAAACTGATTCTGTGCCAGTCACTTGAGCAGCTTTGGAAGTTATTTCATCATCTTTGAGGAACCAGGGAAATGCCAGTTGTAGCTTGGGCTGGGAAACAGGTATTGCCAGTGGAACAAGCCGGCCCAGTAGTCTTACAAGTACCCTTTGCTTGTGTGTGAGAAATTGAGTCTGTGCCCTCTGACAAAGTTGCATGCTATTTACTGCTAGAAACTTTACAGCAGAATTCCATCTTTCTCCTGCAAATTGTGAGTCCAGACTGTTATGATAACAGCAAGTAGAGGCTTTCTGCTGTCCTCTCCTACAAATTGAAAACTTTGGGTGTGAATGGAATCTCTGTATAGAATGTTTTCAAGTGTAATTTAATATCATTGCAAATGCAGCTTTTGAGAGCACTGGTACCATGAGAATGTGTTTTTGTCATAAATTTTGCTCCTCATGCATTTCATGTCCGATCCACTGACTATTTTTTCTGTGTATGTTAAAAATAAATCAAGATTAAATGAAAAGGTTAAAATGTACCTCTGAATTTCATTCTACTTGTCATACTTCTGTGTCTTTCAGTTATTTAAACACTGTTTAAATCTACTCAACTGAATAACCTTAAATTCTTTAACAGTAGCTTCTTCACAGAAGGTTTCTAAGACTAGACATATAAGTTGGTTTAAGGTAAATGAGGGACCAACCAGAATTAGATATCGAAATGATAAGGTTAAGACACATCATTGTTCACTTTTTTTTTTTCCAATAAGCAGAATGAGAGATTAATCTCGTTTCAGAATTGTGGCTTTTGCAAAGGAAAATATATTTCAGGCAGTACTTAGATTTTGTGACTTATTTTCTTTGTTTTACTGGCTGTATGATATGTCTAGTTGTAGTATGTTGAAATGACTGTAAAAGGAGTCCTTTTCTTGACTTTATTGAAAATATTGGAAATATTTTTAGGAGCACTTCTCCTATGAGAAAATGCTGAGGGAATTGGGATTGTTCAGTCTGGAGAACAGGAGATTCCAGAATGATCTGATTGCATCCTTCCAGTACCTGAAGGAAGCCCACAAGAAAGCTGTAGATGGATTTTTTACCAGGGCATGTAGTGATAGGACAAGGAGGAATGGCTTAAAACTGAAAGAGTGTGGGTTTGGATTGGATATTAGGAGGAAATTCTTTACTGTGAGGGTGGTAAGGCACTTGCACAGAGAAGTTACAGATGCCTCATCCTTGGAAATGTTCAAGACCAGGTTGGATGGGGCCCTGAGCAACCTGCTCTAGGGAGAGGTGTCCTGCCTGTGGCAGGGGGTTGGAACAAGATGATCTTTAACGTCCCTTCCGACCTAAACCATTCTATGAATCCCTGAAGTACATACTAAAACTATAATTATTTCCAAGTGTGAGAAGATTTCTCAGCATTAAGAGGCAAAAGTAATCCTTCAGAAAATCTCAAATGATGCAGCACTGACTGGAATGCGACTTAGGTATGATTTTATTTTAAAGTCTTTATTGAATTTTCTCTTATGTGACACTTGATCTTCTACTTTCTTTGATGTTTTAAAACTACATGGCACACTATGAACACCTATTTTGCTCGGTTAAGCTTTTAAAATGTGATTGGCAGCCTTAGACATTGCAACATGCAGTACTAGTGCCAAAGTCCAGAGGCAAGTTAGAGTAGGTACCCTCTTTTGTTTACAATGTAGTTTGAAAAGGAGATTTTACTTCAGAGTCACCAAGTGCAAACACAAGGCAAAAATCTAATTTGACCTCTTCCCTGATAGGCTGAGACTCTACTGCACGTGGCTTTAAAGTGGAAAAAAACCTCTTCATGTTCAGAAAGTAGCAACATATCCAGAGATCTGCTAAAAATTAAATAGTTTGGATTTTTAACTCTTGGAGAACTCATTATAGAAGTCGATACCTTTCCCTCCACAACAAGGAGAGAAGAGCTTTAAAAGTCGATCATTTTATTTAAGATTATTATGGGAAGGCCTTGGAATCTCTGCTTTGTGTATTATTTAAAGTAGCAATTTTCCCAGCTCTGTGCTGTACAAGCATGGCATAGACCTTTTCCTTTGAAGCCTACAGCCTAAAGGAAATGAGAAAACTAAAGTAAACCAGAGAACTTCCATCTCTTGTAGAGTTTCAGAAGCTCTAGGCTATATAATTTACTAACAGGCAATTAAATTTTAAACACTTCACAGCAGGTCTTGCTACTTATTATATATATATTTATTTATATACATATTCTATAGGTTGATGGTTGGACTTGGTGATCTTAGAGAGTTTTTCCATCTTCAACAGTTCTATGATCAGTGATTTCCATGGCTCTGTTTTTCATTACTGTTGGAATGCTGACTGAGCAGTACAGCAAAAATGGACAGAACTCAAAGAAGTATCATTGTGTTACTATTTGAAAATCCCAGCTACTGTAAACTCTTAAGTGGTGCACAGAAATTAATGCACAATGCTGTAAATGATTTGAGTGGTTAGTACTTAGGAATGAATTTCTCTAATGTGAGGATTGTTTAATTTACCTCTCTGCATTTACACATCTGTTGAGGAATCCAGGACTCCAACCTGGCTCCTGGTCCACTGCTGTAGCTCTGCTTGGGTAACCAAAGAACTATGAATACTACAGGATGCTGCACTGTGTGAATCAGCAATTCATGCTGATAAGAAAAAAAGCTAAATCCAAGGCTAATCTCAGGCCTTAGATTTAGGCCTCAGTTTATTATTATAGTTGCTATCTATTTACATTCTGCCTACCTATACTGGAAAGATACATCTTTAGTTTTCAGTCATATCTTTTAGTGCAGCTCTATGTATTCAGTGAAGTCACCTGAATGCTCAGGTCAGGTTTTCTGGCTGCCACCTATTTTGTATGCTGCTTTGAGGAAAATGTCATTTATCCTAGGAGTTATGGTTAACCATGAATCTCAATCAAAGCAAAAGATGGAAGCTCTCTCAACATCTCAAACGGAAGTTTGAGCTCCAGGTTTTAGCCTTGCATTACACCGTGTCCTTAGATGTTGCAAAGAAGATGATGATAATCTTTCACATTTCTGAATAATGTTTTATCTGTGGATCTTGAAGCATGTTCATACCAGAAACTGCTTTGCTCATTAGTACACAACTGTTATGTTCTGCATCTTGAGAGATTACAATGACATTTCTGTATGTATTTTGCTAAAGAATGAACTAAGACAAAGAAAAAACAATTGTGAAAAACCATGTATGAGCCATTAGTATGGCTGAGAATAGGAACCTGTGTTTTTTGTCTTGGAATTCTCCATTTCTGCTGCTAGGCTGTGTTCCCATACAGTAAGCTGATTTCCCATTGTGTGGATGCACTTCAGCAGGCTTTTATTTTCTTGCATTTGATGTTCTCTTTTCCTTTCCTTTAGTAATAGTTTTTCTGTAATATTAGAGGAAATCACAGCTACTTGAATAGAGTTTTACAGAAGCCACATGAAAGTGTGCAATGCTCATTTCTGTATCTTTGCTTCAGTGGACAATCCAGAAATATTGCCTCTCCCATCTAGGGAATTTTTGAGTTGTGTACCATGTGTAGAAAACAAACTACACGCCAGATAATGCTGCCCACAGAACTGACCACATGCCTGAGTAGCCTTTGTGAGAAGGTGGCAGTATTTTCTCTGCTTTAGCATGCTGGATGCCTCCCTTTACCTAGCCAAGGGTTTGCTCAGGATGTTGTAAAACAAAATGGGCTGAGCCTACCTGACGGCTTTGCCAGTGGAAGGAACATGTCTTGGATGCCTGATTCTCAGCCTGGGGTCCAACCCTGTGCTAGGTCTGTTGCCAACAGGACCACAACAGTAAGCCAGCTCCGTTTATCAGACCGGAAGAAACATATTCCCTTCCTGCTGGATTAGTTTGCTCTGAGGTACTACATTTGAGCAAACTGCAACCAATACGAGATGGGGCAGAGCCAATAGCAACTTTTCTCCTAGCAGTTACTCTGGGATTAGTTAGGCATTTCATGTAGTAATATGGTAAATGCACAGCCAAATCAACAACAGATATAAGAAAGGAACTGGTAAGCTAAGTGTTTCCTGTATTGATAATATATCTAACAATTGCTGGCTGTCCCTTGTAAAGGAGCATTTTTTCATGCAGGATTAAAATGTCAGCTAGCAAAGCTGAAAGAATTTTAACTGGACTCTTTTTAGTTAATTCAGATGCCATCATTAAAATATTTCTAACCAATGTATTTCAAGTCCACATATCTTCAGGGAACTTAATTTTTTCCTGCTACGTAACTGCTGTTATGTGGTAAATTGCATTGTATTTGGAGTTAGTAAGGCAGTCATACCATTGTACCCAGTTGACAAATTCTTACCATTGAAAATTACAAGAAACTGGATGTGTTCATAGGACCAGACACTTGCAAAGAAATCTGTCCCTTGTAAAGATATGTTAACTATCAGCTTACTCATTGCTGCTCAGGCTCTTCAGTGCTAGGCCTTTCTTTTGGAATTACCAGCAATTTTACATTCCCTTCCCCTTTATGCTGAGGTCCGAGAGATGCCATGTACAACATACCAATTTCCTTACAGAGTTGCAGGTTGTGTCAATGCAGCCTTTTCCATGTTGGTCACTGTTTGCAAATCCAAGTGCTGGCAGGAGAGTTCTGAACATGGAACCTTCAGCATGGATGATTGCTAAGCATATTTTATATGTGTGCTACCTTACTGGAAAATGATTTAAGGAAATGGGTCTCAAAATCTTTGGTCAGTGTTGATGGTCTTTGACTGATTTGGTGAGTCCAGAGTTGTGATTGGGCAACTGGAGTGTTTTTTGATGAACTGTCATACTGATTTAATGTTACCTGCTTTCCAAATATGCATGGCTGTCTTATTCTGGCCCTGAGAGGTTAGAATGATGTATTTCTACCATGAAAGTCATCCTATAGTTGTAAGAATTTTTGGAACCATCAGCTATCCCATGAAGAGAATTTTTTGTAGCAAAGTTAAGTGCATTGTTTTAAAACAAATTGCCATTAGTCTAAACAGACAATATAGGTTTTGAAAACCGCAGAGTATTTAAGTTGCTCTGTCTTGTGTCTTTACATTGCTGACTAAATGTCTTGTGTATGTAGTTTACCTTTCTAAATGTTACATTCCTATTTATTGCTAAATAACTTCTTCTAGATAAGCAAAAACCTCTACATCTCATCTGCTTGTGAACATGAATAGTGTGTGCAACCACAGTTCTTTTCTTTTCACTTTATTTATTGATAGGACATACAGCTGTGATTATGCCAGGTGTCCTTATTCCAGTGTAACTAATCAAATTTATGTTTCCCACAATTATTTGGGAATTTTTCTATGTGGGATGTCATAAACATGTGAGTAATTGAATAGGGCTAGTGTGTCTATAAAATTTGTTTATGGTTCAGTAAACTAGTTCTCCCAACAGTTGAAGTATTTCCCCATTGAGTTTTGCAAATTTGTGTTCTATTTTGAGCTTGAAATGGTGAATATTTTCAGCTAGACTCTATTCAGAAGGACTGTGATTTAGAGTTTAGAATAAGCCATCACATCTGTAAAAGTATCTCAGTTTGGTCCTTATGTAAATATTGTCTTGTAATTTATCTTTATTATTCCAGATGAAATGTGCTTGCATGAAAGTGGAGTGTGATGCATTTCAGTTCTGTGTGTTTTTGTTAGTTGCTTTAGTGATTTTTTTCCTATTTGTGTTAAATTGTTTTGCTTCTATTTGGCTTTATGTGTTTTAAATTCTTCATGTTTATGAGAAATAGCTATTAAAACAGAGGATAGTAATAAGATTTATTCAAACGCAAAGGCATTATGGTGACAGACTGACTTATATATGGAATATTGAAATATCTTTAGAAAAATAGGCAAGGACTATGTGTCTTCCTCTGCCAAACAAGGGAGCTGATGCTTGTAATTTCCCTGAGTTCCACATATCAAATCAATAACAAGATTAGAAGTAAATGTTGCTATTCCCCTGCTGTATCTAGTAGATAACACTGTCTTCTACGTGACGTTGCATTTTAATGCAAAGATGCCGTTTACGGATTTGATTTCAACTCCACAGTGTGAAGTGGCCTAATTTTTTAATGTTGTGTGATAATTCTTTACTGCCCACAATACAAGTTTCCTGCACTGTTTTCATGCTCTATAATTTCTGATGGTGCAATAAAGCAATCTTTGTTTCAAAGTGGAGGTGGAAAGCCTACTCATTTGCAGCTGGTTGTTTCTTTTTATTTCCAGATGGTAGGAAGAAAAAGTGGGGCTCATTTCAGTATGTGAAATTATTAAGTTAGCAAGACTAGATAGCCATTCTTCAGTAATTGGATATGTGATTAAAACACTGCAGTAAGTGCCACTGCAACACATTCAAAGCTTTTGACATATCCCAGGGTGCATTTGGGATGGTAACAAGTGTGAATTATAAATTTTTAGAAATCCCTTTTCCAGTGAACTGTACTAGGCTTCAAGCAGAGCACCACAGTGCACAGGTGCTGGGTTCAGCAGTGGCAGCTGGCACATCCCTGTGGTACACCATGCACACACAAGGTCTTTCAAGTGGTGGAAAGCTGAAGTAATTGATAGAACTTTAAAACCTGTTACATAAAAATTGGAGGGGCTGTGGATAGACAAAGTTGCAGCATGAAATGAATCAGTGGTTCCAGACCTTTTCTGGGGAAAAAAAAAAAAAAGCTCTGTCTTCCATCAGTCTCTTCAGAAATTTTGTGTCCTCTAAGCTTCACTGCCAGTTAGATGCTAAATGTGTCTTAGCTGCTAAAAAGAATTTTTCCATAGGTGCAGACTTCTGGAACTAAAGACAAAATCTGGATGTGTAAAATCTGTTGTGTGAGATATACCACTTCTATGCTGCAGTCAAGGTGAAAGCCTCATCATGTTTTTTTTACTGGATCAACATGAGAAATGAGAAGATCAGTATTGTAGACAAGCTACTGCCTAAGTCTAATCAATAATGACATTTTCTCTCTGCCAAAACGTTGTCCACGTTAAATGTTTTTTTCCCTACTTTGAATATTTCAGGATGTGAACCTCAGGAAGAACTGTAGAAAGGCTTGCACCCTGCCCTGGTTTCAGCTGGGATGGAGTTAATTTTCTTAGTAGCTGGTACAGTGCTCTGTTCTGTATTGACTATGAGAATAATGATAACACACTGAAATTTTAGTTGTTGCTCAGTAGTGCTTACCCCAAGTCAAGGACTTTTCACTTTCCCATGATCTGCCAGGGAGCAGGTGCACAAGAACCTGAGAGTGCTCATGGCCAGGACAGCTGACCTAAACTAGCCAAAGGGATATTCCTTTCCACAGAACATCATGCCCAGTGTATGAACTGGGGGAGGTTGGCTTGTAGAGGCCAATTGCTGCATGGGGATGGAGTGGACATCAGTCAGCAGGTGATGAGCAATTGTGTGTGTTTCTCTTGTCTGTTTTGGGTTTTATTCCTTTTGTTCTCCTTTTCATTATTATTATTATTGTCGTTATTATTATAATTATTATTGTATTTCATTTTGTCTCAATTACTAAAATTTATTATCTCAACCCATAAATTTTACTTTTTGTTCCTAATTCTCTGCCCCACCATGAGGGAGGAGTGAGCAAACAGCTGTATGGTACTGAGTTGCCATCTGGGGTTAAACCACAACAACCCCTTTCAAGACCTTGAAGGTGGTATTGAAGTTCTTAGGAAGGTTTTTAGACAAATTATTTCTTTGATTGCTTGTTAATCTTGGTGATCAGTGGCTTTAAAAATCCATTATTATGGGAATGCTGCTGCACACATATTGCTGAACATTCCAGTGCAAAAATCTCATGTTGTTTTCTAATGTTTCAGAGGACTACAAGTTAAACTTTCCTAATAAAACTCACTCACCTTTCTCTTTTAGTAAATTTAAGTTTCTGAGACTTACGTAGTTTTTTCTATTAGGAAAGCTTAATAATGAAGTAGTCTGTTGGAGCCCCTACTTTCATACAGATTTTTGACCATCTGTTGCCTAGCGGGCATGTAAACCAATAAAAGAATAATTGGAATTTTCCTGGCTGAATTGTCAGAGGAGCCCTCAGGAAGTCTCACCTTGCTTTTGACCTGTTGGTTGAGTTTTATTCAACATATTTTTGTAACTTTTACTTCTTTCTCGCTTGGAAAATGAATCTGAGATAACAGAAAATAATTGTTGAAACAAGATAGGAGTTTGTTTATTTATGCTAAATCTTTGCTAGAGGCGGATCTAAAGATATGATGTTTGTGTTTTGGATAGGTATTTCTAGAAATGTGCTGTTATTGAGAGTTCTGTGGGGGAAAAATAGCCCAACACCAGATGGATCCTTGTTGGATTGCAGCTAAACCCTTATAGGATCTTATATCCAGGATGACACTAAGAGAATCAATTTCCAGTATAAAGACTTTGGACTTTAGGAAAAAAAAAAAAAAAGAAAAAGTCCTGTTAACTTTTAAAAAAAACCCAAACAAATAAGAAACACAAACCCAAACGGCAAACCCAGAAATTCATGCTTCCCTCTTGACTATCATCTGTGATAGAAAAGCCTGAATGCTTTGGCACAGAGGTTTAGCAGACCTATGCCTGCTGAAGTCACATACTGTCTTTGCTCAGGCCCTGGAGCACTGTGAAGCACATAGAGGACAGGAAATCTTTAATGACACATCCAAAAGACATGACTGAAGTTGTCAGGGCTGTGTGGAGTATGGGTCCAGCCCACACAGACTGCATGACAGGCTGGAAGTTTAGCATGTCCCAACAAAAAGGAGTTTCTCAACAGGCAGTCTGATGGGAGCCACGCAGCTGACAGGCAGTGTTTGAAAAAACCTGCTCTTGCAGGGTAAGTGGGAAAGCTTTGCCTGCTGTCTGGGTGCCTGGAGAACACAAGCTCTTCCTGCAGGGAACATGTTCTTCATAAAGGCATATTTACTAGCCCTGGAATGGCGAGTGTGCCTTACCTGGAGCCCTGTCTTGCACATGGTAGGCATCTTTATGGTGGCAAGGAATGTGTGTTTTCATGTAGATTCTGCTGGAAGGGTGTAACTGTTCCCTAGGGTTGAAAATACCTCTTTTGGTCATACAAAATCTATCCAGGCAGGATGAGCAAGACCCGGTGTCGGGTGGTGGCAGGAAAGAGTGCTCTCATTTTCCAGTTAAAGTTACTGTCTTTTGAGCTGTGTTTCCTTCTGATACTTTTGTTGAGAAGAGATAATACTGCACCAAACACTCCTAATAATCATCTTAGATGTGGGGGGAGATACTGGTTTCTGTACTTAATCTTATGTCTGCATTTGGTTCCTGTGCAGCGGATTCCATCCACTGTTGTCTGCTCTAGTAACAAGTACTTCCTTGTACACACCCTCCCCATCCTAACTGCTGATATGGGAAGGACTTATCGTTAGCATCACTGCTGTAGAGTTGTGATGTTTTTCACTTATTTACTTGCTGTGGGTAAATACTGTCTAAATCAGCAGCGACTATAAATGGACAGAATGTTACTGCTTGCTGCCATTTGCAATTCCCATCAGACTCCAGGTGTGCCTTGCCTTGCATGGTGATGTGAGAGAGACATGAATGATCTTTCTGATGGCAGGAAATGTAGAATACTGTCATGGGAATTAGCAGAGACTAGCATTAATTTGGTTTGGCTCAGAGTTATATTTAGTTTCCCTTCAATTAATAGAGTGTCCTTGTGCATTAAAGTGACCTGGGGTTCAAGTAGCCTCACAGACCTTTAATACTATTGTTGTTCATCTTACTGAGCTATGGCGGAAATTCAGAAGCGATAAGTGAAAGTCTTTCCTCCCAAAAATCTGGAGCCCATCAGGGAAGTATGGGGAGCTGTGATATTGAGCCAGTCTGGCACAGCTTTGCTGTGGAACTACCAGTGGAGGAGCTGATGCTAGGGAAGCACTGAATTCAAATTCTGAAGGCAGCTGAAATCTGCCATATTTCTTAGCCCTGTGCTTGGGTTCAGATCAAGGGTCATTCCAACTTCCTGCTTCGGTTCACACTTGTGGAGCAGTTTTGGAGCATGGACTTCTTTCTAATTAAACAGCATGAAGCAGTGGAGAGTACCTCAGCTATTTCTGGGCTTCCAGTCTTTGTGAACAGAGAAGAGAAATCTGAAGTAAACTCTGGCTTTCCTAAGTATTATCTTGAATTCAAGTACATGCTACCAAGTATTCCACACTATGGATCTACACTTACTGTACTATAATACTAATGTAAACAAGTGACCATGCAATTTTTTTTGTTCCATTTATTTCTTTCCTGTGGCTATACTTTGCATTCCAATGGTCAAAGTAATTGATTTAGGGCAGGAATTGGCAGATAGCTGATCTCTTAAGTAATATGATCAAATAATACTTTTTTTATGACATTCAGATATTAGATCTAAGCTCCTGTTGCAACCAAACTATTTTCATGTTCTGAATTTTTGCTCATGAGCCCAACACAAAAACATTCTCTTCATTGGGGCATCTTGCAATTTCTCCTGCTGCCTTGGTGGTATGTGAAGAGTATCAAAAATGATCATGTTTTGAATAGTAAATTACCATCTATAAATATATAGTATCCAGGAATCCTCCTGCACCAACTGCAGATTTTCTCTTGCTGATTGAAATGACAGCAAGATATTTGTACTACTTAATGTTTTTCCAGTCAAATTTGATTGAAAAATGTCCTTAGCTTGCATTTTTATATTAGTCTTTGTGGATCATGAGAACAGCTAACTCACAGGTGAAGGCAGAGCAAAGCGTTTTTTCATTGGTCTTCAAGAATGTGTGTTTTTTTCTGGTTTAAAAGTCATGTTTATAACTTGATCTCTGCATGACAGAAAAGTATAATAATAATTCCTAATAATTTACATGAAGGTATGTCAGAATTTAAATAAATGCATAAATTAAAAGTTGTTTGTGCTTTATTGTCACTTGTCCTGAGTATAAAAGGTGACTTAGAGTTTCTTCTGCGGCATTATTGGTATAGAAAAAATGTGGAATTGGAAAGAAATGCCCAGGCCACAACACCAAAATTCCCACCATCTATACCTGTGTATGTTTATATACAAAGGTGCACAGTAACAATAATAGATTACAGGGTACAGAAATGTCTCCCCGAGCAGCTGATTCTCCAGCATTAGCAGCTGGGTTGGAACAAAAGCAATAACCATCTTAATGCATTTCCTAGCTGAGAAGAAAATATTCCCTGGAGATCATGGAAATTGGTTAATGGTAAACATAAATAATGTAAGAATTTCTGTGCTGTAATTTTGGAATTATGAAATGTTTTTTGGAACTTGAGAGTTCACAGAAACACTAAGCTGCAGAAGAGGACAGCATGTATCTCTCTAGAAAAATGTAAATGATCTTACAATAGCAAAAAAATACAGGACTTCTTGTTGCAAATAAATGGTTCTGTAATTTTTCTCTAGTTAAGAAAATTGATGGATACATAATGTATGGCTTTATTCTGATCCTGCTTGTTTGACTCATTTGAAAAGACTTAATGCACTTTCAGTTTTCCTTGCATAATTAATGGGGGCAGGCGAGCCAGCAGCACACCCAGATGGCAGGGAGGGCTAAGGGTATGCTGGGCTGCACCAGGAGTGCTGCCAGCAGGCTGAGATGATCCTTCCCCTCTACTCAGCACTGCTGAGGCCACACCTGGAGGACTGGCTCCAGTTCTGCACTCCCCAGTGCAAGAAAAGGAGCCATTGGAGAGTATCCAAGAGCTACTAAGGGGATGAAAACTGGAGCATCTCTCCTGTGAGGGTTGGGAGGGACTGGGACTGCTGGACCTGGAGAAGAGAGGTTTTGTGGGGAGCTCACCAATGTATATGAATGCCTGAAAGGGGAGGTTAGGGAGTGATGTTGCAGGTGACATATGGGTGCTGCTGGGTTGCACATTGCCCCTGTCACATCATTCTTTTCCACATTTCCATTCATGTTCACTGTCTGGCTAGTATTTTTTTACTTAAGCTGGACATTTTGAGGACAAGGAAATATATTCATTCTGCTTTGGTAGCACAATAAATATTAAATAACTGAAAAGAATACAAACAGTAATGATAATTATTATAGGATACATAAAATACTTTCACATTAGTTTTAATTTAGTTTTAAATATTTATGTGTTAAATTCTAAGGGCTTATTGCATTTATTTAAAAATAATATATACACAAATAATTTGCTAAATTTTTAATGTATTTTTATGCAGGTAATTATTTTCCACCAGAACTGCCACTCTGTTCAAAGGTCCCAGTCAATAAGAGCCTTTGTTGTCTCTTCATGAGGACTCCCAGAGAAGTCAGAGCTGGGATGAGCTTATTGCAGGAAGGCTTTTCAGAGGACTAAGAACATACTCAGTAGGAAACTGGAAGCATTACTACTTTTGCTTCCAGGATAATATTTTGGATTTTTTAAAAATTATTAATGATCACAATGATTTCTGAATGAGGATGTATTGCATGTCCATATGCAGTAAATCAATTTTCACACTGATTATTTAAGCGGACACAGAATGTATAAGAACAGAAAGTGAACATCAGTGTTTTGCTAGCACTGGTACAAATCCACAGGCAGTTTAAACAACACCAAATGTAAGACTTTAGAGCAAGCTGTTCTTCTTCATATAAATATGAATAAAGTGTGAAAGTATCCCTTGTCCTCATACAAACATTTTCCCCAGTTTGATTCATTAGCATCCCTTTTTCCCAGCATCTGTGGATGCAGTTTCTTTGGGCAGGTGAAATATTGCTTCTTGTGCAGGAACAGACAAGGCAGATTTTGAATGCTTTGCAAGATAAAAATGTTCTGACATACAGCTGTTCTTGTAGAAATAGATTTTGAAACTGGCTTTGACCATAGAAGCAAATATATCCATGCCTTGTTTTTTTGGTTCAGATATTTCTGACAGTCAGCCAAATTGCTCATATGAGTATTTATTTATTTATTGTTTAGTATTTATTACTAAACTGACTGTGTTAAAAGCCATTTCAGCTTCTCTTGGTGCAGCAGGTGACATTTGTGAGCTGATTATATGAAAATGGTCCTTTCCAGGGCAAGTCCAAACCTAGCTGGCAGGACATGGATTCTGAGGAATTAGTAGTCTTTGGCTTTGATAACTAGTGGCAGCAGAGAACAGTCTCAAAAGGAATCAAAAACACATGGAAGATGCATGTAAATCAGTGTGTTGGAATCTCTTTGGAGTTTTGGTTGGTTGATCGGTACTTTTGGAAGAAGCCCCTTAACTCTAGAAATTGGCAAAACAGAACAGTTCTATTCTGAGAAGTGATCAGGTGAGATATTGCTGTGAAGAAGATCTAATCTTCATGGTTACATTAATTTAAATATTGCATTACTGCTTTTATTCTAGTGAAGTTTAAGGAGTATATTATTATTGAAGAGAGCTGAATCAGCACCATACTAAATCACCTCAGCCTGAAGTCTAAATCACTTTTAAATCACCTTTACTGGTGCTGTGAGAGAATGAACCTAATGACTGTTTTCTTTAGCGGCAAAACTGGTTTAAGAGGGTTCTGCCACACCCTTCATCACGTCTGTAATTGTGCCAGTACAAGTCTTTGAGGGCTGCATAGTAAGCTTTTATTAGTGAAATGGACTAGGTTTCAAACAAATCTCTTCCCTCCTCCTCTCCTCCTCTCCTCC
>VXBQ01009057.1:131893-197615 GCA_013400175.1 Phainopepla nitens | reverse complement strand
AACATCAGTTCCATTAACAAGGAGGTAGCAAAATATAATTTCCAAATGGATTTCCTCTGCTTAAAATTGCCTGTCACAATGGAATTTTTCCTTCTCATTTCCTCAGTATAGGGTGGCGTATTTCAGCCTGGCTGGAAATCCAAGTTCTCTGATTTGTTTAACAAAATGGTGTTAGGGAACTTTTCCAAAATGTTTGACAATGAAATACATCTTTCTTCATAAATCGAGGTCTCAAACTATTCTTTTCTATTGCAAGGAAGACCAGAGAAGCAATCAAGGTGATCTCTCTTACTGCACAGATCTACCATCACCTGACATTTCCTTTTTCATCTTGGAAGATAATAGACCAGTTATGAAGAAAGATGTATTTCACTGTTAAACACAGTAGAAAATGTCAGAGGCTTATAAAAATAAAAGTCTAGGAATTATGTAAATATTGTCATTGACCATCTTCATCATACTCCAGTGAGTCATGTTATGCTTGGGATGAATTAAAGATTTTTACGTAACTTAAAAATACATAGTATTTACAATTTACAAAAATACATAGTACATGATGCACTTAATTTATTGGGGCATTTTGAGATTATGAGCTGACTTAAAGGTCTGAGTTCTCTTCAAGGACACTGACTCAGACCAGCAAAGGAATGAACACACTCGCCATGTTGTGCTGCATGGTATGATTCTGCCATCTGAATGGGTGTGTTGGGGAGGACACTGGATGTGCTGCACATAACCCTCTCTGTGCCTGAGAATCTCAGGTTGCTGCACAGGGCTGGTGGTGTTGCTACAGGTCACCTGGGCCAGAGGGAGGTGTGGCTTGACAAAACCTGTCCTAGAAGGAATAGTACCTCTAAACTATGCATAGGCAATGGGAGATAGAGGCAGTGCTGCAGCCTGGTACACACCTGCCAGGCTTCATCACCATAGCCTGGGAGAGGCTGGGCTGGGAGAAGCTTCCCGAGGACTGTAGCACTTCTGTTTGCCTGTCACTTGCCTCACGTGATGTCAGATCCATCTCCACCGTTCAAACATCCACTCTTTGGGGCATCATCGGGGCGCTTGTGTGGAAGTCTAGGCTGGGTTGCTATAACACAGAACCATGGCACCTCTGCACTCTGGTGCTAAATGCTCATTTTGGGGTCCTGAAAGACCTGTAAGGCAGCCACTGCCTCTTAACATAGAGAAGAACTCACTAATGAGCTACAGGAGAGACTGAACTATAAAGAGACAAAGCAGTGATGATACTAGATTGGTCAAAGCAGTGTCTGAGAAGGATGAAAGGAAAAAACACCCACTGCTGACAAGTGCCAAGCTAACAGAGGACGGAAGAGTGTGAAATTGCTCAAAGGCAGTGCTGGGTTTGACATAGGCTGTTATGAATTGGATATTATTGGAAGCTATGTAGAGACTCTGGAAAACAAAATCTGATGGTGTATATAAAAATGAAGGGAGAAAATACATCATACCTGGAATATCATGGCCTATTTTATGTATTTATCTACAAAGTGATCTAACAGGAGCAATTAGTCACAGCTAAGACAGAAGACAGAATAACTGAAAGAGGAACTTGCACAAGAGGCATACAACTCACTGAGAAGTGTAGAAAAGTCATGACTGAGCCTTTTAAAAACGATGTAAGAACAGAAGACTAACTTGAAGTACAGCAAGGGGAAATTTTTTTATTCAACACATCATTGACATGTATAACTCAGCACCAAAGTAAATGTAAAAAGATTTAAGTATTTTAAAATATTTCTAAAAATAGACAGTTTTGTATGTATGTTGTCACTTTAGTGACAATCCTCAGAATTACATCAGAACTGATAAAGACATTTTCTATATTTATAGAAGCATATAATAGTAGAAATCCTCCAAGTCATAAGAGGGTAAATGACTTCTCAGGAAAAAATCCCCATGTGTGAACAGAACTGAAACACAACTGTCAACATCTTGTGGGGTTTTACTCTTTGTGTAATCAATCCAGTATGATCTGTCTCAAGACACTGAGCTAGATGGATCATTGATCTTATTTCATTTGGCGAATTCTGCTGGTTGGTCTTGGATGCATTCCTTTCCATTATTTCTTTTTTTTAAGGAATAAACTAAGAATAGACAATATAGAAAGGATTTTTTTTTTGAGTGATGCCCTTTATCTCTAATGTCACAGAGAGTAGCAGTGCTTGGACAGGTTATCTGAGGATTTGATTTTTCAAAGGTCAGTGCTTTTAAATGGGTGATTGTTATCTGATATTTTCATTATACAATATGAAAATACAGCATTCAATAAATCTTGTTTTCTTAATTCAATAAATCTTGTTTTCTTCATAATCAGTAATACAGTTATCAGACAGGCTGCATTGGTGATTAAATTCCGGTCACCCATAGCAAGTGCCCTTGTTACAATAAAAATTGCCTTCATGAGTAGTGCTCTTTTGGTGAGCATCCTTTTCTCACAGCGAAAATAATACCTTAGGATTCAACTGTAATGCTTCTGACCATGGTGGTTTTCCCTGAAAAGGCAAATAGGCACACACACCTCCCTGACAAGTACACAGTACGAAGCACAAATGTGCAGGAGCAGAGATGGGAGGCAATGGCGCACAAGTTTCTGAAAGCAGACAATGGAGTATCCTGTGCCTTGTATCCATAATTTCCTCTCTTTTAAAGTGTGGCTATGTTGGTTTGGGGTGTTTTAATGACTTTTATACAGTGATAACTAAGATTATAGGCAATTTTCTTGACAATTAAGATTATCTAAAAACAGTTGCGTAGTGGGAAAAAATAGGAATCCTTTTCTTCCCCACATGCCATAGCTTCATAAACTGTGACTCTTTCAGCTCAAGATTTTCTATATAATAATTTCCAAGCAGTGACTCTCTTTCCCAAACACTGATCACTCATGCATTGCTTTTGGAAGATATCATCTTACTGCTGCTGATTCAGTGGAGCATATATTCTCTCCTCAGTCTGGAACTGACAACGCTCTTTAGCATGATAGTTTCTGTAATTGGTAGGAGCTGGAGAGCAGAGTGTTCCTCCAGACTCACTTCCTCTGAGCTTAGGTGCATACTGTGTAGCAGTAATTTTTGTCCTTCAGGAGGATTTATCAGAGAAGTACCAGAGAAGTTACAGAATCCCTCATCTGATCCAAGAAATGAGTTTACTGCTGCCTGGGTCAGCACAGATGCTGAAATTAAACCACCATCAAGCTGCTCAGTGCATAAGGATCTTACAAATATGTCTGATACTGTTTGTATGCACGCTACAGATGTTTACGTTCAAATTTATGAAAGCTTGGATTCATTGTACAGTGCAAACATATGTTAAATTTTGGAACCTGGAGTCTGCAAGGGACTTTATATGTCTGCAAGCTCAATTTCTGCTTATCACATACAGCTTTGTGTTCCTGCCCCATCCACAAAGTTACCAAGCTTCATCACGCTCCATTTTAACATAGGCGTTTGGGGTTTTTTCCCCCCTGGTTCTGGAAATGGATGGCTGCTCCAAAACTCTTCTCTGAAGCTTCAAGACCTTTTTCCCGTTTCTAGACTAAATATATTCATGTTATAGCAAAGCTCTTTTTTTTTTCTTTGTAGTGTTATTATTATTCTTTATCTAAAGCATTTATTTTTGGTGATACTTGTATGCTGATGCAGTAACAGGGAGATACTGTTATCACTTTTCAGCTTCCATTCAGTTGTGCCAAGAAAGTCAACCCTTTTATCTTCCTCTCATAAATGTAAGTCTCTATGCCCATGCTGGTTTCAGTAACCTTTTTCTGCACTTCTTCCAACATGCTTGCATTCTTTAAGCATGGATATGCAGAATGAGGTAGATTATTCCAAATGAGGTCTGATGTGCAGCTCACTTAAATAACATACCCGTAGTTCTGCTTACTGAAGCCACCTTGATGTGATGGAGCAGTGCAGCTGCCTTTTTTCATGTTTGTGTCACATGGATCAGTTTTAATTATCCTGTGATATACCTACAACACTCTCCTTCTCTGCCAAACTTGATTATCTCACAAAATACTTTCAGGAGAACTAAGTAACTGGGGCTTGCATGGATGTGAGATATGTAAAAGTAGCAAACAGAGTAGGAGAAATGGTTAGTTCTTGAAGGAATGGTTTGTTCGTTCCCCTAGGCATTGTCACAGGTGGTGTTCCTTGGAGATCTGTGTTGGGCTTGTGCTGTTTGACTTATTCCTAAATGACCTGGAAGAGGGAAGCACCTAAGTTTACTAAAGATACAACATTAATTAAGGCAGTAAGGATGATGGAAGAGCCCATGGCAGCTGGGCAGTAAAATGTCACTTGAAAATGAGTGTGGATAAAATCATGCTCAGTCATAGTTTCAAACATTAAGTGGTGGAATATGCCCTGGTGGATGCAAGATCCAAGAGTTCTGATAGACAGAGCCAGGAAAGCGTCAGCTTGGTGGTAGTCAGAAATGCCAGTCACCTCCGGCATTATAAGGCACAGAGTAGAACACTTCTCTACAATTTCATAGATCTGATTGAACTGCTCTGTGCAGTTTAGATCCTCTTCTCTCAAAGCAGATAAAATAAACAGAAGGTGAGCAGAAAAAAAAGCCATTAATTAATACGATTTACCAGGGCTCAAAAGACTGAGCTTGGGTAAATTATTCATAATATCATTAAAATTCAAGTACAACTGAAATTTCCTGTTGGGTTAGCTAACACAGAGATTGCACCTCATGTGTTTCTTCTACAAGACTTTGTACATTGTAGTGATAAGACGTTTTGTCTGCCTCTCATTATCTGGAAGTGTCTTTATGCATCTTAAGAAAAGGAAATATTATTTTTTTATTTACTTCTCTGGAAAACTTAAAAAGCAGTGATTCTATTATTAAATACATTAAAGTAGAGAAGAAATCTCTTTTGTTCGTATAAAACTTGTTGGGACTTGCAGAACAGCCAGTTTCACAGGAGAGCAGGCAAGAGAGTTCCCAGGAGGCCTCATGGAATGTCAGCTCAGTCTAGTGCACTGGGCAGACTGGGGAGTGAGTCCAGTTCAGAAACCAGAAGCAGCATAACCCTGAATTCACTGTTGTGTTCTGCCTGGACTGCTCAAGTTAGCTAGTTGCAGTAGCTCTGGAAAATGCCTTGCAGTAATATAACCCAAATGAGCTGGCTGATCTGGGGCTGCAGAATTGGTAGGGCCTGTCTGCACTTGCTTGGTTTAATATGAGTGTAATGGCTGCCCAGACTAAATTTCAAGAGATTTCCTTTTCCTAGCTGCAATGAAAACAAAATACAACAAAATACTCCTTTCTTCTTTTCCTTTTTTTTTTTTTTTCATTGACAAACAGAAGAAAGCATTCCTGGTTGATGCTGGATTTCCTCTTCCTTTCTGTGGAGATGACTTACATTTAGAACCAAATGATGTCTGTCAGAGTGTGCTTTGGCAGCATAGCCACTTGCACTGGGTACAGTTGCACAGGTTTGTGACACTGGGATTGCTGGCAGTGATCAGCCCCAACACCAGGGGATCCATTCCTGTATTTTGAAGGCATCACTATTCATCGTCCTGTGTAAATGGTGAGGCAAAAATCTAGCCACAGTGGCTAGATCCTTGGAGTTTTGCTGTGAAAATATTTGTTCTGCTTTCAGATACTTTAATGGATTGTAATCTGTAGAGGCATGGAATTAGGTAGCTTGGAATGTCAATTATAGTACTTCTATGTAATTTAATGGATTTTCACAAAAGGTGTTAAAGTGTGTTACTACTGTAGATGTAGGAACATTTTTCTGAAGTATGTATTATTCCAGTTTACAGGGTGGGTAGAAAAGTTACATCACTTTGTAAAACTAAATAAAAAGTCCAGCAGGAAAACTCAGAATCAAATTCAAATTTCAGACTGGCAGCTGAGCTCCTGACTTTACCTCAACCCATGCCTGCTCTGCTTTGTTGCAGGTTATGGACACACAGTGCCTTTATCTGATGGGGGAAAGGCCTTCTGCATCATCTACTCGGTCATCGGGATCCCATTCACGCTGCTGTTCCTGACGGCCGTGGTGCAGCGCATCATCGTGTACGTCACCCGGCGGCCGGTGCTGTACTTCCACATCCGCTGGGGCTTCTCCAAGCAGCTCGTTGCAATCATCCATGCCATGGTCCTCGGCTTTATCACTGTCTCCTGCTTCTTTTTAATCCCAGCAGCGATATTTTCTGTCCTGGAAGATGACTGGAATTTTTTGGAGTCTTTTTATTTTTGTTTCATTTCACTGAGCACCATTGGCCTCGGAGACTATGTGCCAGGAGAAGGCTACAATCAAAAATTCCGAGAGCTATATAAAATTGGAATTACATGTAAGTGTCAAACTAACCAGCTAAGTAAAAGACATTTTATATTTAAAAAAAAAAAAAATCAACCTCAAACTGACAATCAGACTTCTCCCCTCCATTCTGTGAATAATGATCATTTGTCAGGTAGAAAACTGGGCAGCGATTTAGGTAGCTCTGTAAAGAGGAGACTGTTAAGTATGGTTAGTTTTCTTAGCTGAGAAAGAAAAAGCTAAAACTAGAATTCTGTTATTCTAACCATAGCTATTTACTCTCTTATTAATAGTAGAAAAAACCCTCACGTAACGCTATGAGAATGGTTAGGAGCATCTTGGGCTAACATTTCTTGCATCACAGAGCCAAGATGATCTATGTCACCTAAGGTCATGCTGTAAGGTTAGATGACAGGTGGACAGAGATGAATCAAGAAGCCATGGAAAATGAGGCTGAATAGCAAAGTTTCTGACCCCAGTTTTAACAGAAGGTAGCTGAAGCTGGCACTGGTACATACCAGCTGTCAAAGACAGACAAGTAGACTGAGATCTTAGAAAAGCAAGACCATGAATGCTAAATTTAAATTGTTTCATTATATTTGACACAGAATCATGGTGATCAGTGATTTTAAGAAAGTGAAGCTTTTTAAGAAGAAAATTACCTTTATGTTGATATTCTGAGTAAATGTATGCTGAGGGAAATATTTTCCAGAAACAGTGTTATGAAACATTGCAGTTTCTCATACAGCTTCAACCTGAGCAGTCTTTGGATCATCAGAGGCATCAGTTAAAAGGTCTGAACAGCCAAAGCAAACCTTTCCTGTCAGGTCCATTTCTTAGTCTGGTCTGCATTTGACTGTGCTTCTGTGCATGATCCAGCAATCATAAATGTAGGCACAGAGTCTATTAATTTGGTTTTGTGTTTTAACTGAAGAGAGGTTTTTTCATTCCTTGAAGCAGGGCCTTGAACTACCCAACAGAATACTTTATTACCCTGCTAGGCCTGTTGTTGCAGATTTCCTCTTCTCCCTGTCATTTTCATCTTATGAATGGTAGCTTTTAATTATTAACCTGCTGATCTGCAGAGTTGGTTTGGGGATGCTAAGTGGTGAAGTGAATGGAAAGTCACACATGGCAAAGGCCTTGTTACAGGCCTGCTGTTCTGAAAACTCAAAAATCTGAAGATAAAATTGCGGCTCAGATTAAAGCTTTTTCAGGCTGTAGAAGAATTAGGAAATAAATTGCAGGAAATACTAAAAGAAAAAAGTAGCTTTTAGGCAAAGTTATGACTCTAGAATATCTAATTTCAATAAGTTTTAAGGTTACAACTTCTAAATTATTATTTTTCCTTTCGTTCAAGGAATTGTTATTTTTCCTTTCATTTCCTTTCAATTCAAGGAACCAAATAAAATGTTTTCTCCTGAGCCTAAATTTTCTAGAAGATATCTTGGACTTCTGCATCAGAAAATGCTCAATGAGTACTACAGGCTTTTTAAGAATTTTTAGAAAGACACAAGTGTCATTCTAAATCAAGTGGCAGTCAACTGGACTGAGATTCAGAGATAGTTACAAATTCTCAGTGCAGATTTATAGACACTTTTCAATTGATATACCTTTGTTAGTTCTTTCTTGTGTTAATGCATAACTCCCATTTGATATTATGATATAAAGTTTAAAAACCATTAATAAATTTTAGTTGTAGTGCTGATTTAGATGAGTATTCAGTATTAAAAAATTGATTAATGGTACTCCTGGAAGGAAAAGGAGAGTGTTCCTGCCAGTGAATAGTCTGTAACTAAAGGTGAAATATTTATGCCTGTAGGTAACAGAACAGTGGCCATATGGAAATTATAATCATTAATCTGTGTTAATTTTTCAGCACACTTAATCTTCAGCCCTTGGACAAGTCCGTTCTGCTAATAGTTATACACTCAGCTTCTGCTTGATTTATTTCATTGAAATGATAAAATAACTAAGCAGTCATGCTCCTCATTGAATTGTAATGATCAGAAGTGAAGATCTAATGAAACACTGAGATTAATATATATTCAATTTAACACCTTCCTTTAAAGTATACGCATGTATGTTTGGAGAGGATGAAAAAAGAGCACAGAGTGCTGCTGGTCACAGAGATCTCCATTTCCAAAAGTCTCAGTCTATGAGAGCTGACTATTACCTCTAAAAATAAGTCAGTAAGTACATAGCTAAAGTAATTTGTAATGTATTTTAGATAACACTTCCAGGTTTTGGGTAATCTGTGTACCTTAGTAAAACATTGCAAACTTGCCCAAAAGGTGAAGTAACTGTGCCAGGTTTTCCAAATTCCTGGAGTAATTTTACAGTAATTCTTCATTTTGGTTTTATTAGGTTTGTACATGTTTCTAGTTACTTTGTTTTTCCAGGTATTTCAGGGTGTTGTATGTCTGATAATTTTAGAGGAAAATCATTCCAAAGTTTTCACGAAATAGTAAGTGATTTGTCCTGCTAAACTGATACAGATAACCAATGACCATAATTAGCTCCCATATTTTTACTTCTGTTTGTAATATGTAGGGATAGTCTGATAAAATTTTGGTTTTCATCTTTTGATCAAAATCTTTTGAAGGGCACTTAATCATGAAAGTCATAAGTAAGTAGGGGAGTGTTCATGTGGTAAATTTTATTATTCTGTTTTTTTTAATATCTTTACAGGTTTTTTTTTCTTGCACAGTTGTAACAGAATTGAAGCCACTAGTATTACCTTTTCTTTTATGTAGGGTCTTGCTGGTTGTAGAATTAAAAAGGAAAAAACCAAGGATATCACAGTTCAAAGCTCTGAAATTGTGCCATAAAGAAAATTAACATACTAGTCAGAGATGACGGGGGTGAGAAAAGTCACCAGCTCAAAACTGGTCTAACCCTACCTGGTTTGCTAATAATTAATTTTTTTTTTTTTAAATTTTTTTTTCCACTCAGGTTATCTGTTGATGGGCCTTATCGCAATGCTGGTGGTTCTTGAGACTTTCTGTGAACTCCATGAGCTCAAAAAGTTTAGGAAGTTGTTTTATGTGAAGAAGGACAAGGAAGAGGACCAAGTGCATATAATGGAACATGACCAGCTCTCCTTCTCTTCCATCTCAGACCAAGCAGCCTCCATGAAGGACGATCAGAAGGCAAACGAGCCTTTTGTGAATTCCCAGTCCCCAACTTCCAATGACAGCTCTCTAAACAATTAATACACGGGTGTCCATACCGGTGTTTTGGTGCATTTATGCTACTTACCATATGAAATAGAAAGCCTCATATTTTTTTCTCAAAGTATAAAAGCTGGAAGACTGTGCTACTTTAACAAGAATTCATCACTTCTGACATAGAAAAGACTTTTGGGAAAATGTGGGAGCCACCCTGGGAAAAGGAATAAATGTAAGATGTGGCTGGGAACGTAAGGCCATTTCGGATGAGGGTCAAGGATTTAGATGTACCACATTCAGAGATGCCAGAGAGAAAGGATTGCACAATAGGAGACTAGGCCTTCAGTGACATCCAGCTCATTGAGTTGCACACCTCATCTTGCAGCATTATTGACATCAGATTTTGGGATGTGCACTTTTGATAGTCACAGTTTTAATCCAATAGTTAGCACCTTAATCTGGAAAACGTTTTCAGAGCAATATCTCTAGATCTGGTGGAGGGGGGAATATCTAGGTCATCCCTCTATTACCCAGTAACTTGCAGGTGCAAACAATGATTCTAGGAAGGAAAAAACAAGACTGCAGTCCCTCCTTTGCCCATGCCATTTACATCTAAATTTCCTACTTCCTTAAAAGGTCCTCCAATCACCAGAAAAATGTTGTCCTGAAGAGAGTGTGCCTTGAGTCTTCCATGCTGTTTGTTTTTTGTATGAAATACTTTTCCAAGAGAGAGCAAAAGCAATTTAAAGCTCTGGATGAGGTGAGATGGTAGGGAAGGAAGACAGATGCATTTCAGTCTTCTGAAATGGGCAGGAGTGGGTATTTAGCTGCGTGAAATGGAATGAAAAGGAGTCAGCATATGCCACACGTGACTGGAACAGTCATGTGCTTATGGCATTCTCCTGATGGATGGTTGAAATCTGTTCAGCAGAAGGACTCGGTGCTGTTCCTCCTACAGTTCAGCCCAGCGTGTGCTCTGCTGAGCTGCTGGGTACACCAAGGAACAGAAACAGCCTCACCTTTGAACATAGCTCCTATTTCTTCTTTTGCTTTTCTAACAGGTACTTGGAGCACTTCGGAGGAGAAGGGAATGTTTCAGGGCAAAACAATTTTTCAGTTTTTCATATGGCAAGAAAAAAGGAAAAATGTCACATTTGGTTCGGATGGAACCGAATTTTTTTCCCCTTGGGAAAAGTCACTTAAAAAGTCAAGATCTCGCTCAACTTCTGAAGCTGGAACCTCTTTGGCTGTAACAGGAGAGGTGTTTTAGTCCAGCTACCAGTCACTGTGCTGAATGCAGGGACCTCAGAGTGAATTTCAGTGAGCATGAGACGAGATTTAAGTGGTTGTAGTACTTTCTCTTCTGGCCTTAAGAATCTTATGATAGGGAATCTTGATAATGCTTTGCAGTGAACAAAAGATCTGGAGCACAAATAGCCATATTAGGACAACCTCCCACATAGGAACAGTGTAGAGGAGAGCCTTTTACCTGCAGTGCAAGCATGCCAGATTGCTTGTAATTTGGCTTTTAGTGTTTAGAGCTGAATAATAATTTACTGTAAAAGAAAAACAATGCAGTGTGTCTAGATTTAGCGCACGTGGAAAAAATACTTGAAAGTAAATAACCCTAAATATACTGTGTTTGAGCTTAATTATAGCTAGCATCAAACAAATTTTTGTATCTTTACTGGAAAAACTTACTTTATGGTTAAATCAGCTGGAAGTCTTCAATTGAAATTTATATTTATAGAAAATCAGAGCTAAAGGTTTTGGTTGGTTTGAGTTTTATAGATTAGGTGAGAGCATATTGTGTTTGCATGTTCCCAGGAAAGTGGCTATTTTTATACTGCTTAGGTTAACACAGTTCTATTTATAATGAATGTTAACCAATATATATGTACATATATACATAAATATATTTATATATTGTACATATATCATAAATCACCAGAGTCTAACAGACTTAGGAATGGCATTTTAGATAATTTTTCCCCTAGTCTCCTCTTTATACAGTCAATATTTGAAAACTATGGCATTAAAATGATACTGACATAAAATTAAGAGTACTGTACTATGACAAACATTTATACTATTTTTTTTCAGTGGAACTTTATTGTTTGTTTTCAATACCTTGAAATTCAAAACTTCTTTCAATTTCCATGTAATGTTAAGCTCTAAAGGATATGCACAGATGTTAAATAATATACAAAGTTACTTTTGCAGCGTGTACACAAATGCGAAATGTAGACACGTGAAATGAAAGCACAGAATTCAAAGCAGAACCGATAAATTAAGCAGTATGCTGTGATTGTAGGTGAATATTTGTTATTTTAAACTTAAATAAAAAGTCTGGCTTTTGCCTGCCTGCACTGTGAAGTGGGAGTATTTTCTTTGGTGGCATGTGTGCCTTGAAGAAATCCTGCCTGCGTTTGTGCATCCTTTAGTTAGCCTTCCTCAGCTCAAGGAGGCTCTATTAATGCCAGTGTTGTAACTAACCTTGATATTAATTGTGGCTTAGGATTGTCCTGGTTATTCCTTTAAAAAAAAAAAAAAAAAGAGCAATCCGAGGTATATTTGTTTTGGTTTCAGATGCTGACTGATTACAGCAAATAAAAAATAGTGACATAGCATTTATCATGTCCCTATGAACAAACTGCTCCAATATTTGTGAAATCTGAAAAACTGATGAAAATAATGGCCCTCATTTCATACAGCTTTTACACCTTCACATGAAGCCAGCATATGAGTTAAAACTGGAATCCAGATCAGAACGAGAAAGATTATCATGCAAGAACTTCAGTATAAAGTGCATCCCTTACCTAGAGGCAAACTGTGAAGCAGGTGCATGTAAACCCAGATGGAGAGCATGGCTCATAAAGGAACGGTGCTGAAAAAAAGTTGCAAGAGAGAGTTAGAGATGCAAGCAAATTACTTGTATGCATAAAAAGAATTGCCTGGGTTCTATCCTCACTCTCCTGTCTTCAATTGTTCCAAGCATATATCTCATTAATAGCTTAATTTCTGTGCTACAGCTGACATTTGCCATCTTCTCTTTGTCTGTCAGTCATTGAAGATAAACTTTTTAAATTGTTTTTTCAAGGGAAAGAACTGGTAGGATACTCATTATGTTGGAGGAAAGAAAATGGAAAAATCCACTTGAATTTTGATTTTGGAGCTGAGTGATAGCCATGTTGTCCCTTAATGAACATGTTCTCTTCCTAAATTTTCTTCCCAAAGTTCACCAGTAGCACCTTGTGTGGGTGCTGAAGACTTGCTGGAGGTTGAAATGAGTTATTTTTTAAGTAGGTAACTCCTGAGACTGGGGGGGTGTGCAGCTTTAATGTCAGTGCTACAAAACCTCCCTAGATGGGTGCTTATGTCAGAGGAGTTGCATAAGACCAGCAGTTCCGGATTGCTCTAAATATTTGTCTAGTCCAGTGTTTTGTCTCTGGTAACCGCCAGGTGCAATATGTGAACCTGTATAAGGATGGGGCAAGTGTGTAGCAACCATTCCCCAGGATGTTCTCCTAGCTCCCAGCAGTGTGCAGCTCTGAATCCATGACAGCATTCCAGGAGGGATGGAAAGTCAATGTAGGTGTGGTGTGTGGAAGAGATTCTACACTGAGATGCCTGTTCTCTGCTTTGGTCAGTGAGAGACTCCTGCACAGGATCAAATGGAGATTTCCTACAAAGCTGTTTCAAGTTAGGTGCTTTGCTGTTAGCAGGTAACTTGCATGGGATGGACTCTTCAAAAAGGGGAGGAAGGGGAAAAGGGGAAAGCCTTTTATGCACTAGTACTTGGACAGAGCTGTCCAGGTAGGAACTTCCCAGAACCAGTTTGCTACTGCCAGATCTTTAATCTCCATGTTACAATTTGCTTTGTAAATAGTTGCCAGAAATGTAGTGAGATGAACCCTAAGTAGCTAAAAATCCTACTGCCCTAACATTATTCCATTATTATTCATTCTTCTAGATTCTGCTTTCTACTGAAGCAAAATAAAGTTACTGTAATGGGAAGCAGTGTTGTTCCAAGTATGCACCAGTTCTCTTCTCTGCACTACTAACTATCAGTATTGCATCATATATCAAAAAGGTACTCCTAGGTAGCCAAAAAAATGTCTTGTTGCTTGTTTTGAACAGAAACCATATTTTTGAGATCCTGGAGACTGTCTCTGCAAAGCTGCATCTTGCTTAATGCAAATTAGGTACTTGGTGTATGTAATTTTAATGCCTATCACGTTAGTCTCATTGCTTCCTGAGTTACCATTCTACTTACTTTTTATCACTGAGTTGTTATCACAATTATCTCCAAAGGTCATTGCATAGCCAATGAGTATGAGGACTGTGATGCGGTTATTTTGCTGGTGATGGTGCGGGTTTGCCAGAGCCATTGCCTTAGCTGATAACAAGAAGATCTCACTCGTGGCAGTTGGGGCCAAGTGACAGATTTAGGTAATGAGGAAGGACAGTGTGGCTGGGAGCAGGTGCACGGGCTGACAGCCAATGTCAGGGAAATCATCCTGGCAAACTGCTAAGTGACCACACAGTTTTCACTGGGCTTCATTGCCTGTCACTAGGAGTTAGAGGAAGGAAGAGCAAGGATGTTGCCAAAAGTCATTTGAAATGAAGTTTAATGGAAGTAAGTTTTTCACCGTTTATCTACAGTCTGCAGCTCTCTGTTACTTCAGTTGCACCATATATTCTATGAATCAAGATAATGGTTTGGCATTTCCCCAGTGTAGATGGCTCCTGTGGCCCCTGAGGCAAGTTATGCTTGTTATCCTAACAAGTTTTTTCTGTGTTAAGTTTACTGTGTGTTCAGACCCATGAGCAGGAGTGTAGGTCAGTGTCACTGCTGAAACTTTCCAAGGGCAAATGTGGCTCACGCACTGCCTGGCCTTGGGTCAGCGTTTCATTTTAGTGCCCTGGCTCTCTGGAAAGACAGGAGTGAACTCTCTGCCTTAAAAAGTGAGAAACTCTTCTGGGAGGCTCAAAACTCCCCAAATCCATTTGGTGCTGATCCCAGGAGTTTCATAGTCTTGTGTGTGTGGTGCATATGTGCATGTATCTGGAGTAGCACATAGAACTGCTGCTTCTTTTCTGCATGCCTGATTTTTTTTGAGACTGGCTGATCCCCTTAACTTTCTGAATTTCTCTCCTCCATTTGGGAACATGGCTCGGACTGTCCTTAAGCTCTCACTAGCTGGGCCATATCAATAGGTGGCAAGCTGCCCTAATGATGGGGACGAGGTGAGGGGACAGGAAAGCCCCATCCCTGCCCGTTAGCTTTAGCTGCAGCCACCACTTTACTTCTAAAACCATTTCCAGTGTCTGGCACAGGATTATAGGATTCACTTGTCTGCACTGTGCATGTCGGCCAGTGCTCATGCTAATGGCAACATAATGACATAAAAACTAATAGCTCATCTAGAAGAATTAAATTGTTTTATTTTTTCTTTTTGAGTACATTGCTGCTTTGCTTATGAGCATTAGACTGATTGAATCCTGGCCTGCAATATTATATCTGTACATATTATCCTACAACTGTAAAGCTTCCATCTCAGCCCCACTTGGGCAAAAATTAATTCACATGTTTGCATAAACAGAAGACAACAAACTATAGTGGCAGTTTAAATAGGAATTAGCAAATCCTAATTCTGCATTTCTGGGCTGGTTTCCTGATCGTGGGCAAAGATCTGTTAAATTTGTTTAGTGATTGCCAGCTGTGATTTGAGGCATGCTTTCTGAACAGAGATACAAAAAATATCATTTCCCAGTAATGAAGAACATCACCTTTGGGATAAAGTCCCTCAAATGTTTAATAGGCTACTTTTGCAGATTAATGCTATTTGCATGGGATAATGAAGCCCTGTTTGAAATTTATTATGCAAAAATGAAAATCCACACTCCATTTAACTCAAATTCCTACTGCATGTTCAGTGAAGAGAAAAATCAATATGAAAGAAGAAAATGACCCTCATTTTGTACCCTCTCTTCTGGGGAGGTTGACCTGGTATTGCTGACCCTGCTGAGAGCTGAGGAAACCCTCTGGCTTTCCTGGTGCATGCAGAGCTTGAAGTCAGGCAGTCTGCCGCAGGAAGGTTTGCAAGCAACATCATCAGCCTGGAGAAGGTGGAGTGGTGCAGGGAGAGCAGCTTCCATGGGGCACAAGAGAAGAGACCACAGCCGCTCTGAGGCCAAAGGTAAGAAGCAAAGACTGCCAGCGAAGGGAGGCCATGGTGAGGCTTGGAGGGTCAGGGGCACTCAGCCTGCTCCAGCCCAGCCCCTGGGGAGGGGCCAGTGCCCAAGGCAGTGTGAGGAGAGGAGGGGGATGATTTGACAGCAGGAGTATCAAAGAGGTGGTGTTACTAGTGCAAAACTAGTCAATCTGTTTACAAGTAGGAGGTGTGGAGGGAAAAGAATTTCTGTCTTTTTAAGGCAGGAAGGACCCTTTTGATGATCTTCTGTGGCCTCTACAGGAACCACGACACGTCTGCAGTATTAGAGCAGATAGGATTTCTGGGTCTGACAGAAACAGGTCCAGCTCTCATCTTCTGTCCCTGATGCTAATTACCTTCCCTGTTAAAAAATATCCTGTTTTCTTTGGTTAACTGCACAATTTCTAATTAATTGCTCCAAAACCAGCATTTCTATAGGACTTCATTATATGTTTGCCTGCTAAGTGACAGACCACGTTATATTAGCTATCAGCTTGCCCTGAAAAGATGAGCATCCTTCAAATGTCCTCTCTAATAGGTGAAGCAAGCCACACTCCTCTGAGCATCTTGTCAAAAACCCAGCTCATTCTCAGTCCAGTTTTTCAACATGCATTTTTCAGCACAGCACTGAAACCAGGGTGCCTGTGCCCAGAGTGGTAGCTCTGCAGAGGGGCTGTGCTGTGGCCATGGAGTAGAAAAGGGAGATGGCATTTGCCACCATGTCCTTACTTCCATGCATTCCCTCTTTTTGGGGACCCCCAGGTTTCCCTTCATCCCTCTCCTCACCCATGGAGCACACCTGATACTTGTCCCCACCCCTACTGACCTGGGAGAGATGCACAGGGACAGAGTCTGTGGCAGCATCTCTGCCCTAGATGGTCTTCAGTGTCTGACACAGAGACATGGATTTGAAACACAGTCTGCTGCACCCTACTAGAGCCAGGAGCTTTGTAAATGCCTCCTAGTCCATCTGCTCAGCCTGCTGAGCTTCTTGTGTAGACCTTTGGGATGCAAGAAGTTGTCAGAGCTCAGAAGAAACATGGGCAGACTCGCCAGAAGGGTCAATTGCACATTTACTTCAGGCAATCTCAAAGCACTCATTTTGGACAATAGGGCTATGTCATCAATCCTCCTCCCCTCCTGGCTGTGCCTCAGGCGTCAGCGAGGTGTTGAGAACAAATATGAATGTAAAAATGTACAAATGCACCCTTGGTCAGGAGTGAAGCACCTTGCAGGGAGGGCATTGCATAGAGAAGGAAGATGTATTTCTATTAACTTCAGGGTACAGATAAAAAAAAAAAAACCCTTACATGCACTGAAGCTACTCCAAGGCTGTAGCATCCCACTGTGATAGACAGTGCCCCTGTGATGCTCTCGGGGACACTTGTACTGCAACCCGCTTGGTGAGGTCTAGTTGTTACTAAAATGCAGCTGAGGCTGCAATTTCCTATTTGAGATGAGGCAAGAGACTAAGGTACTGAGGTGAGTAAGACAATGTCTTGAGTTCGGCAGTGAGGTCTCACCTCTAAACAATACAAAACCCTGTGAGTATCTGCCGAGCTACTGATAATTTTGATGGTGCAGGTATTGCAACCTCATCTTCTCACAGAAGAGGTTAATAAGAGTTGCAGGTTTTCATGTGCAAGTCATGCATTGAAAGATAAACCAATCTCAGCATGAAAGTAGTTTTTTGAGAAGTTTTAGTTCTGAATGCCCTTAGATGTGAGCTTGGTGGCTAAACAGAATTATATAATGATTGGTACGCGGACAGGAGGCTGACACTTGAACAAAAATAGATCCTCTGGGCAAATGGTTACCCAGGACTTCCTTTCCCAGCTGCAAAATGTAAGCCTGGATGAAACCCCCAGAGGTAGTAGCTGGAGCAGAGAAGCAGGGATGAATGGAAAGCACACAATCCTGGTTTGAGCAAGACCCCCAGTAAGACAGTTTCATTGAATTCCAAGAGACAAGAGAATGTGTATGCACCAAACTGACCTAGAGGACAGCAAAGAGCTTCTGCTAGTTTTCTACCCTTATGTCACTTTCACTCTTTCCAGCCATCCTGTAATCCAGAAAGTGTCACCCTTCTTGAATGCAAGTCAGGCTTGGTTTTAAATGTTTTCAGAGATGTTACATCAGCAGCACGATGGTGTGCTAATGCTATCATCTTGGCAGTTCTGTGGGGCATTCCCTGAGGTCATGTGGTCAATCTGGCATTTTAATTGCATCTCATCATTTAACCTCACGTCTTGTTAGATGTCAGATATAAAATCAGTAGAAAACCTATGTGTCAATTATTGCAAGGAATTACCACTCCAATTTCAGCCTGTATTTTTGCACCTCTCTCAGGAAGAACCCAGTTTATCTTGTTCAATGGTTTTATAAACCTTCTGCTTGACAGACCATGGCTCTATCATACTTTATAAATGCAACAGATTCTGTCCCCTTTGTATTTGTGCTAGTATTTTACCAGAGATTAAAGCATTAACACAAACAGTTTATCCAAGAATCAGCAGCATGTACGCGACCTGGAGCTTCTCCCTCAACCTCAAGAGCCTAAATTCATCTCTGTAATGACAAAGTGGTCTCTAAAGGACTATGAGGAAGCAAGAACAGGCAGTGAGATCAGAGGTGATTTTCCGTTCCTGTCTTGCTTAGATTAAATTTACATTCTTGCCCTGATGCAGCAGTCTCATTCCCATGGAAATTTAGCAAATTTAACATAAATTTGGCCTGTTTTCCATCCAAACTTCAAGGCCATGCATGAATCAGAACATTAACTTCTATTCTTCTGTGTGGTATTGTTTAGCCTCAAACCCAGCTAAGTGGATTACCGGAAGTTATTTGTGACAATTCAATTTGAGGGACAAATTCAAAACAGAGACTTGGGCTTCATACCAGCTGCAGGTATGTTTTTAACAGGTTTAAGTCTTACTCAGTTATCAGTCCTCTGAGAAATGCTGCTGTCGAATGGTTTAGGCTAAGCACATCCAGCATGTTTAATGGCTGCCAAGACTGGTTCTTAAGGAGATTTTTGCTAAATAGTGCTCCTGCGGAGGAAAGAAGACTTCATGCCCATTTACATTGCAGATTGGCAGCTGGGAAATATTCCTGAGTTAAAAAAGGGCACTTTAAATAACAGCTCTATTGGTTATGTGTAAATGGATTGTACCTTTTCAGGTATTTATATGCAATGTTTTCTATTTGTTGTCACTTAATAGGGTTTGGTTCTCCTGTTCTAATAAAACAAGAAAACCTGTTCAGCTTGGGAATGTACAGACTGACAGCCATACTTTACAAATAGTCATGGTTTCTGTAGATAAATTTTCCCCAAATTCAAAACATCTCTCCCAGCTGAGATCTACTAATGTGTGGAAATCTTTGCAGGACTGGACTCAGTTCAGATCAGAGGAAAAAGCCCTTCAGTTGCAAGGACATCCCAATTGCAAATGGAAGTGCCTTTTTTCATATTCTTTTTCAGTTTCATGCTCTGTCAGCTGCTAGACATGAGAATCTTGCCCCATTTTATCTAATGACACTTAAAATTTCATGGGAAAGAGCAAGCAAAATTGCTTGCTGGACCACTCTGAGGCCAGGGGGACACAAATTGATGCACTGCCGAAAAGTTGTCCCTGTGCCACTGAGGCATACACACACCTGGACCAACATCCTGGTGCTGGCTGAAAAAGCTGTAGTGCCCTAAAGAAGAGTAAAATTCAAACAAACCCAAAATGAGCATTATCAAGCACAGAAGAGAAAATCTGTCCTGGCAACAGGGGATAACCAGGAACCTGGCCTAGCATGAGATTCACCAGCTAAATCTTGTGTCACAAACACGTGACTAAGTCTCCTTTAGACTGCAATTCTGAATAACACTAAAACAATTGAAACGCCATATATTACACCATCATTTCCAAATCCAAGAACCACCCCTGTGATCATACAATCTCCTCTGGAAGTTAATCTGATATTATCTTGTAACAGTCAAATACCTTCTCCCAGCATCCCTGTTCAAAGGCTGCTCTGGCACTTTATTTCTGAAAGTTAAGTATCTTCTTCTTTCCAAGCCAAATTCTTTCAGGGTCAGTGTACATCTGCTTAATCTTGTAGCAGCTTTTATCTAAATGGAAATATTTCCTCTCTCTTCCCATATTTATTGCTCAAATGTAATCCAACCTTCTCTCAGTCTTCTGTTAACACAGCTACAGACAGGGTATTTGATCTGCCCTTCAGAAACAGAGAAACTCAACTCGTGTTTCTGAGTAGCCCTTTTCCCATTTGTCTGTTTAAAATCATCTTTTTGAAAGGCAGCTGTTGAGAAGTGCACACTAACAGCTCAATGGGGCTGTTGTGGTGCCTTAGCCAGTGCCAGGACCTTCCACGACACCACGGAAAACTTCTCATGTGACACTTCCTCGACCTACTATCACATCTTTCCTGACTGTGGCACTCAGCCTAAGCAGCAGTGTACACTAAGTACAACAGTTTGCAGTGTCACCAGATCCTCCCCCTCCTCAGCATCCCTTGAAAATATCTCAGCACAAGGCAACACATGTTCTTCTTGGACCCCAGGTGAATTATGCCACACTTTTTTCCCATCACATGCCATACTTTTACTAGCTCCTGCAGTACCTAATTCTTCCTATGACAGAATCCAGTCATCCATTATAAATACAGGCCTTGTCTTGCACCACTGGCATGAAGTGAGATGGGCCAATTAGAGATACCTCTGTGGGCTGGCAACACCCCTGTCAATTGATCTTTTTATACTGTCCTGTTTGCCCAAGCCCTTAAGTTGTTTGTAATTCTTGAAGTACATCCCAACTTTGCAAATGAATTCTTGTGAGTCACTGTACTAAACTCTCCTGTAGAGATGAGGCCAACCGATCTGAGCTATTTTCACAGCACTTCCCGTCTGTATGTGTTTGTATGTAACAGCCAGATATTTCTATGATTACGTATTCTTTTCAGTGAGGACACTGGGTTTTGCTATCTTCCTTCCAGCTTTACCCCTGCTCATTGATAAAATCTAACAAAGGAGATGAAATATACTTGCCATGTGTGCTTGAAAGAAAAAAAGGAAGTGTCTTGTGTCTTGATGGATACCAAAGCACTTGCTGTACATCTGAAATACAAGACTTAAAATGGTTTAAACTATTGGGTGTTTCTGCTTGATAGCCTTCCCTTTCTCCCAGTAAGAGGTGGTCACAGAGAGCCCAGATCTGCCTCTGCTCAAGCGAGCAGTGACTTTTGTTTGCACAATTTCCAACAGGTCCCCAGGTGCTCAAGAGTTAAATGAGATTCCCTAAATATAAGAAGTGGGGAGAAGCCTGTCTCACCTTCTCTTGCCTGTGAGGAGGAATACTGGCCAGAGCCTGGGCTGGCTGGTGCCTTCCCATTGCCTGGCAGGAGGGATCGCAGATGGTCCGGAAATCAAACCTCCTTCCATGCCGGCTCATCTCCCTGCCATGGCCATTAATGAAGGTGCTTATGCTGCTTTTCTCAGAAAGGTCAAACATATGCTGCCTAACAGCTCTCACCAATTCATTTTTCCCCAGTAATGTAGAGTTGCCATTTGTGGGCTTTCCTAGTCTACGGGCTCACCGCAGGATTTGCTAACCACAGAAGATGGCTGCAGCTCCATGTTCATGCTGCTTTAATAATTTCCTCCTTGGGGTGAAGGTTTGTTTATTTGTTGGTTTGTTTGTTTAATCATCTCCTGCTCTGTTGTGCTGAGCTCTTTCTCAGTGCCTCACACTCCCCCACTCTGTTCCAGTGCCTGCTGTTATTCTTGGCACCCGAATCAATGCTAACTGGTATATAATCAGCCTGTGTTTTACCGACCAACATTTGTTCCACTGTCAGCTTTCATTTCAGCTTCTGCTCTGATGCCAGTTACTGTTCCGCTCTCTGGTGTGGAGCTCTGATTGCTCTGTGGGGTGCTGTACCCCACTCTTTGGGCCTCCTCTCATCATGTCCTTGTCTGTATCAGGGAAGCTTGTTGCCCAGTGTCCCACCCTCACTTCTTCCTAGTCTGTGTACTTGGTCCACTTCTGCTCTGTACCTGCATGTCCCGTCCGCTCGTGTTTGCAGGTTCATGTGTTGCAATTCTGCACAGAGTATTTCCTAATTTTAAGCCTAATATGAGAAAATATTAAATAAAGGGCTCTTGAGAGACACGTGTAGATTATAAGATGACTCTTTGAGTGTTGTGATATAGAGCTACTTTATTACATTCTGCCTGTGATAATGAGAATGCTAAAACCTATTTTACTTGATTCCTACTTTTCCAAATTAGTATTTTATTGATCACTGGATGCATGTGTTATGCTGAACCAATAGAAATGTAGCCACCTAGGCATTTATCTATATATTGCCCATGCTGTGTGGGACTAGATTGTGTAAATCAGACTTTGATTTTTGTAAACAAGAGGCCACAATTAAAATAAAGGAAATTGGTGTACACAGGAAGGGGCCATGGTGTTTGGGCTGGTGGAGAAAGGCATAGCGACCAGGACATTAGATCTGTGGCTGATGAATCAGGAGAAATGGAATAATGCAGACAGAACAGCTGGGCTCATGTATCACCTATTCTAGACTCCAGGAGTCTTTCTTCTCCAGCATCACATAGCTGATAAGTTCCAGGAAAACTGGAAGGAGGACACAGCATTTCATCATCCAAAATGTGAGAAAAGTCTGCTGGAAAGAGCTGAGCAGCCAGGAAGGGCACAAACACCAGAGAGCCAGAATATAAAGGGAAGCTGAATATATATATATCTTTTTTTTAAGTTTCCTCAATTTAAGAAGCAGTGGGTTAAAACACCAATAATCAAATAAATCACAATTCTTTGCTTTTATGAATAAGGAAGAGATAGAAGAGTGACCAGGGGATAAAATATTCTGATAACGATGCAGCAGTTCATTTTAAAATAATTAAAGATGACAGCCTGGATCCCAAGATAAGGAAAACCATGATACAAAAAGGAATCATCAGCTCAGCAAGAGTCTGGCAGCTCTTTTGCATGGCCTGATGTGTTTTTAAAACTAGACAATACTGTCTGTTGGGCAAATACCAACAGAGAGTAAAGCTGTATTTTTTTAAAAAGATGAAGTAGATATTACCTCAAAGGGGGAGTTACTATTCCTCAATAGACCAAATCCTACCCCCAAATCCTACTCAATGCTCTCTTTAAGATGTTGTCATTTTCTTTTAGCTAAAGATGTTTGCTAACTTTACTGGATTAACATGAGTGTACAGGCACAGAGTGATCGGCAGATCTCCTTAAACAAAAAAGTGTGTCCTCTGGGATTCAGGCATCTCCACCGCTAACTGGCCTCAGTGAGGCCAGGCAGCTGATATAGGTGATGGCAATCCGTGACTGTGTGGGGAGAGGCTGGTTTGAAGGGCAAGAGCTTCTCCTCTTTGGAGAGATTAAAAGGAATATCATTAAAATGTAAGGAAAAAAGCCCACCTGGTTAAACAAGTCCTGGCATCTTTAGCTGTGGAATGAGGGCTTGCAGCAGAGAGTGATGGTGGCTCTTACCAGTGCTGGTGGGTGCAGGAGGTGTGAGCAGCCTTGCAGGCAGACTATCCAGGTCAGTGCATCCCTGTATGTTCAACCGCTCTGGCCTCGCTCCTGGAAAAAGGTAAGACCCAAGTATGCATATCTTGCTTGCTGCACCTTTCCCAGTTTAGGGCCAGAGCTGTGGAGCATCCTGGCCTGATCCAGGGTGCCAGGGCTGGTGAGGAGTTGCAGCTGGTGTTTGGGGTGGGTGCAGTTGTGAAGGACTGAGGGTGGTGGTGGGGAGTGAGTGGCTCAGATTAGAAAGGAATCAGAGGGCTGTGCTGGAAGCAAGTGAGACATAGAAGATCAGTTTCCTTTTTAGATTCTCACAAGTGCAGTTTGGAGACCTGGAGAAAAAGGCTAAACTGCCCTGGGACTAAAGGATGAGTTTCCTATCTGAGTGAAATAGCAAAGCAAGGATAAAGCCCTTGTTATGAGAATAGCCAAATATATTCCTTTGATCTAGCTGGATTTAAACCTCATTCATATGTTTATTAGCTTCCTCTTATCTGAGCCATATGCCTTCTTGCTGCTGAATTTCCCTTATCACACAGCAATGGAAAAGACTCAAAATGCCTAAAAAGCATGTCACTCTTTCAAATGCTTCCTAAAATTCCAACTGTCACCCATATCAATGTCATAAACGATCACTCACCAATGTCCGTAACTGCCTTAAGTCCTCCTTGCTTTCCCCTTGATTGCCCACTCCTTTCTCCTCCCAGTCTTCTCTTCACACCTGTCACCCTTCTCCTCTGACCACCTCCTGCTGAACCATCTGATTCTGGGGATCCCTTAGGCTCTTCTTTCCTCTATCCCTGCCCAGTTCACCAAGAGAAGGGTAGCTTTAAAACCTATTGGGATGCAAAAGTGCCTTCATGGTGACCCCTGGCACCTTTACAAACCCAGCTGCTCCAGACACTTCCCAGGAGAAGAAATCTCCCCATTGTGACGCCAAGTGAATACCAAAGAGCTGACTGCCATGGGGTGTCAGGCATTAGGGTTGAATGCCCATGAAGTTCCAAAAAAATTAAGCAACCTTCAGCAAAATGTAGGCTGTCAGAGATTGGAAGTCTGCTATGTCTCGACTGTGTTTATTTGGGAGAGATTTTTGCATGGGACATCCCCCTGTGGGGAGGTGGAGGTACATGTTGGTGCCCGAAAGCACACTTGTAATGATATGACCTCTGTCCAATCTTCTCCTAAGGCTGGCACTTGGCTGTGTTTAGGTTGAGTGAAATTTCACATAGAAAATGTCTTTCCCACACGCAACAACTCAAGTGAATTTCCTGCTTGGTGGTAACCTGTAAAAGTAGGACATGAGACACCATGATACTGGTGCTGAGCAGTGTACAAAGGAGCTGGACAGCCAGGTTGAGTCTGATGTGGTATGAAAACCTTACCCACACTGTGGCTTGTGGGGCATATGGACATGTTCTGAGGCTCTGCTTGACCACAGAGCCCAGCAGGAGGCAGGACCTACAGCTGTGGAGGGGACACAGCACCTGAGCACCTCAGTAAGCATGAGCTGACAACCTGACCCATGTCTTCATTCCTGCATAGACTGCATGTCTCTTGGCCCAAGGTGCTTGTCACAACATCCTGACTGAGGGTGTCCTCTCAAGGCAAAGCACCAATCCCAAGCTCTGGTGCTGCTCCTGGACAGGGCACAATGAAAAAGTCCACATAGAATAGGGATTTGAGCCTTTTTGAAGATACCCTGCATGGAAGTAGTGTTTGGGCACTTGCAGGTGCAATTACAGGCCTCCATCTTCCTGTGGCCCCTCTCTTTGGTTTGTTTTCCTTAGGGACGTTCATGCTCTTCCTGCATCTCGCATAGCCACAGCTGAGGGAGCTGTGGCTTGCAGGAAGCCATGAAGTTGATAGGGCTCTTCTCTGCCCACAAGGCTAGGATGACCCAGGTGGCACCCCACACCAAACAACATGGCAGAGCAGTCAGGGGGTTTTAGTTTAGTTTAGTTTTGTTTGGGTTTTTTTATTGTTGCGCCAAACTTCACTGATGGAATTGCCTGAGACATGCAGAATTACAGCTTTTATGTGTTTGATTTGTCAAACCCTCCTTCATATGACTAGATTGGGAAAAATCACACTGCATGGCTGCAGTCTATCAGAGCTCTTGCTTCTGAGTTTATCCTTACCTGGCTGTCAGCTACAAACACCTCTATTTAATCAGGGTTTTTTTTCCACTAAAGGATTTTTTCTCTGCCTAACTTTCTTCATGGGATAATTGGCAAAGTGATCCACTGGCTCAAGAAAAGACTGCACCACCAGGATTTTTCTGTATTGCTGAAGTTTCGTTTCTGCTCTGCTAAGCAGGGAGAATACTTGACAGGGAATAAAGGAGGGAAAGGACAAGGGCACACATACAAGACAGACTGACACAAGCTCCCATGTATTTCTTTACTGAGGCAGATGCAGAAACTGCCCAACTTTGCCAAGTCACTCAGCCTTCCCTGAGCAGTGTATTAATGAAGGAACACAAGTGGGACAGGGTACAGGCAGAACACTAAGGTGTGGCTGGAGCACAGGCATCATTCTCATGGCTATGCTCAGCCAAGGATAAAGGACAACGTGGCAGGAGCATGCAAACAGGCTTAGACCACTGTTCTGCATCAACAGAGCTACTTCTAAACACTTTTTCTTGTGCTAAATCTTCATTAAAACAAAAATAAATAACAAAGTTGGGTTTGTGTTAGGAAGATTGCTTAGGACCCTTGATGTTAGGTCCATCCTCCAAACCCATCCAGCCTGATATTTTAGTTCACCCTCTTGCCCCCTCTGACAAAGGAAGGAAGCCAGATGCACACAGCATGGTTACAAACAGAAGCAGGGTACACCAACGAGGAGCTGGAAAAGAGAGGAAGAAAGGAAGGAAGACGCCTACACTGATACAGTTAAAATGGTGAAATCCGTTTATTCTGTTGTGCACATTTCTTATATATGATAAAAAAGTTTATATTCCAATCCTGACAAAGATTGTTCCTAATTGGCCCATTGTTTTAACCTGTCTCTAAACCACTCTATAATTGGTATACTTTGCAGAAACATAGATTAGACTATTTTCAGCTGCGTCACAGACTCAGGCCTTTACAAGCCTCTGCAGGCCTCAATTAGGCTGCAGTTTGGCCAAGGCTGGATTGTCCAATTTCTGCAGGGGCGCTCCATGTCCCTGCTCAAGGAGGAATTAGTCTACATACAACAGCATGTTTATTGTCCTCCTCCAGGCTGTGTTGAGATGTTGCTGCATGGATGTTTGACAAGGAATCCACAGAGCCCAAATCACATGAGTTGTTGTTTCACCTAGCAATCCCTTTTTAAATCTTCCCTTTCCGTAATAACCAACCTGCCTCTATTTAATTTTAACCCACAGGGCTCAGTTTTGTTGATTTGACCTCAGTGACAGCCAATAAATCTACACCTCCCTATCTCTTGGAGTTTTGCCTAAAGGGAGTTTCCAATGCTCCCATTTCACTTCCTGAAATGCCTGGTGTTTTTTTTCAGTTCCTGTTGGATTACTGCAGTCCCAGGTGTGGCTTGCCAGCTGCTTTCCCTCCTCTCTCCTGTGCAATGTTTGGTGCTTTTCCACACTGTTCTCCTGTTAGTTCAGCCTAAGGGCGGGTCACCTGTGTACAAACCTTAACAGCTGATATTCCCTTCTAAAGACTCTGAAGTATAAACCCTTTATAGCTGTATTTAAGTTTGTTGCTGTCAAAAAATGGTTTCAATTTTCTATTCTACCAAAACACTAAGGCTGAGTGAAAGGAAAGAAAGGCAAAATACCAAATCCTGCGAACTCTGTGTGTATAACACCAGTGCCTTTCAAGCTGTTCAGCTGGCATTAACAGTACACCCAGATTCAAGGTTTCACACATTTGCAACTTTTTTGGCTAAAAAATACTGCCTTCAAACCCAGACCAGACTTCATAATAAATATCTGGTGTTCACTGGAAGAAGTAATACTTTTTCAGACACTGTCAGCTCTAAGCTTTTGTCAACTCAGCAGCTGGGCAATTTGCTTTTTCTACTCTCTATGGCCTCACTTGCCCTTTGTGCCCTGTGTTTGCTGTGGGACCAATTGTACATGACTTGACAGAGAGATCGCCAGGGCTCTTGGGCATTGCTTTGATTGTTGGTCTTGAAGACAGCAAAAGAGAAACCACTCTCTTTGGACTTTCTGACCATGTCTGTAGCAATCTGGAATGCTGATTTCCTTTCTAATGTGTTTGGGCACAAGTGCTGCACAAAGAGTTGGCAGAGCTGGGTGAAGTCCTACAGGAGCAGATGGTGGCATCTTTGAAACCTGAGCTTACAAGCTGAGGGAAGCAGGAGAGGAGAAGAAAGACACAGGATGGGACATCAGGGGAAGGGAGACTAGAAATAGGGACCATGCCAAAAGGGGCCACAAGGAAGTAAGACACACAGAGAAGGGGCAATGATTTGAATCTTTGTAGATCACGTGGACAGAAAGACTTTCATTCTCTGCAATTTACTGTTGCCAGTGACAGCTTCTGGAAGAAAAGTGCATGAATCTTGTTGTTTTTCTTCACAGGAAGATGCAGTTTTGAGGGTCAAACCTTGCAAAACCCATGTTCTAACCCTCTATGAGAGGGAGCTGTCTGGCAATTAAATGCTGACATCAGGCAAGAAACTACCTTCAGGCTGAGCTCCCACCTGAATCACTGCTTTGACACTGTGACAGCTCTTGGGAACAGACAGAGAGTGGCCTCATTTTAGAATTACCTTGTATAACCACCTAGTAGGTGTGGTGTATTTGTTTCTGCAAGCCACAAACAGAACCATAAATAAAAAGTTTTTCCTGAATACATGTGCCATGGGTAGTGAACATCTACCACCACCAGGGTTCTTCCCTGCATGACACTGCCTGCTTGAGTCTCCTTCTCCCACAGCATGAGCTGCACTCAACTGTTTGTGCAGAAGCTGAAACACCTCATTTTGCTGTGCAGACAAATCCTATAATTTATTCCTCCTATTTTCTGATGTAACATTTACAAAGGCACTCAAAAACACCACTACTAAATAGCTAGGAACTGGGCTTCAAAGCTAGAGGTGGTGCCTAGGTGAGGTGGCACTGGGTTATGAGAGGGCTGGTGCTCCCTTGCACAATGCAAATAGTGCAGTCTTTTGTGGCTCTCACTGCTAGTTTGCCTACAATACCTAAATTAGTCCAAGTGTCACCATACCCACAGCACATCTACTGTTACAGAACTCTATTGTTATCGTGTGTTACAAGTTTCTATAATGTGAGTGCTCTATAAGGAAAAATCTCACCCGTCTGAAGCTGACCATGCCATGAATGAATGGTCTGACATTTCAATTTCTCTTTATTCTCTACCTAGAAAGGAAGTGAAAGCAAAAGTCCCTCAACACTGGATTTCTGTGACAGTAAATGTATACCTATTTTTTGTGTACTCAGACATTACAGTGTGAGTGTGCAGAAAAGCACAAAAGAAGCAACAGTTTTCCTTTCATGAAAAAACCCCCCCAGAAATAGTGTGGTCAGACAAGACAATGAAGGTGAGATAAAACACTGAATAGCTGTATTAAGCAAGCTCCTACTTTGTTCAGTGTACAAATGGGTCCCACAGGAAAAAAGCAAAACAAAAGGCAAGTGGAAACCTGTAATTCAATACACTGTTTGAAAAAATTACCTCAGCTGTAGTGTTTCCTAGCATCCAGATAGTTCAACCAATATTATGAGACCGTTAATGTCATAGGCTGTGTTTTATTTTACTCATAATCCAAGAAAAGGGAAGGAGAAAAGAGATTTGTCGCAGGTGTGTTCAGTAGAAATTCTCTACAAACATAAATGGCTGAAATGCCAGGGGAAGATCAGGCTTAAATTTATAACCCTTCCCCTAGAACTGTAGGACTGGATAATGCCTGCACTGCCAATGCCATGCAGTATGCTACACATTTGGCAGGACAGGTAAAAGAAAGATTGTATGTAAAAGTGATGCAGCTGAGCAACAGTGAAACAGCATTTTGGAAACTGGTTTCAGTGTGGGAAATCCTAGGATTTGAGTGACGGGACTGGATCAACAGAAGGGCTAGGGGAAGAGGTATGGATAAGTTCCATGTGGGTCTGGTTTCTATTCATCTCTTGCCTCCTCTGTACAATCAGCACCACACAAGGCAATCAATCTCTCACACCACAGATTATTCTCTGCTGCCTACAGCCTGTGTGGGATTGATAATGGAACGGGATTCTTCCTCCTGGTTTAATGACTGAGCAGAAAAGGAAAAGAAAGAAGTACTTTAATCTGAAATGAAAAGTTCAGCTTTGCAGGTTCTTGACAAGATAGTTTGGTAGGAGAAGTAATCCTGTTTTGAGGGGAAACTTTTTATCACCCCTTTATTAAGTGTTAACAACAGATTAGTGCAGTTATAAATTTGATATTTTAAAATTAATAAAAGGAATATAAAAATATATACTATTCAAAGAAACCCATTTTTTTCAGTGTGTTTAAAACTACCCACTTAATTTTACCAAAACTCTTTGATGAAGTTCTCCTGAGGGGTCTTTGAACACTGGAGGGCTATGTGAGGTATCAAATAGCAGTGGCCATCTTCATTCCTATTGCATTGGCCCACCTGACTCAAAAAAATGAGTATGAGTGCCTCTTCTCTGGATACAAATACTTCTTTTTCCTCCTTTGCAGAAAGAGCAAAGAAGCACATTAACTGAGCATGGCCACACTCTTGAGGGAGGGTGTTGTCACCAGTCTCATATCTTCTTCCAGCTTTCCACTGTATCACTCTTAGCAGGTATCACCCAAGTCTTACCTGACGACTTTGAACACTTTGTGGTTCCCTGCCCTTGTCCTCAAAAGGTGACATCTGCAGAGGGTAGAGGTTTGGTTCTGTATCTTACCTGAGTGCTTTCATCCTACAGCAGGTCCTCAGTACCAATCTGGGACTGGAGCCTTCACACCTTGTCTTCAATAGTTGATCATACATGATGCCACAGTTTGCTTTCCAGGTAGATCGTTCTACTTAGTTATGAAAAAAATAGTTATGCTGTCTGTCCTCATCATTTTGGAGGGAAGGCGTTTATCCACCTTCACTTAGTCCAAGTGTTGTACACATTTTCTTCTATAAATGGGATTTTATCTTCAAGTAATTGATAGGCTGAAGTTTTCAGATGCTCTTATCCTATTGACCTTCACAAGACACATAAGTTACCTTTTAGTTTAAATATTGGAAGGATGATTCTTGTCAAAATGTTGCCGGTCTGCTCACTGACTGTCCAGGCCAGGTTTCACTTTTAAAGGCCTTCTGTCCTTTTGATGCCTGGGTCATGGATCTCAGTGCTCTTTTTCAAATTTAGCATGGATTTTGAAATTTTTTTGACCTGCCAGCAGGTATTTCCATCCTTTAGCAGCAGCTAAGACACTCTTCTTCTCACACACAAGCCCCAATCCCCCCACCCTGTTTCTCATAGGCAGGCTGAGCAGCCATCTTAATTTTCTTTTTCCAGAAGAGCATGCCTCAAAGTCTATGGAATACAGAAGTAGCTTGGAGATCTGTGGAAGTTATATATTATCTCTACTTGTCTTCTGTGTTACTTAATATTCATAGAAGATTTGCATCTACCTAATAAGCACGAAGAAGTTCTTCTACTGGGGAAAAAAGATGATCAAAACATGCAGCTGATGTAAAAGTCTGGAAATAGTCAGAAACTGGGCTCGTGTATATAGTGTATGAAAGTGGCATGTGAAAATAGGATTTATAAATCCCATTAGCTCTTGAGAAGTAGACCTTCCGGGATTCCATTTTCCATTGCAAATTTCATTTTTTTATGTATACATATCACAAAAAGATATTTTCAAGTGCCTCAAGTGAGAAAGCAGCCTTAGGTTCAGAACTTGTGGTTTTCAGAAGTCTGAATTACCTATTGAGTGTCTAATGAAGATTTGGAATAACAAACTTTGACAAACAATTTGATCTATGTAGTATGTGGAAACTCTTTCACAAACCCCTCCTTCCACTGAAAAAAAGAAAAGTCATAACACACTGGGGTATCATTTTCTGTTTGCCATAAATCTGGATCTATTAATGTGAAATTAAAAGGAAAAATGTGGGCTTTGGCTGAACCACCAGCTGGTGAAAGGCAGAAGAGATCAGCACTTTGCACAAGTGTGATGTTATCTGCTGTAATTACAGACAGATTGATGGGGGAGGGATGGTGTGCCCCTGGTTCAGTGATCGGACTTCCTGCCAGGGTGTCTGCAACCACGCCCAGGGGAAGGATGGGGATCAGCAGCTCCTTTGTGTACAGAAAGGAACTGCATTGTCACGGGGAATTTCAGGTCACATACCATAGGGCTGTCCCTGCCTACGGCAAAACACCTGTCAAATCTCTAAATATTACTGTTCCAAGCAAGGTGTTGCCACTGGCTCAGGACTATTCTGTTTCTGCTAGACAGAATTAGCTCTATAAACATATTTCTACTTTAAAAATTAATTTCTACAACTGCCCGTGAGCAAAGCATGGTCATACGACAGTTTTGTGGAGGGGAAGAATGTGGTTCTGGAAAAAAACAAGAAGAGCTCAGGCGTAACACTCAAAAGACAAATGTGCTACAGGAAACTAAGTGAGGGAGGGTTATGTCACAAAACTTCCCCATGTTAATCAATATTTTTAAAAGCATTCTCTTGATATTTAAATATTGTAATTGTTTTAGAATGGTTATGCCTACAAGTACTTATTTAAACATATTGATACCTCTATTAACACATATATATTACATATATGTATAAATATATATGTCATTGTTACTTTTTACTTTCTATTTTTACTATAATTTACTTATTTACAATCTAAAGACATTTGCATAATAGAAGCATGAACAGAGTACTTAGTCAAAATACTAAAACTGACCAGTACCATTATGGACCTGTTTCATAATCTGTAAATAATATTTAATTTAAAAAAACCACAACAGTCCATAATCAATGAATATTAAAGACAAAGAGAGGGATTAAAATCTGATTAATTCATGGATTTGTATTTTGTCTCCTGAGGGAAGGGGAATCACACAGTACACTGCTCTGATGTGCATTGTAGCACTCTTCAAATACCTGTTTGTGACAATAAAGAAACTACCAGGTCCTGGAACAAAGAATGTATAAGCAGGAAAATATCAAATGAGCAGAAAGAATATGCTCTTTCTGTACAAATTAGTAATACCACCACTGCAGGAATAAAACCTGCTCTAGAGCTACTACTCTTTTGTATTATAATTTGCTCAAAAGAGTTTAAGAAAAAATTCAAAATGGCAGGAAAAAGATAAAATTTAATCTATCTGCTAAATGCACTTGAAGGTTAAGAGGTAACTTGATCATGGTCCACAGGTGTGTGAATAAGAAAGGGATTTGAATACTTATAATTAAATAAGTAATAATAAATAAAATATCAATCTCTATTTTCAGGCAAATTAGAAGTCAGAGAATTTCTGCAACTTAGCCTGAAATGTACTAATACAGATGTGAAGCAATTCTGAAATCCTCTTCTTGTCTCATGATTGTTCAAAGAAATATTAAGTTGTTAAAACTAATGACATCAGGAATAATGTAAACTAGGGCATCCAAGTATAAAAATAATTTATCTCTCCAGCTTAAAGCAGAGTCTCCAAAGACCGTGCTTTAATTCTTGGTCTTGTTCAAACATAAATCAGGTTCATTTCTGGACTAAGCTAAGCTGCAATGCTTCTGGCTGAAGTGTTTCCCTGTACCTTCAAAACCTGCAATTCAGGAATTCATGAGAAGCACTGGAGGCCAGGAGAAATGTTAGTATAGAAAGGCACAAGAAAATTTGTAAGTTTCATCAAGTAGAATTTTTTAGAAATCTTTTTGGGTCATAAAGAGCTCTTATTTACAGTCTCTTTCGGAGTTGTGTACTCAAACAAACAACATACAGATGAAAATTTGGGTTTATTTATTCTCCTGCAGGCTGGTGGCTGAGGAGAAGTCCCCAGAGACATGCTAGTAGATTCTGTAACAACTGGATAAAGAAGAAATGCAAGGGTGTTTCCTAACTGGTGTCTCATTTGTATGGAAATAGGATTACTTATATTCATTTAACTCTCCCTAGCACCAACATCTTTCCCATGATCAACCCATCACTCTCTTTTCTCTCTTCTTGGCACAAGAAGCCAAGCAACTTTAAAACCTATAGCTGTTTATATAGCTCTACAAAATTGTTCCCAAAATGTACTAGTATAGATCCTAAACATGACAGGCACTTCATCTTAGTCTGATGGATGGAAAATAAATCCAAGCAACTCAAAAACTTGCTGTAGGTTGTTTTCATTAAATGTAAATTGCACATCTCTGCCGGGCAAGGTCTGGCAGAAGGGGTTTTTTCTATCATATACAAACTACAGCCTCATTGAATGTATATTTTAAGATGTTTTATGCCCAAAGTTATCCTTTATGCCAGTCTGCAGCAGCCAGTTTGTGATTACTTGTGGCCAGGATGATTTCTCTACATATTTTCTGAAAGTACAGATTATCAGCCTAGTCTCTTGTGAAAGTGCTACCTATGCACGACACATTTTCAGTCAGATATATATGATCTGAGGCTAATTAAATACCTGCTATCTGTACTTCTGTTAAAAGTGACTCTCTGATGTTTCTTGCTGTCTTTCACTTGCATTCATGTGAACTCAAAAGGAATTGGCTTTTTCTCTCTCTTTGTTATTATACAATTTATATTCATATCTTGCAGAATGATTATCTGCAGAATTGATGGGATTACTCTGAAAATTGCACCTAACTCATGAAAGCTGCAATTGATTTTAAAATGGTGACTATTCTCATTCACTGTGATATCTGATCAGGCTTGAATATACTGAACTTTGTCTAAATTTACTGGGCATCTTTGTAAAAGTGTTTCACTAATGTGAAGCTACAGTTATCATTTGCAGATTTTAATGGATCTGTGGGCCTCCCATGATATCACTTTGGATCTCCTAGGGAAACTAATGGGAATTACTTTGAGAGAATAAGAATCTTCCTAAGAGTCTCTGCAAAGACTTTCATGCAGCTTGTGAAGATGGCTCTGAGTTGTATTAACACCCACCGTGCACAAATAAGTACTGTTCAGATAGTTTCTGCACAAATTGGCTCTAATCTCCACCAAAGGAAGTCATTGCCTGCCATATTTCAGATCTTCAGCCTCCTTTGTCCTACTTATGACTCTAGCATCATCAGCTAGAAACACTTGTGAGCAAAATGCATTAATCTAAGCCCACTTGAACCTTGAGTCGTGAAGAGTCTTGAGGAGTTTTGCAGAAGAGCTCAAACCAACACAAACTAATTCAACATAACTGTATGATGTCTTGCAAAGAAGCTTAACCAGGTAGAGTGAAGTCTGCCTGCCAAGAAGCCCTGTGAAATCTTCTTATTTTGTATCTTTTGCTTCAGGTCCCTGAACTGGGGGTGAGGGAGGAATTAAAAACCTAGTGACTGGACTCACTACTCAGCATAGTCTCAACCAAAACCTCCTGGCAAGGCTAGCTTCCCTATCAGTGCATGGCAAAATGACACCTCAGTGCTTTAGCTTTGCCTCAGGCCTAGGTTTCTCTGGTAAACATTATGCTGCAGTTATTGCCTGAGCTGAAAATACAGTGAATGCTGTTCTGCTGTGGCTGGTATTTCTACTCCAGTGAGTTGCACTGGGATTTCAGAGTGCAAATGTGCAGTGTTATATTGGTTGTTGACTTTTTGCTGGTTGTACATTTTCTGAGATGTTTTGAGTGTTTTTTTGGCTGGCACCTTCACAAAAATAAAAATTGCTCTTCTCACACTCCTTTCAAAGCTTGCCATGGCTTTGTTGCAGTAGCCATCCACGTGAATACTCCCTTTGCAGTGACTATGATCCTTTGCTTGCCAGTCCTAAACAGCTACAAACTGTTAGCTGTGGGCGTTCTGTGTTTGGTACAACCAAATCCCAGGTGTGCTTGTAACGGAATGGATGTATCTGGAAAATTGTCTCTCCTTTAGTAATAATTAGAGTTGCAGTGTCCAGTCTTGGGCATAAATTTGCTGCAGTGGGGCCCAAATGCTATAATGTTACCTTCTCTTGCAATGTAGGTAACATGGGAGGTCACCCTCCAGAAATGTGGGATAGACCAACAGGCTGGTGGTACCTGGACATTCAGAGTAGCAAAGCTATTGCTGCAGTGAGAACTTTGGTTGTACTGAAGATCTATTCTCTTAAGATTATCAAACATACAGTGAATGGACAACCAAGGCACTGCATGAAGTTGAAATAAAAAAACCAACTTATATACTACATTAATTACCAGGAACACTAATTGTTAACAATACAAAGGACCTGGTTGCCTGGTGAATTTACACCTTCCAAAACAAAGAAATATTGACAGTTAGCCGCATGTCTGTAAAGATTTCTATTAAATATAATATTAAACATATAATATTCTTCAAGAATCATGTAACTATAGGAGAAACTATTTTTTAAAAGTGTTTATTGAATTCAAGTGTTTGCATTTGAAACTGACTTTAAAATTGTAATATAATTTCTAGCTTTTGTGAACAGACTGAAGTGAAAGCAATGCTGTATCTCTGCTCTTCCCATGGATGAATATTTCTGGTAAGTATTTCACAAGTGGTAGACTGCAATGTGCGTGGGTTTAAGAGCTCTGTCCTTTTGCTAGAGCATTCTTCAGCAGTGTAGAGTTTGGAAAGTTAACTTAGTTTCATCAGCAGTAAACTAGTTAAGTTAGTCTTGCCTGAAACAGAGACCTTGTGTGCTACAACAAAAATATTTCATAAATCCATTGTGATTATTACAAAAATAATGTTGTACCATAATCAGTATCATAATCTTGGACTCAATATCTTTGTATTTACAGTTAATTTTTTTTTTTGTTTAAATGAACATTGTTTTCTGAATTAAAGCAGAATGAAAATGCTCACATTAGATATTTAGGTCCAAAGAGATAAGTAAGGAACCGTGAACTCCATTTGCTTCACCAGGTTTTTAGACAGCTTTCATACCTTCCTCTCTTTGCTTGTCTTTCAAATAAGATCATTTCCTCCCATTGTTTTAAAAGACATGTTGGTCTTGGAAATGTGAAGGATTGCATCCAGGATAGCTGGAGAATGCACAGTCTCAAAAAGAGTTAGGAGAGAGCAGTACCAGAAAAACTTACATATGGAGGCATAATCATTCTTTGGTATTCAGGTTAAGGCTGGCCAAAAAGTTTCAAATGCAGTTTATTTTTATCCAGGTACCAGTTTCACTTACAGTTTATACAAACATACCTTACTCACTGAAGACAGTGGAGATTGGCACAGAGCTTTGTATGGATCAAGGGATCATGGAATAAAAGGCAGTATTTGCCATGAGTTTTCCAAGTGAGCACTAAAGATTTCCTAGCCTGAAAATCTGTATGCAATTTGTTGTTGCACAGTCTTTCTCTTTCCACCTAAAGTACCATTTAAATGAAGGCTACGTTAAGGCATCCATAGGCAACACAGTACTGCAATTTCATGGCCTGTTAAAATGTCAAGGCTTCCTATATGATCGTTTGCAAAAGTAATACTATCTGAATGCGTTTTTTTTTAGCAGCACAGAGGCTACTCATGCTACAAAACCACATTTAGGCTGGTTCCAGACTAGATTGGAGTTTGGAGCGTTTTGGGGCAAACAGCTATAATAGCTCCTCCATACTGCAAACACCAGTGCCTCCAAAGTGAAAATTCATATTTCTGTGGCATTAGAGGTCTAAACCATTAAGCTCTATGGTTTTCGTGTTCACAGTATTAGCCTGAAGAAACATGTGGGAGGGCAATCCTGAATACAAAGGGACCTCTGCTCACTGTTCGCTGCTGTGAGCTGTTCCAGTGGGAAGGAGCAGCTGGGTCACAAGGACTAGCCTGAGTTTTTGAGAGCAGTCATTGCTGTGGTGCAAACACTTTTTGAAGCTCAGTGCTTGGACAAATCCAGCTCTGGATCTCATCAAATGTAGCTTATTATTGCAAAGAGTTACAGTAGGTGACTTGTAGCACTTCATAGTCCTCTGAGGCTTAGGCAGTGACAGGAAAACTGCATCCTCTGCAGCATTAATCTGCCTGAGCCATGAGCTCATCCCTTCTGATTCATCTGCTGAGTACTTTCCAGTTCCTACAACAGGCACAGGAGTTGGTTTAGCAGCTTGCACAGCCTTGGTTCACTCTGCAAGCGGTTTCATCCCATGATCTGAAGGAGGAAGGTCCTGTGGAGAGCGCTGCCTATAAACACATGCCACAACCCACAAGAGAGTATGCAGTGAGCACACCATGGTAAAGATGCAAGAGGAATAGTAACTCTCCCCCTTCTTGATTTCCAAACATTTTTCTTTCCAACCCTCTCTTATACTCTGGTGTATGATAATTTTAAGTGCAACATCTCCCCTCACCATACTGAACAGCCACTGCTACACAAGTAACCCTAAAGTTAATTAAATTGGCTTAATCAAAAAGTAGAACCTCACTGTTCGGGATATGCCAGTCATCTGCTTCATCTATTCTATTTCTTGCTTGGAAGACTGTAGTGTCTCCAAATTCCTGCTCCTGCTTCAGAGTACCATGAAGAAAGGCAATAAAATTCATCCAGCTATAATATTCTGTGCTATAGGCAGATGATTGCCATTATACTACTAAATATCTTTCTGTCTTTACACAGAACACATTAAACTCAAAATTAGGCATTATTTTTAAATGATGAAAATCAATGAAAACATGGTGCAAGTATGGGCTTATACTGGCTTGAAATAACTGAATGAGTCACACAAGACTCATTTTGATAATAAAACTTCTTAAATTCTTTACTTCACTCTATCATAGCTCTTTAACTTCATCCTCCCTCAGATAATGCTATTTGAGTAAAGGGCTGCTTTCATGAAAGATCTTGTGACAAGGAAGAATTATATTAAAATGACACCACTAACAGAAAGGCAGTATAGTCCTTTCTTTTGCATGCGATGTTTGCAGTTCAAAACCCTTGAGCTGGTTATATACTTTGGAACTGGTTTGTTTTGTGGCTTAAAAATCCCAGTGTTTTGCTTTATAATACTTTAAAATAGGCAGAATACTTTTACTTAATGATCCCTCAGAGGCTGATGAGTATTCAGTTAGACTCAAAGCTATATCCCAACAAATTTCAGGGGAAGGTGGGCTGGGATGTTCACTATTCAGAGAGCAGCGTGGATACCCTTCTGAGAAGTTTACATGAGCGTCAGACTGGGATAGTCTTGAGGAAAAAATCCCTATAAATTTTCATGAAGTTGCAAATGGACCTGTAGAAGAGAAGTGCTGAAAAGCAGGACTCTCCTGGTGGAAGTAACCAGCATTCAGTCTAGGCAGAACGGGGGACACTGCATAAAAAGATGCTTACTGCACACATCAATTATGATTCATCCCACAGAAATATGGAGAGACATTTTTACAGTTGTTATTAGGATTTGTCTTGGTCTGCAGACCTAATCACAGTCCAACCATTAGGAATGCACTGATTTTATTTCAGGCCGTAAGGAGGACTTGACAAGTAAGATAGAGATCATGTACATTGAAAAATAAATACTCTTATGAATCCTAGTAAGAGCAAGTAAGAGTCTGCAAATGAAAATTAACTATTTTCTCAGAAATGTATCTTATCTCCGTCTATTTCCCAGGATTTCAATCTATATTAGTGTGAACACCATATTATGAATAGTCATTGAGGACCTGTCCATCCATTTTATTATTGTAAATGAAATATAGGTATAGTGATTCTTCTTACATACAGAAAAATATATACCTTCTACAGTGCCTTTTTTTTAGGAGATGTGAAATTTTCACCTGTATTCCAGCTCAGCAAAAATGCTGAGATAAAATATAATTCTTTACCTTATTTTATGGAGTCCAACAACAAAGATGTTGAAGCCGGAAAATCTAAAGTCTTAGGACATAGCAAACTGTGTGAAGAAAAAAATGGACACTGTAGGCTTCAGCCTTCATTCCAGTTTTCATGGTTTTTTAGTTGCTATGTACCTGGGTTCAAATACCAAAAAGGTGCATTGAAATAGACTAAAATCTTGCACATTGCCAGTTTAGAAACAAGTAGCATGCAGGGGATTTGGCATATTTGGAAGTAATAAGCAAAATCATGGCAAAATTTATACTTTCTGTGAGGTGATGTAAATGTGATTTTCAGTTTCTGAGCATTATCTTGAAAACTCTGTGTGCTGGTTTGAAAGCAAAACCAGTGAGACTGCAAGTCTGAAATACAATTTATTAGGAAAAAGTAAAATACATGCAGAAGTACAAAAGAAAAACCTCTGACAGAGTCAGAATACAACTTGACACCCTGCTAGTTAGGGTGATATAGTAGTCCAGATGAAGTGGTCTTGCTGAAGTGGCGATCTTGTAGAAAAGGTTTAGTGGCTCTTGTTCTCTGGAAACCAGTGGGTAAGTGTAGAAGAATTTCTTATTGACCAGGGGCACAGGCTGCCCCTGGAGAGTTTGGACAATCCAGGGTTGTGCTGAGAGGCCTAGCAGAGGCCTGCAGGGCCTGCAAAGGCCTGTGACCTTGCAGTCACCTTGAAAGGATAGAGTCATGAGGGTAGGAGAAGCCTGAAACTCTATCCTCTTTGTTTAGATTTATACCAATAGTATAAAAGTTTAGATACAAGTCGAAGAAGTGAAACCAATTGGGTAGTGTTCAACAGTAGAAATTGTAAACAATGTTATCAGTATAAAAGATAAAGCCGTGAGGAAATAAACTGAGTCTGCCATAAAACTGTATCAGTGTGAGTTGATACCTCCGGTCAACTCTTCAATTTTCAGAACCCTACCACAGGTAAGCACTGCCTATTCTGTCTGAAATCCCAGATTATATCCAGGTGGGAATGCTTGGCTCCTCCCCCTGGGCAGAGCATCTCACAATGGACTGATGTCATTTTATCAGTGGTGGGCCCTTCATTGCCCATTAAACAGAAATGGCTCCAGGAGGGAATTACCTATGACTCATGGGGCAGGACATTGATGACCCATTAACAGGAGATAGTCCAGGGGAAGAGACAAGGAAAACACTGCCCCTCCTGGTTTCAACAGCTCATGAAGATGGAGATAGAATACATACCTTCTGACATATCTTTACATTGTAACCTAGGACACTCTGAGGAGAATATTGCCTAAAGCAAGGACAAATAGTTACAAATTCTCTTAGAGTTATTCCCAAGACTGTAAGGCTTCAAAATCACCTCTGCAGAGCTATTTGGCACCATGTGTAGGAGCTATGACATAGACATCTGTCATATCCACAGGTGTTCCTCCTATGAATAAAACCACTTTTTTTATTTTTTTTACTTCCCAGGTTACTTGTCTCTAAACCCCGATTACGACAGTTTTTGCTTGCCCAGATTAATACTACTGTCAGAGCACAAGTGAAAGTATTTACAGAATACAAGCTGCAGAAAATTATGGAGTATATTGTACTTGTAGCTGGTCCTTTGCCACAGTTCATGTTCTCTCTGTGTTTAAGGATTATAAGTTTAAAACAACTGATTTGCAATAGTGAAAAGGTTAATATTCCATTACTCATGCTTATTCCTAGGTTTTAAGCAACTTTATTCAATTTGGCAAAAAATACGTATGCATCTGTTCAGATAAGTCAACCAACAGCTATATGATACTGAAAAGTGGAGCCCAAGAACAGCTCAGTAGTTTTTGAGGAGGTTATAGGAGATCAGAGGATTCTGTACTCTACTGGCAGATCTCCTAAATCCTCCTCATGAGCCTCATCAGCCTTTGCTCTATCTGTTCCAGATCGCTGTTGGAGCAGAAAGAGGCACAGAGAGCCCTGGAGTGCAGCTGTGAGGTCTGCAATAGCACACAGCACATCTGCCAGAGCTCTGCTACTCACTTTGTAGCCTGCTGGGTACTTGTTACCTCCTCCCAGGTAAAGAGGAGAATTGTGTTTTCCCTGGTGACTTGTGCACACCCTACGTAATATCTCTGTGTGTCTCTCCTTGCCTCCCACTATCTGACAAGCTTCTGTCCCCTGTGGCCAACACTGTACAAAATGAGCATGTGTAAAAAGAACCCTTGGCCTGGTCTTACAGCTTTGAGATGCATGGGAATACTTCTGCAGAAAGTTGCAGGCAAGGTAAAACATAAACCCCTCCAATAACAGAATGGTTGAGGTTGGAAGGCACCTCTGGGGATGATCTTGTCTAGTTGAGCCTCCTTCTCAACAAGGCTTTTTCTAGAGCAGGTTGTCCAGGACCATGTCCAGATTTGGGACAGTTTTTAAGATAAAGAACTAAAGGCAAGACTAGTAGTCTCCAACATCTTTTAGAATAGAAGGGAGTGTGTCAGACCATGCTCTGCAAGGACACAGAGTGTCGCATAAATCAAACTCCTATATTCTGGGTAGGTAACCTGTACTGACCCATAAATTCACCTGAAAATATGATGGTTCAGTATGCATTCTGCCCTAAAAATCTATTGAGACAGAGAGAAAAGGTGTGAAGCTCATATTTAGAAAAAATAATGGGAAGAATTATAAACCCTGTTCTCCAGAAACTGATTTCAGTACAATGCAAAGACTGACTGAAACACACTGATCCTTCTGAAGGTGTAGAGGACCCTTTGCAAAGAGCCAGCATGAAGGAACTGCATTGTGTCATTATTCTGTTGTCAGGGAAATGCAAAAGACTGTGCAAGTGTTTCTGGAAATTCAAGCAGTTTTTCTATCACATTGGCATAAAAATACATGCTCCTAAGCATTTTTACAAAGGCACCTGCAAACAAGAAAAGTGTTTCTCAAAACCTGCATCCTATGAAAAAGATAATACATGGTATTCTGGAGTGCATAGAATGGTTTAATTATGAACTGAAATGACTGTGTTTTAGAAAAAATGCCTTCACCATCTTTCTTGTCATGAGACATTGCCCTGCTCTACCAAATGAAAAGACCACTTCATCCTTTCTTTTCAGCATATTTCACAGATATTCCTCCCATGCTTAATTACTTTGGGGTGGGGAGGGGCTTGTTTGGGGTATCTGTTGGCATTATAAAATTGTAAAAGTAGCCTATTTTAGTAATATTAAATGTCAGTCAGTATGTTCTTTAATTTTGGTTATTCTTTATAAATGAAGAAACAATCAACTTTCTGTGGAGAAGAAAGATGCTTTAAATTCCAAACATTGTAAGGCTCCAAAGAATTAATCCAGGAGATAAACCAACAAATTCTTCTGAAGACATTATTGTTACTATAGAAACATGCCTACATCCAGAACCTCACTGTGAGGTAAGGGAGAATTTGCTTCATTAATCATTTTTACTCTCCTGTCACAACTTGGTCAATGGGGACGATGGTAACCACAGGGCAGAGAACCACAGAGGTAAAAGCATCTCCTGCCCTCTTCAGTAAAAGCAGACTGAGCAGGATGCAAGTTGTTGTGCAGAGCTGGCACTGAGGGGGCCTTTCCTTCAGCCATCAGATTGTGTGTTACAGAACCTAACACCAAAACTGTCTTAGTCACCTCCTGCTAAAAGACATCAACAATTGTGTAGTTATAGCTTCAAGATTAACAATGTCAGCCTGTAGCCCTTGTGAACCTGCAGTGTGGTCATGCCCTGCCTTCTTGCATCTTCCTTCCAAAATATATCTTTTTAAAATTTGTTTCTTTAGGCAGACATTCATTAGCTGATGGGTTGCACTGCTGCAGGAAGTCACTGGGGCAAGCACTGCGGCATGAATTTTTGAATTGAATGCACAATATTATTACTAAAATTTTATCTAATATAGGAACACAGACAAAGATGCAACAAAATCCCAGGCTTTAGAGAGTATGGATGCTTTCCTCTGCCATTCCACCGCTGCTCTCTTGTAGGTTTTAGTAACATTGCACATTTACTTCCACCTTCCCTGCTGTCATTTTCTCAAGAGCCATCGAAGGCCACAGACATGCTCAGCCAAGGCACATCGCCACCACAGTGTCACCTGTACCACAAAGGGCAACACGCTGCTCCAGAGGGAGGCAAGCTGAGCTGCTGGCTCCTCTCCACACATCGTGAAGAAGGCAAAATTATGTAAAGTTATGCAAAAGGTGATACGATTTCAACCATAGTTAAACTTTCTTGGAAGGCTCTTTACAGGGTTTAATAAAGATTAAAGTAGTAGACGGCTTGAAAAACTATTGTCACAACTATGGAAGTTTATACAGAATATATTCTCCACTGACATATTTCAAGAATATCAATTTAAAATGCATTTGGAAGTATGATTGAAGTTCCCTATGGATATTCATAGAACTTTCTGAGGAGATCTGCCACGGAGAAAACCCATTAACTTTTATATCAGACACTCTAGGAATCTCCCATAAATTGATTAGCATCCAAACCAGGAGATATGTGACTTAGCCTCTATTTCCTCTGAGAAGGAGTTTATTTCTCGCCCTTCCCTGCCTCTTTGTCCTCAAATGACTTTAGAAACTTACGATCCTTTCTAAAAAAAGATAGCAAAATTTGGGTTTCTGCCAAATTCATAATTAATAATCAAGCAACCAGACTCCCATACTTGCCATTTTTTCTGTGTTTGATAAATATATATTCTAATATGGATAATAATGTTTATTGATGACACAGAGGTACAATGATTTTTATATTAAGAAAAAAAAAAGTAAGTACTACCAAGTTATAACCTCTGAAATAATGAAGATAAAAAAAAGAGAAGAATACATTAATTTGCTTCATGGGTGGTTTTCTGAAATTTAAATTTCATGCAAAGCTAAAACATGAGCTTTCTCAATTAAAATTGTTTATAGTTCTGGATTTCATTGATAATTACTCCAGGGGTTTGTTTTCATTTTCCATGCAGACAGTTATGTACTATAGTCAATATTCTTAGGCTCACTGTTGACAAAACAAATGAATTACATTTTAAAATCTTTCCCAATAAGGAATTTGCTTCAACCCTTTAATCACTTCACAACAATTTTTCGCACTCATTTGATTTTGCAACATTCTTAAAAAAACTGGAGTAAGTAAACACAATGCTCTATTGCAATATAAGCCTCACCAGCCCACAAAGGGTTTCCCTGCCTTCTGCATCCTTTACCCCTAGACATCAGATCAGCCCACTTTCCAATACAATTACTTTAACACCTCATAAACCATGTGGAGGTACAAACACCCTCTTCTTTCCACTGTAGCAGCCTGGAAAGAGTTAAAAAGAGCCTGCTTCCTCCTCTAACCCAAAATGCCTATTAGGCAGGACTGCTCTAGAAGGAGACTCCTCAAGACAGTCCTGAAAGAGTCAAAAATGAGAAAGGTTTGTAAGAGATTTACATGTAGGAACTGAATAAGAGAACCTTTTGCAGGGTCACATGGGAAGGGTGAGAGATCTTATTTTAAACAAAACTCCCCATGTCCCTCATACGAACAAAAAGGAGATCCAGAGTCCATCTGCTGGTATGAAATTCCCACCCACTCTTGCTCTAGTATCAGTGGTGCTAATTTTTGGTCTCTTATTTGGGGCTAGATGGGGTACATATCTGTGCCCCAGGCTCCCTAGGCAAGAGGGAGCCCTAAAAATCCCTTACCTGGGGCTTCTGCAGGTGGCTGAGTGAAAAGGGGATGCCTGTGCTTGTGCTGAGTAGCACAGCAGGTGAAGGCTGTTGGAGGAGGTGTAGTGCGACCTCAGTTGTGAGATGTCAGCTCTGAGTCCCTCTTCAGAAGCAGAGTAATTGGCAGAACTGTGCTTCAGGAAGCTGCCAGTTGCTGACAATGGGTGTGAATGCCAGAATTATTACTGGTGTGGGTCTTCCCTGTGTGCAAACTCTTTCTCTGGTTTGGTCTGGTAGTCCAGAACAGCTCCCTGCTTCCTCTCCTCCCAAAATGTGGTAGTTGGCACACTGTGGTTCAGTGGGTGGGGAACTGTGGTTGGCTTTCCCTGTTTTGCCTGTATATAATGTCCAAAATAAACTTTACTTCCTGGGGTTTTCGATATCAGGAACACACTGGTGAGAGGTTGGATGGGAAAAGAAAAGACTCACAGCAATTATCAGTTGGAACTAATACTTTGTCATGAATCCCTGTTTCCTACACAACCTTATTGTTGCAAGGTTCCTACACTAATTGGAATCACAACTTGAAAGTATCAAATTTTAAAATAATCAGAATAAACAATTTCTCAAGCTGTCTTTTAAATAAATATTACATTACTTGTTTCATAGATTCTTTTTTTTAAATAATGAATTTTGGTTTTTCTTTAAATATCATTAAATGCAATCTTGCTTTCACCAGGGAGACTGTGCTTTGTCAGAAAGACAATTGTTTTTCTCAAAGTGTTAAGCAGTGAAATTTGTAGAAAGTGTTTCCATGGATCCCTGAGACCTAAACTCATCTGTGGTGCCAAAGTTTATGCTGCATAAGGCATTATGGTTTGTTTTTTTCTTTTGTCCTTCATAAAGCTCTAATAATGGTCCGGGTTACAAATAATGGCACAGGTCTAGGAAAAAACCCATAATTTATTTTCGTGATGAAGAAGCAAATTGTATTAAGAAAACTGACATTTTTCTTACTTCCCTACACTTTCCACCTAATATTTTATTGGCATTGTGTGAATAGATTTATACAAACTATATTCCCATGGGCTTGCTTGAAGACTGCCAACTACTCATGCTAAATTTGTTTGGACTCTATCATTTTATGCCAGTCATATCAGAAATAAAAAGGAGATGTGTTCAACACTGGAGAACACACTTATAAATTTACATAGAACAAGAGAAGACAACAGGCCAAAAAACTGTGAGGGAATTGGAACAGGAAGAACTAAATTTTACCTGACTGGACTGTGTAAGACACAGAGGTTCAGGTCTCTCTTGTAGTGGTTATACCTCCATTGCACAGCAGGAAGCAATGAAGCGGGATTTTGAAATAGTGTGAATAAAAGGATTGATCTCACAAGGTTTCAGGGAAGCAATTGCATATACTTGGGTATCAAGGAATAAATATTCTTGCCAGAGTATATGTTTTTCTTCTGTTAAACTGTTTCGTTTGTTCTGTTTTGCTAATTTGTTTTGGTTTTTTTAACAGCCTGTCAGACCACAGGCAGTGGTGAAATTTAGTCTAGAGGCAGCTAGACTTTCTCGGCTTTATGTTGCACAGTCCAGAGACCCAGAATGCCTGCAGATACGCCTGCAGATGAAGGTTTGGGTGCACGGAGTATGTCAGTCAGTGTCTGCTCTTCTGGGCAAAATGAAGACAAAGCCTTTCCTTGGAACTACGCCTGACTGATTCTGTGGAGAAGGGGCTTTTTTGTGCCTCCCCAATCACCCACTCCACCTGCTGCACATTTTACAAGGTGCATGCAAAACATTATTTATCAGAGATGCACAACTCTGTAAGAAGCTGTTGTCAGTATAGGTAAATTGGTACATGCTCCCTCTCCTACCCAAAGAGGCAATAAGGAACTGCAGAACGGGTACATAGTAGAGATTTGAATTATGATTTGCCTTTGATGTTTGTGTCAAATATTTCAGCATTGGCTTTAAGCTTGGTTTAATTCCCTAAGTGTGTTAACAACTAACAACCATCAAACTTTTTTCTAATGCAGCTTATTAAATGCACAGTATAAAATACAGTAAAGATTGAATTACACAGGTATGTGATTATGCTTGCAAAAATGTACTGCAATGAGCTTTTCAATTTATAGGCAGGAAATGAATTTCTGTAATTATGTGACAACAAAAATCAGAGCAGTGAAATTGGAATCTGGTTGTTTCTCTTTCTTCCTCTTCTGTCAGCAGACATGACCTTGGCCCTTTCTGCCTTCCATGTAGCTCAAAAGAGATCCCTGGTGAGAATCCAGTGCAAAACTGGTAATTTAGAGACTTGAGTAGAGTGTGTCATTGCCCAAAGCATGCAGGCATATCTTGCTCCAGTGCTGGTGAGCAACAGGGCAATGCCTCACAGTTCCTCAGCTCCCTCATTCAAACACAGTCTTTTAGAATATAGCACATATTTTAACCACAGTAAAGCACCCCTCAACACAGAACAATTAAAGCTGTGTCTGGAATATGCTCTGTTCTGAGGTTCAATCATGCCATAAGATATACATGTGAGAGGGAGAAGGACAAGTTCCACAACCCTCCCTGGCCCACATAGAACAAGACTTCAAATTGTTGAACCTCTGATGCTACTTAATTGTGAAAATATGGTTTACAAAATACAGTACTGATACCAAGATGACATGCTAATGCCAGTTTCATATAATGCTTTTAATAAAATATTTGACAGAAAGGCTACAAGAAAACCAAATTGATACATTCTGAGTGAGTAATTCATTCTTATTTTGGAAAAAACACATTGAGTAAGTATTGCACCTACAGTGTAATGACCTCTTCATAACAGTGATACTCTCTGAAGTAAACTTAAAATAAAGGATTACAATTAGATCTATATTTCCACAAATACAGCCCGGACCTACTGCTTCTGTATGAATGCTTACTACCAAAGTATATGACCCTCAAAATAGGAAGAGCTGCGTGTGAATACTCTCATTAGGAATTCTGCTTCAGCTGAAGTAATCTATGATTAGTTTTGCGATCATATAGCTGCAGAGACTGGAAGACAGAAGGAAACAAATGGAAAAAGGTCTTTGCTGGTAAGAGTTGAGACAGGCTGGAGCTTCAGCCTGAAAAGGGCTGCTGAAGGACAGGCTGAGCTGCCAGGGGAGCTATTCCTTGAAAAACTGGCTTCTGGGCTATGGCCAGGGATTTTATGGCGAAGATCAGTTTGGCATATGTTGAGAAATACTGATAATGAATCTAGGACTGGGATTTCTCATGGAAAGTGGAGAAACCCTTGTTAATTGCTAGGAAAACCACAACACTCAAGTCTTCATTTTAAAGTAGCCCTTACTAAGACACTTCTAATAACCTCCTGCCTCAGAAGCTGATGCACTTCAGGCACACTTCCAGCTCTACAGAAGATGTTTTATGTGATCACTGAATATTAATTGACTTTTGTACAGAACTGCAGAACTTAAACATATAGGGGATCAATGCTGATTCCTCCTTTCAGTTACATAATTCTTATATGAAATTTCTTTGTACTTATATAATTGTTTTCAGTACTGCGAGAATAGAGAGTATTTGTGATCCAAGCAGTTAATCTTGATTAAGCTGGAAGGGGAAGCCACTTATTATAATGCATTATAATGCATTAAGTGAGTTATAAAAGCTTTTGAATCAGTGATCTCTAACAGGTACATTCTGTGTTAGGCTGCTGTTACGGTGTGCTACTGTGTTATGGTTTACTTGACTTAATAGGAGGAATATATTATAACAATTTTTTAACTGTCTTAACAAAAATATAAATACTCAATCTGTTTTTTCTCTTCATGATCATATGACCTATCACAAGCTGATAGTGGAATACAAATATTCATTGTATTAACAAGAAGTAGGATGTGTATCTTTGTAATATGGAATACTTAACATTGAATTATAGATCTTTAATGTGGGAAAATACATATTGCATAACCTGTATTAGTAAAGACAATCCTTCCAGGTGTTTCAAACTCTATTGCATAGGAGATTAGAGTTCAGGTCTCTTGCTTACTCTAAAGTCCTTGTTTCTTCTTTGCCTGAGAGGATAGGTATTCACAGAGCAAAAGTGGGACTGAGGAAATGATGTAAATCTCACTAACGCTGTCAGGTAATTGAGTTTTTACTCCTATTCAGAGTGAAAAGGAGGACTAACATAAAACTGGTAATAATGCCTGCTCTAGCATGTGATCTATGTGCTCAGCAGGTTTCTATTTTCACTGTTGAGGGATCCATTTGAGCCTATCCTCATTCTATTTCAAAGTGTCTGTTTGGGTAAGCTGCGTTTGATCTTCAGTTTGGTTGGAAAAAAATCATTATTGCTGCATCTTAAAGACAGCAGTATGAAATCAACAAGATCTCTGCAATAGTTAATGCTGATCTGATGGAACTGCAAAATTAAGAGATTTGTCTTGTGGAGCTATGAAAGCCATAAATAAAGCTCAGTAAAGGGAACCTCTATAGACATCTTTGTGTATTTTCCTGTGCACACTGGTTTTTCAGATTGCCCTCTCTTCCAATACTTCAAGGAAGGCAGGAGATGAAATTTCCCATCTCCTTAATATTGATTTAATAGTTCTTTATTTTTCTTGCTTCTGAAGACAGATAATCAATAGGAAAGTATTCTGAAAACCCTGTGGATCCATTGAATGAGTTGGAGATGAATTATCTTCTCAATGATCTCAGAGAAGATGCCTGACTTCAAATCACAGTAATGCTATCTGTCTGGCACTGGGAATGCTTACAGGGGGCAGAAACACCCTCAACCAGCTTGGGACTTCACATAGCATTTAAAGTGTGATGATGAAGTACTGAGCTCTTCCCTACATCCCTTTCTGAATGAAAGTAAGTGGCTACTGCTGAATACAACAGCTCATCTTCTAAAGCAGTCCTAAATAGGCAGTAGTAGATGTACGCACAAAAAGGGGCTGACTCTATACTTTCTGAATATCCTTCTTGGGAAAAGGTGTATTAGATATCTACAAATACATTATTTCTAAAAGATTCAGGTGAACACCCCATATTCTAACTGATCAAACTTTTCCGAAAACTAAAGACCTTAACAAATGCAACCATTAATATTTGTATAACCACAGCACCTGCCCAAATTCTTCTCCATATTTTTAGATCTCCTATTTCATATGAAGAGTAGACAAATATTTTAATACTAGGATACAGTTTGATTTTACTGTACTCTAACAGGACTTTTTGATTAAAATTAACAATTGAGCTGCTAAGAATAGATAAAATAAAGTTCTGGATTTGTTGGTTTGGGGTAAAAAAAACCAATTAGGTTGGAAAAGACCTTAAAGATCATTGAGTCCAACATATGGCCAAACTTCACTTGCAAACTAGACCATGGCACTGTCACATCCAGTCTTTGCTTAAACACCTCCAGGGATAGTGACTCCACCACCACCCTGAGCAGCTTATTCCAATATTTAATCACCTTTTCAGAGAGGAATTTTTTTTCTCATGTCCAAACCTCCCCTGGCAGAGCTTAAGACTAAGTCCTCTCACCCTGTCACAGGTTGCCTGGGAGAAGAGACCGGCCCCCACCCGGGCACAACCTCCTTTCTAGCAGTTGTGCCCCTGAGCTCCTTTTCTCTATTTCCCTCAGCTGCTCTTCACAGGACTTGTGCTCCAGACCCTTCACTAGCTCCACTGCCCTTCTCTGGACACACTCCAGCACCTCATGTCCTTCCTGAACTGAGGAGCCCAGAACTGGACGTGGTTAACTAGTTCAGCTAATGTGCTTTGAAAATCAAAACTTGGATGCAATCTTTCTACCTGCAGATTAATGATATTTAAGTTTCCAGATCAGGCCAGGACAGTGAAAAGTTGTGTGGTCCTGTTAGGAAAAATAATTCCCTACAGGTTGCGTTTTGAAAATTAGAACAGTTTTTCTATTTAATCTCTCTGACATTTACTCATATTAATAAATGCCAAACATAAAAAAGCTTACATGGAGAAAGATGATATTCTGGACTGCTTGAATGGTCAAGCAAATGTTTTCAGAGGTGTTAATTGAACCATTCATCTCAATAGGATTCTGGTGCTAAGGCCAAATAGTGACAGCTTTTTTAATTTCCTCACAACTGATCAAAGCAGGCAAGAGGAGAAAAATGCTGTTAATTTTTTTTTTTAATAAGATCTTGATAAAAGCTTATCTAGTCAATGCAAATGGATGGTATTTTGGAAAGTATTGCAAAATCTGATCTGCTTTCCCTTCTGTTCAAATACATTTTTTCCTGGTAAATGAAGAGTATGCATGCATCAGTGTCAGCCTTGATGTTCTAGCAAGGAAAACAATTCATAGAATTCAAGTAGCTCAATATTTTTCAATACCAAAATTCTTTTGTGTTGATGGATAAGTGGAGAAATGTGGTGGGTTGTTACTGGCAGGACACCAGCTTCCCACCACAGCTGCTCTATCACTCCTTTCCTCAGCTAGGAAGGGGGAGAAAAAAATCTAATGAAACGCTCATGGGCTGCAATCAGAACAGGGAGGAATCACTCAACAATTACTGAAAGAGGCAAAGCAGACTTGATTTGGGGAAATCAGTTTTAATTTACTACAAATCACATCAGAGTAGGATCCTGAGGAAAAAAACCTGGAGTCTTAAGACACCTTCCCCTCACCCCCCCCTTCTTCCTGGACTTAGTTTTACTCCTAATTTTCACTGCCTCTTCCTTATGACTAGCACTGAGGAACGGTGAGTGGGGGCTATGGAAGAATTCATCATGTTTTCTCTGCTGCACCTTTCTCAGGAGGAGTCCTCACACTCTTCCCTTGATCCAGCATGGGGTCTCTCCAATGGAGGAAAAATCTCTGTGAATTTCTTTTGTGGGAGTCTTTCCAATGGGCTGCAGGTTTTGACAAACTTCTCCAGCATGAGTCCCTCCTGGGGACTGCAAACAAACCTGCCCAATGAGAAGCACCTCCTTCCCTTCCTCCTCTGACCTTAGTGCCTGCAGGGCTGTTACTCCCACATATTCTCACTCTAAGTGCTGTGATTGCTCTTGCACAGTAACTTTCCCCTTTTTTGACTAATTATGTTATCCCAGAGGTGTTACAATGACAATGTTTTCATATGTCTGCCCATAGCAATCCTCAAGGGAAACTGTTGCAACTTCACTGGCCACAGAAAAATAAATTCTCTCTCACATTGACTTTAGCTCTATAATCTGATCAAGGGTCAGTTCTGAAGCTGTTATTGAATTTCTGTGATGGATAAAGATGACGATTAAAATCTTGAATATGCAAGAAAAAGAACCACTGAACTGCAGTATTCTGGAAGCTGATGTTATTAAGCTGGTGAGTGTTCCTTTGGTAAGAAATCTCAGCTGTACAAATCTGACTCAGAACGTCCTTGGAATCCAGAAGAAATATTTGTCTTCTAACAAGGCCAGTTGTTAAATTTTAAGAACCTAGGCAGCAGACTCTAGTCCCTTTAGAAAATACAAGTCTGGCCACTGCTTAAAAATGTCTGGATGGAGATGATGGCAGTATAAAAGCAGGCAAATCAGAGACAATTTCACATCCAATGTGTGCTGGAGGACGTTCAATCTCACTTTTTTCCCTAGGTCAGTGTTATGGCCATGTCTCAGATGTTTAGGAAGATCAAAGCTCATTCAATCAAGCTTATTAGGTTCTTTTATTCAGGTTTGGTCAGTTAGCTATTAAGGGAGAGAAGAGAAAGGAGAAGAACACTTAATCCTGAGGTTCTACACTGTGATTAGCCAAATCACTAATAAATTATTAGGATTTCTTCAGGAAACAGCACCTGTGTCCTGTTGTTGTTAAGCAAAAAATTTTGAAAGAGTCCTGGTGAAAGCTGCAGACAGGGTCATCAGAAAAGTGTCTAGATATAACTGACTGAAATAATGAATAAATGTGAACTGTTGACAAAAAGCATATTCATTAATGTATTGAAAGCATAGTCTTCATGTCAGAATGAATGCATAAGGTATTCTGCTGTTTTATGGGGTTTTCATTGTTCCTGGTGTGGAGTACTAACATAAAACTTCAGTGCTTCTACAAGCACTCAAGAACTCAAGAAGCCAATCTAATTTGTTACACCATCATGTTAATAAAAAAATCTCTGGTGGACTTTTACCTAGCAGCGCTGGAGATACTAGATGAACACCACCATCAGCCTGGCAAAAGACACGCAACAGTCCCAGCCAGCCTGGGAACCCTAGGATTTTATTCATCTTCTGCAGCCTTTGTCTTCTTTTCTTAGATCTTTTATCCATAATTTTTGGTTTGGTTCTTTGGTTTTCTGTTTAGAATTTACCTTTGCCTGTCCTCTTTGAAATGTTTTGCTCTCAGATTATGCTGCCTATTATGAACTCTGCAGTTAATAATTAATATGCACTGCATTCAACTTCCGTGTTCACCAAGTCAAAGGCCAGCATGCACCATTATTTCCTCTCAAAAATTTCCGAAATATGTGGTATAACGCAATTAAAAACAACCTCAAATGAAAGCAGGTGCTGTCCATGGGATTAAAGTTAAAAACAGCTGTCATATTTAGGGGCAGGGGTGCTTATGCTACTGCACTTTGTAGGCCATTGGACCAAAGCATTTTGCTGTTTCAGGAGGTTATTCTGATCAAATGTTGAGTACTGAGATGCAACTGGTTTTTGTTCCACTCCAAAGTTCTTGCTCTTTGATTCCTCCGAAGTTTCATAGCACTAGAGGTAAAAAATTGCTCAATTAGTAAGCTCAGAGTTTGCTTTGACATAAGCATGGAATTCTGGCTTTTAGAATTGCTGGAGTTATTTGATCTGTGTCTTTGTAGCCTCTGTCATGTTTCTAATTTACTCTAAAAAGAGGGCTCAGTTTCTTTTAGCTTGAAGTAGAGAGCAGTGCCCACAAGCACCCCCCTTGACACACCAGCTAGGATATTAGTATGCAGGGCTTTTTCATGGCAAAGCTATATTGTAGTTTTGTATGTGTAGACATGAGAAAATCAATACACTCATTGTAATCTTCAAAGCAGGGAAAAACTACAAATGCATGAACAATGGAAAACGAAGCTACTATTATTCTAACAAGCATGCACCTGGTTTGTGTCAGTGTGGTATTGTTGATTCTCATTCTAATGCTGATTCTTGTAGATATGTTTTATTAAGCTAATGTTATCACATCTTGAACAAATGAATATATTTCATTGCATGGACAAGAAGTGCTAGTAATTGACGGTGGCAAAGTGTGGCAGCAGCAGAAGCTTCTGCATGGAGCTTTGCACTGAATTCACCCGTTCAAAGCCTTGCTTTTGCACCACCTGGAGGCTGTAGGCTTCTCTGAAATTAACTTCTCCAAACTCTTCAGAAATGCCTTTTGTAACTTATGTCTATTGAGACAGCCTAATGTCTTGATGCTATATAGTACCAAAACTCATTCCACTGGGATTCCCTTTTGGTGCTTGTGCCTTGTCATCACAAATGATTTGTCATTATTTGTTGTCATCACAAATAATGCTTTATAGTAACTCAGCATAAATTTGCCAATACAGTGATGGTAAGCAAGTCCTAAATTAAGGCCCTTGTCTATTTTACCCACCCCATTCTTCCTTACAGTAAACTCTTGTGCTGTTTTTTGAATGTCAAACTATTCTTATCTCCAAGGTGAGCTCACCTGATTTGCCTGTTTCTTATGGATTTTTGAGTGGGTTTTTTGGTTTGGACAAGTCACACAAGGTTGACCCTATATTGAAGTGTATTACAGGATTACTGTCAGCTCTGGTCAAAAGTGTGTGCTTGAAGCTTCCCTCTCATTTACTGGGTGTCATGGGTTAGATGTCAGAACTAGGAACTGGGCTTTCATTTCCATCTCAACCATAAGGTTTTGGTGATACTAACCAGGCTCTACTGTCATAATCTAAAAGACAAAGCTGAAGCTACCTACAGCACTGAGAAATGCTGTTTTGATAGAAGTGATTCTTGGCTAGACACTGTCGTAGAAGAACCAGTGACATGCAGGTTGAGGCCAACTAGCCTCTGCCATGAAGCATCCAGTGAGTGTCATACCTCAGGGATCTCTTACTCTTTACCTCCAAGTGGGATAGAAATCTAGGAATCACCTTGGTTCAACTTAAAATACATATTGCTAACAATTGTTTTGCTGTTTTAACCAGATCCTTTATTACCCATTTATATTGTCTGACAGTCTAGAACTAAGCAATCAATATGAAGGATTATTGCACTTCACAGTCATAAAGCTGCCACTGGAAAGGATTTATGGCCTTGAGTGCCACAAGTTGTTATCTTGTTGCAGATAAGCTGAAACTGCTAATTCATGTTGATAATATTTATAATTGCCTAGAAATTAATTAAACACAGTTTAAACATCTAGTTTCTGGAGAAATAGGAAACTTTTCTTATATGACTCCTCAACTACCACTTTCCACCAATAATATGTTTAGAAAAGGAAGATCTAACACAAGTACTTAGGCACATAAATGACTCTCAAATTCTGAACTGAGCTCATTACAGTTGCATCTAATCATAGAGCTGGGGTGGCAGAGGGGAAAGAGGGAAGAAAGGAAAGAATACAATCATTTACAGAAGCTTCTCTAGCTTGACTATTAGAGCAGAAGCTACCGACTAACCAGAACTAGAAGCTACACAATTTGCACCAAGGCCTGCAAAACTTCATCTCTTCCCAAGAGACAAGCAGAACTGAAAGTTTCCAGTTCTGTCAAGCAGAGAGTGCCCTTGCCTCTTTTTTGGTCCTTTTCCATGTTCCTGGCTCACTGCTGGAGAGAACAGCCTCCAAACAAAAGCTGTGTCACCTGCCCACCACTCTGCAGCACTTGTCAGTCTCATTTTAAGTGATGGTATAGCTCAGCATCCCTACTTAATGTTGTTATGGTGACCGTGGGAACCTAACACCAAGCACTGTATCTGTCTGCTTCTCTACTGCTAATGATCCTGCTGTGTACAACTTCAAAAAGAACGGAACCAATGGGGTGTTTTTGAAAGCCTGGATGATCAAAGAGGCCAGTGACTATAAAACTGTCCTTCTATTAAAAAATTTATGCTTGAGTTGGATCCCAGGTAGAAGAAGGGAGGGTAGATAAATCTCTTGGTACACCTCTACAGCTAGATCCTTTGTTTATCTGGGGCCTGACCATGTTCCCGCAGAAGATGGCAAAAATGCCCCATGTGAGCAACCTCCAGTGGGGCCCACAACTGGTATAGCAGCTTGGAGAATGAGCTGATCAATGCCATGGTCTGGAGCTAAGAGTGTGTGTGTGTGCAGACACACATACTTTATTGGGAAGGCACTAACAGAGAGTAAGAACATGTATATGCTGGCTCACACCTGGGTAATTTCATACAACAGAACTGCACAGTTCTCAGGGGATATTTTCCTATCATCCCTTCAACTCTTCATGCCTTTTGCTTATTAACACTGGCAATTGAATCTATGTAGGTTAAAACCAAATAAAATCAACAGGTTGTTAGAAATGAAATGTGGGTTTAAAAAAGAAGTTTTTTAAACTTAAGTAAAAAATATAATTGATCAGTGAACAGCATAATGGTTACCTTTTTATCCTAAGCCACAGTCATATGAGAGGTCTTACTTACCTCCTTTATATCCCAGAAACTTTCTGTAAATCAGATTAGTTGGTCTCTCCCTGACCTTTCCACTGCATATTTGCTTGTCTTGTTGGTCTGTGTCAAGCAATAGCACAACACAGATGGCACGAGGTGCAAACCCCTAGAGTAAGATGGACCTAAGGTGATAAGCAGGTGCTCTGCAGCCATCCTGCCTATTCCAGAACAGGGTAAGAGAGGGAAGGCTGAACTTCAGAAGAAAATGGCATGCTGATAGCCTATCACTGGTGGACTACTATGGGCCCTCTTGTATGATGCTCAGCTATTTAGATTCCATATTAATGAGTTTTCAAGCATGTTCACAATTTTTTCATCTCAAAATTACCTTTTTCTGCTTCTGAGTAGTGGTAGGAGGTTCTGCTTTTTTTCTTGGTACTGTTTACTTTTCCCTTGTGATTTGGCTGCTTCTGTTTTGTCATTTTGATGACTGCCTCATTCATGTGCCTGCCTGAGTTCAAGACATGTTGGGACAACACTCTCAGACACATGATGTGATTCCTGAGGATGGTGCTGTGCAGGGCCAGGAGTGGGACTTCGATGACTCTTGTGGGTCCCTTCCAACTCAATATATTCTATGATTCCATCCGGTGAAATTTGAGCCATGGAAGCAGACAAGCAGTGCTCCTTCTAACACCCCCCTGCATCGCAGGCTGCATGGAAATATCTTTTGTGCCTCATTCTTATCTTTACAAAATGTCAGCAAAGAACCTTTCTGAAATTTAGTGCTACAAACTGCATTTCTGAAAGGTATCCCACAGATAACACTCTGCAGCTCTGAGCTGGCTCATAGGTCACAGAACTGATGAGCCTCCATAAGTAAAGCACGAGAATCAAGAGTAATTAGATTTTATCAGATGAAATGATAACTCTAGAGGGGGGTAAAAAAAAGCCTTCATACTCAATCAGAGGATAGGCATTCAGAAAAGGGAAAACAAGTCATTACACAAGCCCCAGGACTTATTTCCTTTCAATCTTGTTTGACAACTAAAATGTAATAAAATGGAAAAAGCAAGGAGGTTGCAAATAAAGAGGTAGCTATTGACTAATGCAATACAAAACATTAAATGGTGTAATAGCAGCAACAGCAGCAACACTTCCCTCAAAATCTAATATTGAGTCTGTGTTTTTACTGGTGTGATTTTGGCCTGGCACATGAAATAGCTGCTGCCAGTGAGCAATGGAGATTGATGTCTCTGCTGTGGAGAAGAGATGGACAAGACTGAATTCATGCTTTGACGTGTGTGTCTCGCTACTTCCACAGTGCGGATGGAGGCTGCAGCAAACATGCCGAAGCAAGGCACTTTATTGTTTTAGGATGGAAAACTGCTGTTGGCAAATTGCATGTTTGTTGTAGGTCTCTTCAAAGTCATGAGCAGAGCTGAATATTTCTGCTGAGTTTTTTTTCTTTTAATTTGGCCGTTAAAATTAGGTTTAAAAAATGGCTACTGTATACTGCAGTATCTCTGCTTGTGTATAAGATTGAGGAATATTATACCAGGTAAAGCAGAGAACATCGACAACTACTGGAGGAGGGAAGGAAGGGAGCCTGACTTGGCTCTGCAAGGACAAGGTTGTTTTTTTTATGGACTATTGCAGCCAAAGTGAACTTGAGGCACAGAACAGCACAGCCACCTCGATAACTGCATTGTGTGGGTGGGCTTTTGCCTTGAATAGTATCATAGTAACTCACAATTCAGCAGGTGGGAGGAGAAGCCACAAAAAAGGCCCTTTTATATATGACAACAAAAGGAATAAATACAAATTTTCTCCTTAAGTGATGTCAAAAGCCAGGCTAAATTATGTTGTGATCAGAATTTGTTTTGTTTTAGTAGAGTAATACAGTAATAATAGAAAATAAAAAATAAAAAAATAATAGAAATAAAGTAGGGAAATAAGGTTACAAGACAATAACTTTAGTAGTAGCTGAGGGTTAAAACCCTTGTTACAAATGTGTATTGCAACTGGAGGATTGCAAAACACTATCTGTAGCACAGTGTTCAGGAAGTAACAATGGCTGTGTTTTATTTGGGCTACTTTATTTCTTTTTTAATGTTTATAAAAGTTCATTCAAGGCAATTCAAAAATCCCTTATGAGATACATTGCAATGCAAATTACATCTTCATTGCACTGTAAAGCATAAAAAGTTGCTGGTTTTCAACTTTTTAATGCGTGAAATCTCAACTGCAGGACAACAATAAAAAAAATTATTTATTCTATTTATTTCTCTTTTTAGCTATTTGATACAACTAAAATTTTTATTTCTGGCAGGTATTAAAAAATCCAGTAAGGGAGGTTTACAATATCCTTGTGTTCTCTAGTTACTACAGATTCTAAATGTCAAGGCTAACATTTTTACTTATTTCTAAAGCCACATACTCAGTCAAAAAACTCACAGCGACCTGAAAAAACTGTGGGAGAGAAACATTCTTACAGATCCTCTGTTTCACACAGCACTGTCATTTCCTGAAGCACCATGGAGTTCTCTGTCTTTGGATTACTGTTTCAAGGACAATATTTGTATTGCAAGACAGATAAGGTGAGTATCCCTTTTCTAGTGAAGATATGTAAGCATAATGTGATCTCTTTCTCAACTACATGTATGGTTTTAGTTTGCCTTCCTCATATTTATCATGTTGTTAATAGGGCTCAATTTTTCTTTGAATTTTCTCACATTACCCGCTTTGACTTTAATAGGAATTTTGCATGGGTCAGCAAAGGAAAACCTTTGTACAGGGAAAACCTTTAGCTCAAAACCAATAAAAGTAGCCTAAAAAAAGGAATATAAAAATGCACTTTAGAAGAAACATTACCAAGAGAGGAACACAAGGTTCTATGAACTTTTAAGACCTTTTTATTTGCTTAACTTTAGCAAAAATAGAAGAAGTTAAGATATTTGCAATAAAATTTTCTTGCAGTCACATTTCTTTTGAAAATATAATAAAGCCATTGATCACAAAAATCATGTCACCCTTCACAATGAGAGCCTACCTGTGAGTTCAGAGACTAGACATTGGAAGCAACTCTACTAAGCTGGTGAAGTTTCACCAATATGAAGTAGGTTAATTGAGCTTAGAGGATAACTTTGCCATAAATTTTAATGAGTTGAAACTAGTGTACTTCTGTTGAGAAATGCAGTTGCTTGTGTCTACATAATAAAATCCCCAAGTATTTCTATCAAGGTTACCAGCGGTAAAGAATGTTTTAACTACCTGGGACATTCACTTAACATATTTAAGAAAATAATCTAAGCAGTGTTTTCAAAACAGAAGGTTGAGATCTGTTTTATAGGCTGTTGTGTATTAGAATTATAACGTAATTTATTTGACAACAAAACTTTCTATAGTTATTGTGCCACAGATTTTAAACAACAATGATGTCATTAATCTTGATCTGTTTGATGTTTTGATAGGCATGATTATGTACACACGTTTTCCATCCACTTTGGCCATGTCTTTCTGGGCTGTATTTGTTTATACAGATTGTGAGGCAATAGTGTTATGGTGTGTCTGCATCAATTCTTGCAAATGAAAATCTACCTTTTGGCCATTCAACTGATGCTAGCATACTTCCAGCTACCAAAAAACAGAAAAAGAACAACTAAGACAAAAAAACCCTGCTAGAGGACATTGGCATATGTGGATTTTTCAAAACTAAGCTTTTGTATTTAGTTTTCCAATCACCATGCACAGCAAAATAAAGCCTGATGCATTGAATTGCACATGGAGAAACCATACTATTTAACATCTTGTTCTGTGCAGGAAGCAGCTCTAGCATGAATGGGTAGGAGGGAAGTCTGGACAGTTCAGGACTACAGTTTTTGCAAGGTCATCTTCTCCTGACTCAACCTTTAAGAATATGATTTAAAAGCATTCTGACTTTCTTCAGCAAATGGCCTTTGGCAGGATTAAGCTGCGTCGCTGCCAATCCAGCTCAATAGCAAGCATGTTAATGAGGTGTCTTGGCCTTTTTATTAATTCTACAAGCAAGGTAGTCCATTCAGCAGTGACTGAGAAAGTTTAATCAAATAATCTCATTGTTCCAAATTTATCACCACAATAAAAGAATCTACTAAGGAAATACAAGAGCAAAGAACTCATTTTTAATGCTATATCATTTTCCACTAAGAAGCAGTGCAGCCTTGAGGCTCACAGCAGTGCTAACATCTGCCTCTCTGTGGGTATGCAGTGTATAGGGGTGTTGCAGTCTGCAGGAGCGACCTGCATAGCAAATTGTCTGCCCCTGGTTCTTACTGTTGGTCTCACGCACAATTTATACTCTTAACAGATTTACTTTTTCTAATGAAGTCTTTCGATTTCAAAAAACATCCTGAAAAATATAGTGAGATATAGTCTTTATCCATGACATGATGAAATCTATCTATTGTAGGTGAAGGAAGGACACGTTTTTGCATATTGTGGGGAGAAGTGAGGTCTGAGTTGGTATAACAGAACAGTTACAGTAGCTTCCAAAATTAATTTCAGGTCTGGAAAAAAGTATGCTTAACTTACAAATAAGACTTAAAATGCATACATGGAAGTAAGCGGCTTTGCCCCACACTTTGGAACCATTTGGCAAAAGCATAACGCTTTCTTGATCTTCTATGCTTCCAGATCAAAAATTCAGCTGTGGGTTTTTTAATGTTTCAGACACGTGCTGCTTCAAACAGCTGCCATTAATTTTATACAGTAAAAAAAGTTGCCTGTCAAATCAGATTCCAAGTGTTCCTTTCTCTTCAGAAATCTCTCCTGCTGAGAAATCTGTGCAGTCCAGGGCTAGTGACACCTTTTTGCATCAAAAAAAATTCAACTTTAAAAATACTTTCAAAACTAGAAAACAATCCATAAGTTTATCTGAAGGGTGAGAATTATCAGGTTTCGCTTGGGGCTAGCACAGCTTCCAGATAAGCAACTTTAAACATAACATGAATATTGTGCTCCAGTTTGCTAAGCAACTTCCTTCCCTGAGCACACATCCAGTGAAAGTCTTCTTTCGTATTCTTTCCGGAGTCCTTAATTCTCTTTGCTATATCTTTCCCTCTCTTCCTCATTCCCTGGTTGGTTGGCTTGCCTCTCAGCAAACTTGTGGGACAAGGGCAAACTAGGAGTCATGCACTGCTAAATACAGAAAACTTGCGGTACCAGTTTCTAGCCTTTCCTTAACCTCAGTTTTGTAGCCCATTATTTTTAGCACAAATAATGTGAAATGGCAGAACATGAAGGGATATCAAGGCTCTATAGCATACCAATGGACTTTGAGATTGAAGCTTCTGGCATCTCTCAAGATACAGGATATTGAAGACGTCTGTTCTGTATTCTCTCCTTAACAGTCCTTTTGGGGCTCTTGCTGGAAGAAGGAAACGTTACCATTTATCTGTTCATTGCATTTTGGTTTTTGATTTGAACTGGAAAGAGAGGCACTTGCAGGGCTTGCATGCCACTAAGAAATGATGAGTTGTCCTAATTTTTTTCCTGCACTTCTCATCTAACAACAGATATCAAAACAAAAAATAGGTCTATTTTCCATTCCAAATATAGAAAACTTCTATTTTCCACTGCGTCTGTCAAAGAAAGAAAGTGAACAGTTTATATTCAACCACTTCAAAATAGCAGATTAAAATCAGTTTTCTATAAAGCAGCATACCTCCCAGGAACTAGTACACTAACTCTGTATGGCCATTCCTAACTATAACAGGCAGCTAGATTGTGATTTCCAGAGCTTTCCAGTTGCTTTCAGCAAGGTGTCATGACGAAAATTCTGATGCTTATTTGGTTTTGCCATGCATTGCAGGAAGATCAGAGCAATGTGAGAGCTCATGTGAAAAATTTGCTCCCACTTGTCTTAAATTCATCTGACTGCTCTCTCAAGCACAGTGCTGGCTTCTCTACTTGAGAGAGCAAGGGTGATTCTGTCAGAGGTGGTCAGGCTGACTTTTTCTTCTCATTCAGTCTTCATTTGACCATCCTCTGCCTGCTGTATCAGTTTCTCTTCGTTCTCTGGGTTTATTTCAACCATTTCAAGATGGTATTAAATATATAAAAACATGAATGCAAGCAAATATCTAGGATGGACTAGACAGTTCCTGCTTTTTTGTTGTTGTTTTTGTTGTTGCTGATTCAAAATATTTGGTATGTGAAATGAATTATGCTCAAAGCTGCATTCCTATTCAATCTGAACAGGCTACAATTAGTCCCATGGATAGAGCTGGAGTAATTTGGGCTATGCAGCAGCATTATATTCATGTGGATGTCAAATTTGACCCCAGCTGGAGAAAATGAATAGCTTTGCCATACAACGTTTCCATATATTATATAGGGCTTTTATCACACATATTGTATTTCTGTCCAACACCCAAATATCCTTGGGGCAGGAACATCTGATTAATGGCTTGGGCTTATACCTTCAGTGCTAAACATAAAAATACTAAGAAGCAGGATTATGTATCAAATGCAGAATAGTTGGTAAGAAGGGCACTTGCTTAAGTCCTTACTTGCTTAAGGAGGGAGCTAAGTTGTCTTCAAAAGACTCAGACCCTAAGGCTGATTTTTATGAACTGGGGAAGAAGGAACCCATCAACTTCATGCTGGTGTTTCTACAGTAGCGATTGTTTTGTTGCCCAATGAAACATTATTGCTATCTTAGTCTAGTATGTCACAGAATCTTTCAAATGTAAAACTCTTATCTTGGGGTGGGGGTTTGGGAGAAATAAAAAAAAAAATGCATTTACCTTTCTCATGAAATGAGTAGTATTTTGATAAATGCAAACTTCCACCCCAGAGAATCTTCTGGCAAGCTAGTATTGATGGGAGGTGAAAATAAATACAGTCTAAATTATATTTTCCTTTGATATGGCATCACACTGTAGACAACAATGCTAATATATCTTAATGGCTGTGCCTTTTAAGAGTTGAATAATAATATAAGCCAGTCAAGCATATAATTTCATGTTGTCTGGAAAAACATTAAAAGAAGTATCTAACAGGACAGAATAAGGCACCACACTCTAGAATAATTACTTATTGTTCCCTTGCTATGGAGCTCTGCCTTCTAAAAAATACAGTTTCCTAACCCTTCTCTGTTTGATGATTGCAGGTGTTTTACTAAAGTAATAAACTCTCACTAATAAGAGGTTCAGAAAAGCTGTTAATATTTGCTCCAGCTTGGTGTTGCACACAATTTTGCCCACTATTCCCAAAGCAGGTATATTCTGCTTAGCAAATCTTTTTCTTACACTTTGTAGAATTGCTAGAATACTACAATATTTTCTTCACCTTTTACTCAAAATCTTAAACAGCTCCATAAATCTACAAATTCCAAGTCATGTGGAATACCATACTTAATGCTTTAATGGTACAATGCTTCGACATAATTAAAATAATATACATGAGAATATTTACTTGCATGTCTCCAGCAACTGCTATTTTTAAAGAAGAAACATCACTTACAGCAAGGTTTGGTAAGATCCTATGAGGTAGCTGTTGCTAGATGTTGCTGTTGCATCTCACTACGATTTTGAAATGTCATCTTTATTGAATGTTTCAGTGAACTTTAAGATGTTCACTGACATGCATTTTTTTCCTCTCTCGCAAGATGCATGCTCACTTCAAGTTTTTCAGCACTGCCACCCAAGCTCCAACAACTGTCCAAAGTCACATGTGTGCGTGAGAGGAGAAACATTCATTTGTCATTTCATTTACACCTTGGAATGACAGCAGCTGGGGAGGAAAAAACTAGCTGAAAAAGTTTTATTGTACAGAAGAATAAGATGGTACCGGCACATTAAAATGGATATGTGTGTAATAGGGTCTCTGACTTCCACAGCAGCTCTCTGATGTTATAGAAGATGGGCAGCTAAACACATCAGTGATGGAGGCAAAATTTCTAGCATGGCTGGACCAGCCTCTGCTAGTTTTCACCAGCCCATGCCAAGAGGCAGGTGAGTGCTCAGCAGGTTGGCTGGTTAACAACATTTGGATTGCTTTGTTATTGGAACCTTTGCTGACTCAGAGACAATGTTTTATTTCTGGACCTATAATCATGGAGGAATTTTTCACTAGATACATGCAGAAATTCTCAGAATAAATCCTATCCTCGTCCACCACTTAAAGCCAGAGAGAGCACGGACTGCGCATACTGAACGATGTTGCTCCAGTGATGTCCTTTGGAGCCTGACTGGAATGATGAATCCCATTCATCATTCTATTCCTGCCCTAAATGCCCTAAAGAGACTTAAATCAAGACAGTGATCAGTATCCTTAGATTTAGTGAGCATTGTGTTTTTATCCCCTCATCTTAACCAAAATCATCCTTCTGCATCGATTTGTGCACTCTGCAAGGGGTTCTGTCATTATTGGCGTGCAGCATCAAGCACCTGCACAATTACCCTCTGTTTGCACTGTTGGACCACTGCTGTTCACCTGCAGTGGATTTTGGAACTGGATTCCTCAAGAGCAAACATTTTTTCCCCTTCACAGGCACAAAATAAGGGTTGGAGAGGAAATAAGGTAGTGCTTTACTCAATACATGTGTATTTAAGATTATAATTAATTTGATTTTCATCTGCTGGATATTTTCTTTTACTTTTCCTTTCTGATAATGGGACAGTGATGCTGTAATGTTCCCTTCAGTGACAGTGAAAGGTTGCATTTAAATGATCCAGCTCACTTCCACATTTGATACCTCAGTGGTTTAATGTTCCAAGTAAACTGAGCTAATGCAGCGCTGAAAGGTAATAACCTTTTCTCCTTGGACTTGATTATTTTCCCCCCAAATATATATGGACACATATATATACAAATACTCTTTGACTTCAACTATCTATACTTCTAGGTGATCAAATTTTGCCCAAAAAATCTATTATCAGACTTTAATCTTACTTGTTTGTGAATTAATTCTTTGTATAAGGTAACATCTATGCTCGCATGTTCAGTTAAGTTAAACCGCACGTTTGCCACTTAAGTTAGGTGGCGTGTTAAGAAAAACAATAAAAGTAAAGGTGAGTTGATAGAAGGCTGTGTGCCTCCGGAGCTGGTTCGGCGGCCTTACGGGGGTAGCCAGGTGGGTGCCCCCGTCAGATGGGCTCCGCGGTCACTTCAGAGTCGGCCCTGCTCGGCGCCCCCCGAGCGCCGTTCCCACCGAGCAGACGTGCCGAGCCGAGCAGAGGCGGGAAAGGCTTCGCGCGCGGCCGGGCGGGC
>VXBQ01009057.1:30343-131545 GCA_013400175.1 Phainopepla nitens | reverse complement strand
TCGCTCCGGTGGAGGGCGGCGAGGAAAGTTGTGGGCGCCGCGGGCCCGGGCCGGCTCCCCTGCCGGCGGGGGTCCCGCCGCCCGCCGTCAACTTCGCCCGAGGCCGGCGGTGGGCGGCGGCACTGGCAGCGCGGCCCCGGGCTGACGCCCCTCTCCCGACCCGCAGCGGCATGCGGCGCTCCCCCGATGTCAGCCCCCGGCGGCTGTCCGACATCAGCCCGCAGCTGCGGCAGCTCAAGTACCTGGTGGTGGACGAGGCTATTAAAGAGGACTTGAAGTGGTCCCGCTCCGTGGAAGATCTCACCAGCGCGTCCGTGGGGCTCACCTCCATCGAGGAGCGCATCCTCCGCATCACCGGCTACTACGGCTACCAGCCCTGGGCTGCCAGCTACAAACGTGAGTCCCCGGCACGGACGGGCGTGGGGGGTTTGCTAGGACGGGGGCGAGCGGGCGCAGCCCGAACAGGGATGTGGGTTCGAGGGGCCCATCGCTTTACCGCTGGAACAAACCTCGCTCCGTGGAAGAAAGCGCTCTCACTCTCGGCGAAGAATTCTGTGCTCGTGTTGCCTTAGTCGTTTGGCAGTGGCTGGTTCACGAGAGCGTAGTGCTAAGAATGATGACAGCTGAATTCTGCTAAAAAAATAGGTCAAATATTTGTCTTCATGTTGCAGGCACACTTAGCGACGGTGATTACCGTGGGTTGACAGCTGTGCGAAAGCCCCTGCATGCTCATGCACGTACCGTTTCCACAAGTAATGCGTTATCAGTGTGTTTCCGTTGTTTTAGGAGTCTGTCAAATTTTCACAGCACTTGAGCTGAATGGTCTGTCTTTTCCTATGTCGAATGGAACTGTTTCTTCCGTGTGCATACACTTGAGAAAGAAACTTCAAATGATAACGATATGAAGAAAGGTGTAGCTGTATTCCTTCACAAACATGATTTACAAAGGAAGCACTACCTCGAGTCATATCAACTAGTATTTTTTTGTGTGTAGTGCCCTATTTCTTGTCCATCTTTCATCATGTTTATGCCAATTGTATGCATTAAAAAGTTTTAGAATAGTTTCCCAATTAATTGGAATCATAGCATTATTTTGGTTGTCTTAAGGTCGTTTGTAACATCACAGGGGCTTTTGTTGATAAAAGAATTCTGCTGTAACAGAAATCATTGCTTTGCTGGAAACACTGGCTCTGATAAAGTGGTTGTTTTCATATTGTACTTCCCTAAGTATTAAGTGCAAATGTTCTGAAATATTTACTATTGGATTATCTATTTGGCAGTGTGCTTAATAATGGAATAGAATGATACAAGAAAGCATGGCACACAGTATTAGTTCAGTTTTTCTCTGAGGAAGAGCTGCTCCTGATTGCCTGAAAATAGGACTTCACTAATAAATATTCTAATACTCTTCTGTGAGAGCCTTTTAAATTTTTTTCTTTGATTGTAATTATGACATAAATATCAGATATTTGCTACTTCACTCACTAGGAGTATGATATTTCTACAAGAGCAATTCTAGTGTCTGGATTGGGGCTGTTCTTGAAAGTAAAGCTTATTCAGGTCAGTTTTAAGGATCAGATCATATGTGGATGCCAGACTGAGTTGGATGTTAATGGTTCTATCTGACAGAGTGACTAATAGTCTAGCTGAAGTCACACTGAGCTGCTATGGCTGAACCTTCTGAAATAATAAAGGTCATGCTGGCTCCTCAATTATAACCTATTTGTTGAAATTTATAACTCTGTCAGAAAAAGTTAATAGCAAGCCTAAGCCTGCTATTCTAGTTACATTTTCTCTCCTAATTTGATCTGAATAACAAAATTGCATACTTGAGTTATAATGATGGGGAATAAATATACTAAGTGTCTGAGTTTCACAAATGTATGTCTAAAAATAATAGGTTATGTGAATTTGTTGCCAATTTAAAATCTGAGTTACTAGGAACATAGAGGGACACCTAGAAGAAAAGATTCATCTTTACAGCATTGTTTAAGGAGAGCCATGTTGATCTGTATCAGCTTAATAGCTGACTGAATAAGGCATATCATCTAAAGTGGGAAGACAACTTTATCACAGCCACTTTGAAACATCTTTGAATACTGCTTGAAGTTGGGTTAATGTCTAAATTTGGGATATGGACTTTCCTTGTGACTTTGCAGTTAGAAAATTTATTTGGCTCAAGTACTGTGAACAAACGATTTTTGTTAAGCTTGGATGGCAACCTGGGTAATTTTTGTCATCCTATTTTGCATCCTTGTAGACATTTGGATGCACTATGATTATAATTGTGGACTGCATATAATAATGGACCTGCTTTGCAGGAAGTAAGTTCATAATATGAATATTAGTAAGTCAAATATATGAATCAGTCTGATCTAGATTTATTTAGTCTATCTCTCCTGGTGACATTCTTTTTATTGTAATTAAATTGCCTATAGGGCCAGAGCTACCTCTTTTGCACTGGAGAATATTTCTTTTGTACTTTATTTAGACTGTTTATATATATATATATGTATGGATGTATATAAAATTGTTTGAGAGATTCAGAAAGCTTTTACTTACTCGGTTGTTTTTCTTTTAGCAAAACTCCATTAGGGAAACTACCACTGATAACCTGATATAGTGTCACCGTGACCCCAAAACTTGCTTGGAGAACGATTTAAGACATACCAAGATGCCTCAAGGTTATGTAGCCACTCCAGTATTTAATATGCTTATAAATTAATTGGAAAGAGAGGAGAAAGAAGTGAAAATGTACTGAAGACACAAACTGGATTGAACAGAATGAGAAAGGACTCATAACCTTACCCTAGGGAGACCTGTCCCAGGCTGGTGGCTTGCTGAAATGTCAATAAATGTCATTCAGTTATCACAAACAGAAGCCTCACATTTTCTGAAAATGCTAAAATTACCTGCCAACTTTCACATTACATTGGCTGGTGATTTTGGGACTGTACACAGCTCAGGGAAGACCTCTGCTGTTTGACTGCACTTACAAACCAGATTTTAAGAACTGTAATAATGTAATGTAATTCCTGTGTGTTAGGGTGCCTTCAGCAAATTTAGTGAAATACTGTAATTATGGTTATCTGCTCTCAAAAAATATTACAGGAGGCTCTGAGATGAGCAAGGAGAAAGAGTACAGACAATCTGTGGAGTATTAAGAGTTCTTGCTGTTTACCTTAAAGAGGTTGAAACAAAAGTATTGGAAAGTACTTGCATATGTTGCTTAGGCAGGTAGAGAGTTTTTTCTTCTTACTGTGTCATAAGAGAAAAAAGGTAGTCAAGCAAAGAAGCTGAAAAGCCATCAATTAAAGACTGAGAGAAAAAGAAATAATATTGAAGAAAATGTGGAATTTATTCTTGAGATGAAGATTTCAAGGGATGGTAATAGCAGTGACAAGATCTAGAATTGTGATAAAATGGGAAACATGTTGGAGAGAATGTTAAACTTCATTATGCAGAATTTGAATTAGCTCCACCTTAGGCTGTGAAGAGACTTTTCTTCAGGGTTTCTTGTGCTTCCCTCCATAGCATCTTTCAACATTTAGAAAGGGAATAGGAGTGTTCCCTGATCTAATCTGGTAGTTCTTATTTTTCTGAATTCTTTGATTTCCAGGGTAACTAATTATGTGATTAACTCCTCTCCAGTCTGAAGCAAATATTCATATATGTCCCATAGGGAATATTTTGCAGAATGTGATTTGATTTTTCAAATATAAAGGCAAAGGGGAAGAAACAGATAAGATGCAGTCAGATTGTAGATTCATGCTCTTATACAGCTACAAATGTAACGGAGTTCAATATTTGTAAAATTTTCATCATCAGTAAGAGGTATGTTGACTTTTTTTTTTTCTTTCATTAGTTAGAACATAGGGATCAAAGACTTTAGTAAAAAAAGCCCCCAAAACAATGCCATGAGATTTGCAGGTCCCATTGACTATCTTGTTGTATGGAGATGAAGCTGTTGTTAGAGCTGTATTAGCACTGCTAATCCCTTCCATGAAGGTTATGTGAATTCTCATGATTTCTGCTTCTGGAAGCCTAGGATGTCAGTTGAAGAGCAGAGGCAAATTTGGAGGTGAACAGCCGTTTTTTAAGTTTCCATTTCACGGCATTGTCAGTTGGAATTAGTTCTCTAAATATTTTTCGATAGCTCCTAGGAGCTTTTCTGCGCTTGAGAAATACAGGTGTCACAAAACTCTTGGACAGTCCTCCTGGTCAGTATGGAAGACGGGCCTGTTTTAATGACTGTAGCAATTGGCAGGGTGCTTGTTTCCACAGGAAATGTTCACAGCTATCACCTTTGCCAAACATTCGTTTTTTTCTAACTAGGTCTGTTTTCTGGTGATTCAATATCACAATGTGTCATTATGTGATTAGTATTTTAAATTCATTCACGTGGGCTTGAGCCAGCTATCCCTATTTTGAAATCTTCTTCCTACAGATCACCTGCTTCTACTCCTTGTTTAAGATTAGAGTCTTTCTTTTAAAGCAGGGACTTTCATATATCCTTAGCATGTGTTCATAAATACAGACTTGCTATGGACAAATCAGGATTATATGGGCCTTGGCCTCTCTCTTTTATTCACTTATATTCTTTGTGTGCTTACAGACATTTTTCTGCTTGCAGAAAGAAAATTAAGAGAATGGTATGTAGTTTTAACTCCTCTTAGTTCTGTTTGTTAGGAATTGACCAATGTCTGTGGACCATGGCTTGTGAACATATGTTTCTCTGAGACTTTGACCTTTTGAATTATTCCAGGTTATCTCAGAGATAACTTTTAAGAGACATGATGTTCAGGTGAAAGGGAAAGATTGTGTCCACTAAATGAAGTTCTCTGGCTTTGCTTCTCCCTCCTACTTTAAATACTAATTTTCATATTTTTAATGTTTCTTCATAGTTACTTCAGCAACAACAAAATAAATCATGTCATTTTAATGCACAGAATTTCAGTATACTACTCATCCAGTGTGTAGCACATTAGGTCTTGACCTGAACGTGGAATTTAAGTGCTGTCACCAGTATCAGTAACATACTGGAACACATTGGCTGAATAGCCTGAAGATTGCTCAGAAAGCATAATTGTCTGAGTATGCCAATCACAGAATTATACCATAGAATGATTGGCATACTCAGACAATTATGCTTTCTGAGCAATCTTCAGGGTAAGAAGGGACCTTAAAAGTCATCTAGTTTCAACTCCCCCTGCCAAAGGCAGGGACACATTCACTGGACCAGCTGGCTCAAATTCTCATCTGGGTTGGCCTTGAACACTTCCAGAGATGGGGTACTCCTAACTCCTCTGGGCAGACTGTTCCCATTTATAGACTTTGATAGCTTTTCAAGGTAAGAGTTTAGTGTTGGTTTTAGCTAATTAAATGTAGGAGCACTGTACCTTTATAAATATTAGAGTATCAGTTATACAGCTACTAAAGACCAGTGTTTCCAACTGATCCCCAGTGTTCTTCCTTGGGATTTTCTTTTCATGTGCTACTGAATGCTGAAATTCCACAATTGCTAAAAGCAAATCCAGTGAAGATATGAATCAAGAGAAATTTGTGCAAATAGCATTTTCGTGTGTTTGCATCTGAGGGAGAATTTAACTTACTTTTTGAGGTGATGTACTCCAGAAGTTCAAAAACGTATGTTGAAGACTATAATTTTCTCTGGGGAAAGCCATTTTCAGGCCAACTGTAAGCAATTAATTTAAACTGATTACCTGCTTTCCAGTGCATAAATACTGAATGTAATAAGTTTATAACTAATGCAAGACTTGGTGGTATTGTTCATGCTGCTGTTTCTGAGGTCAAAGGATTATGTGATGATCCTGCTTTTCAGGTGAAAACATGGAATAACCTGTAGGTGTCTTACTTGGTGCAGCTATCCAAGCTTCTCTTCCCAGGGTCAATCTATAGGTTAACAGCCCTCCTACAACACCCATTCTGTAGGTCAGCACTGAAGCATAGAAGATGAATAAAAATATGTGCTCTCTATATATATAGGCTTATGGTATCTGAGGCCTGATTTATTTTTTAATCCATGCACTTCAACTCTTCAATGTCAGTACTAACATCAGTAATTTTTATGCTACCAGGAAAACCTAAGAGAACACGGGAACACCTACAGGCGAAAGAAAGCAATGGTGATGAATTGCATTGCAGATTTAAAAGTACTGTAGCATTGTCGTTTCAAATGTCAGTTGCAATTATCTGCCACAAGCTAAACCTGCATGTGGTGATACGTGAACCAGGGATATTCCTGACTTATGTCCACCTGACAGCTCACACAAAAACTTCTTAGGCAATTTCCTCATTACGTAGTAGTCACTGTGACTAAGAGCTGTCCCCAGAAACAGTCTCTTTAAGCATTTCAGAGACAAGTCTGTTTGTATCCCAGATACTGCAGGATATGTTTCTCGTGTGTTTTAGCTCTCTGGGTGGTCTTGCAACTGAGAATGAGCACAATCTGGCCACCTGGGGCAGGCTAGAGCAGTACAGGTTCTGAATACTGAGCAGCTGCAAAGATACCAGGTGAATATTTAAAGAAAAAGCCTTTCAGAGTCTTCTTTTTCAAGACAATTCCAATAGAGAAACATGGGGGTTCTTAGGCTTTTGAAAATTGGTAAGACTTTTTTTGGCCAGTACTAAATAGAAAATTGGTTCCTGTCACAATATAGAGCTTAATTAATCACAAATTTTAAGTTTTAAATTTCCTGCTGGCAAGCCAAGTAAATTCTCATTTAAGCTGGTTTTCTAAATATTTTTGATTGGTTAATAAATATTTAGTAAATATTAAATGTTTAGTGAATATTTAGTAACTTGTTTACTTAACAATTTTAATTATGTAGTGTTAAGTAACCACCACTTTTAACTAGATATATGAATAAATATTTTGTGGTTTGTATCTAGTTCTAAGAGTGAAGAAACTAAAAATTACCGCCGCAAAATGGGCACCTTTTGTTTGTTTTTAATTCATTGCTTTCAGTTTTTTTTCAGTGCAGCTTTAATTATATGTCATCTTCAGCCATTTATGCAAAATAAAATAGTTCGTGGGACATCAATTAAGAGCCTGTAGATTTCCAGAATTCATTATATATCCTTAATGAATATTATAATTGAATGCTGCTGTCTTAGAATATACCACTGAAGTCTCCACCATGAAAACCTACTGCTAAACCTAGCTGTACATCTTTGCAATGTCAGGGCCCATGTTAACCGTTTTGAAGAGTGCTACCCGGCATTTGAGAATCCTCCCACCGGAAAACTGCATTTTTAAAATTTTTAGGTTTTTTTAATAGAAATGTGAAGATGTTCACTAATCAATAATAATGGATTATTGCTAAAAACACATGCTACTCTGAATTGATATGGAATAATGAGGGAACAAGTTATTATTTTGAAAAAATAGTTTTGAAACTATCAAGAATTATGAAAAAATACCTATTTTTGGAACTATTTTTTTGCAGACCCTTCCTCAGAGTAAATTTCTGTAATAGTTCTGGAGTACACTGTGTGATGGATATTTGCAACTTTAAATGGTGATTTCTTTTATAGAAACAATTAATTGCACAAGATAATAGTATTGAAATCAGACTACAAAGCCTGTGTGTACCGTTGTGTTACTGAAATTTTACTGAAACAAGAAGCCACAGAAGGACAACGACAAGCAATGCTCATTAGCTTAATAGCTAATTTTATTAGATTCTAGCTCATGTCAGGGCTATCTTCAAGGTGAGTTTTTGTGCCATAATCTCTTTTCTGTGTAATGAGGTGTTTGTGTTTTATGTTCTTTTTGTAAAATGCTGAAAATTTCTGCCATTTACTTGAGATAAAATAAGAGAGAGATGGCAACCAGGTATAGTAGCAGCTATCCTCTGCCAATAATAAGGAGTTGGAATCAGGTGATCCTTAAGGTCCCTTCCAACCCACATTGTTCTGTGATTCTGTAGAAAAGTTACGTAAAGGCCTCTTCAGCCCTTTGGCAAGCACCATTCTTTGGAATGCAAAATTGTGGTTCTGTCCCTCTTGCTGTTTTGGAAGCTGAAGCCATAGACTTTTCTTTCCACTTTTGCTTGTGAATGATGACTACTCTGAGAACAGTAATAAAATAAGCACATTTGTAGAAATTTATCTGCAGGTCATGGCTCTCACCTAGGCAATTGCTTGCCTTCATGTGGTATATCTTATTGTAGAAACCACTTCCCTGAGTATTTATGATTCCCTGTGTGTCTTCACCAGGCACATGTTCTTTCATCCCTCAGCATAGCCTTGGAAGAAAAAAGATCCTGTGATTGTGTAGAAGACAATAGAGAAATATTTTCTTTATGAACCACTACATAAAGTATTCCTTAGACAGAAGGGATGCAGCAGAGATATCCCTGATTTCATTTTCTTCAGAATTTGAGAAGCTTGTTCTCCACTTAGTCATCTCCCCTTACAAAAAAGTGCATCTGAATGGTTTCAGACACCTCTATTTTTCGCTGGAACTTGAAGGCCTAATAAGAATTTTTTTTAACCAAATGTGCCTTATTTTGTTTCCTGTCATTTTGTTTCCACAAGTGGCCGATACAGGATTGGGGTTGTTTTCTGAGAAAAACGCTTCCAGCAGTGCTGGAATTTAGGTGGCCTCACATTTAGAAAAATAACAGTGACATCACATTGCCAATAGGATATATTAACTCAGCAAGCCAATCATCTGAGGCAAGGAAATATGAATTTTGAGCCTCTCCAGGATAAGGGCAATTAACTGGCTTCTAGTGAAATAAAACAGTCTTAATCTTGCAATTAAATTTTCTTTTTGCTTTGCTGTAACTGGGGTCTGTCAAATAATTCATGAAAAGTGTCTTACATGTCTAAAGGAAGCAACCAGATTTTCATTTTTGAGCACTGGTGCGGAGTCCTATCCCTTTGCAATATAAATATTGTGGCAGAGCCGATCCAATAGTGACAACCCAAAGGGTTTTTTTTTCCTTGATTCTAACATCAGAAATACCACAAATTTGGTGCTTTTCCTCGCTATCTCTTCTCTAGCAAAGGTACCGAAGGTACCAAAGTAGCACAGAAATTGACCTGCTTGTCCACTGTCCAAGTTGAGGAGACCAAGTCATTCCACCCTTAAGCTCACTGTTGTGCTGTTTGTGGCCCTGTGGCAGCCTGGGGACTCTGTCTTATCCAGGGTATTTTGCTTTGCCTTTGCCAGATCTGCGCAGTTGTGTGAACAGAGCACAGCTTTGTGCTAAGGTGGGAAGTGAAGGAAGGACCTGCTCCTTCAGAGTTGATGAGCTTGTGTGTATTCATGGTCCTGTCCTGAAAGCCTGGAGTTGTCTTTTCTTTTTTCAGACAGTGACTGCTTTCCAGACAGTCTGGTTCATTGGGTGTTCATTGCAGGGATTATGTGCTTGCAAATTTTTGCCCTAGTTGAAATATGCAGTGCCAAGGTTAATATCAACAGTGCAGTGTTTGCACTGTGAAACAGGAAATACAACTTCCTGGCTTTATGATTCTGTTGTCTCTCCTGCTCACTTGATGCAATATTTTTTGGAAACTTTAAGATTGATTTAATTAACATGCAGCCATTTATTTTGAACAGGAGAAGATGGTAATCGTGCTTACTTTTTCTGCTTAGATGCTAGCTACTGCTTATGGTTTTGGTTAGCACTTTCCATGGAATGGAAATTAATGACAGAAACCATTGTTCCCTGTACTTTTGCTGCAATGATTTTTTGCTGCCTAGCATTTAGTGTTCTACTGGCCTGGTAACTTCTCACTTGTGGGTCTTTCTTTGCTTCAGAAACAAGACATTTTTAATGTAAAGAAAATATGTTTAGGTTTGACTACCAGAGGCTAGTTAAAGAGAAGAAATTACAAAATAATGTAAAGGTAGAAAAAGGCAGCGAAGAAACAAACCCATTAAATTCAATGGAGCCATGGAAAATGTCTTTAATTAAGATATTTGATTACTTTCAAGGTGAGCAAGAGGAGTGAGAAAAGAGCAGAAAAGGCTCTTTTTTTTTTTTCTTTACAGGTTTGGCTTCCTGACACTTTTATATCATATATTGCGACTAGAGGCCTCTGTTTTTCAGGACTTATATTTCAGCTATTTCTTACATACATTGCAAGTGTATTCCATGGGCCTGAATTTGGGAGCCCAGGTTTCATGCAAGCCAGAGATTATGCCCAAGCAAGGTGAATTCTGGTGCATTCAGGAGTTCAGAAATGATTTAAGTGTTTTTGATGGACATGGGAATGACAGATGGGTCTTGACTTGGATATGAACATAAGCCCACAGTCAGTTATTATTGTAGGCATAGCGTGGGACTCCTACATACAGCCACGTGAATTCTCTTCCAATATATGGGGAGTAAAGTCCTCTTTATCAGTCTGGGAAATTACATGAGTTGGAAAGAAAACTAGGTTAACATGAAGGAATAGAGCTCTTGTGTGCATGGCTTCAGGAATTTCAGGAGGATATCTGACTCCTGCCGGGTTTCTCCAACTTGCCAGGTTATCTTGGGAGAATATACGAAGAATGCACAAAGACACCTTAAGTGACTGCTTTCCCTTCGTTGTTGGCTTGTAAGACTTATGAAGATCCTCTCAGAGGATGCAGTGTGGAATTGGATCTCTGGTTCCAGTTCATAAAATTACTTCACAGTTTTTGGGAAGTATTATTTGGTAAACAACTTATTTAATAAGAAACTTCGGCATTTGATTTTCTTGTTTCAAAGACTACTTGCTTTCAAACTTTACAGCTTAGTAATGTGTAGTTTAATATCTGTAGGAAATTCCTTCTCTTTTGCAAATAGTGATTTCAAGAGGTAGAGGGCTGTATATGTGTTTTGACTTCACCCAGGGTGAGAAGTGGTTTTGCGTTTTATAATATTTCTCCAAATGGAAACAAAAATGGGAGTAAATCATAGAAGCACAGGCGAGTAATTTTATTGTAGAGAAATGCATGGATAAGAAACATGTCTTGTACTGGGAGCAATACTTTGTGCCTTCTGTGGCTGGTATGTGCATAGTAAAAACTGCATCTCACTGGAAATCATTCTGGCAAACAATATTAGGCATTCTGTATTTGTTTCCACAAAATGAAAAGATTTTTGCATAGTATCTTTATAGAAATCTTTGCTATTAATATTACTTTAAAATGATACTCTTATACCAGACAGTGTTTTATCTCTGCATGTCAAATTCTTTTATACCCTGCAATAACATTTCTCTAAAGGCACAATATGTCATGTCTATGTAATGAAAATACACTGGCAGTGGTACTGAAACTCGAATCTTTAGAGTATAAGCCTAAACTCTCTTATGACTCTCTAGGTAGTTTTTGTTTTGTGGTGAGCTTACTGAACAAGGAACACAGGGAAATGCATCCCTAGTAAAACATTTTTTAATGTATTATTTAATTCTGCACTGATAATAATGAGAGAATGAAAAAATCTTTTGGGATGAATCCCTGACTCCAACCAAGCCTGTGGTACTTTTATCAATAGTTTCAGTCAAGACAGATTTCAGCCACCAGGCTTAAGTCTTTGAGTTTGCCTTTTAAGCAGGCTTCCTGCTTTGTATGCTGAACATTTGTTCCTAAGGCAACTGCATCCAATTACACCTACCTATACATGGTCTTTATTATATGTTCCTGAGCACTACTGAGGAGCTCAATTTAAATTATAGAATAATTATTTCTTTTAATAGATGTGCAATTTTAAATTTCTTTAAACTTGGTGTTTAGTTAGTACTTAATAGCTTGTCCCAACAAGAGTAGAAAGCATCTATGGGAATTGAGAAGAGGCCACTCTTTCTTCCCATTGCCTAGAAAACTGACTACCAGAGCCCAGGTGCTGAAAGGAGAATGAGCATATATACACTTTCTTACAGCTTTAGGCTAGGAGTAAAGGGTTGAGACTTCTAACAGGGGTTAGAAGTACCAGTATAGGATAAAAAGTCTTTGAACAGGTCTGTTACTAATAGAAAATTTTGTGTTGCCCTAAGCTCAAACTCACAATTTTACTAAGTAGTAAAACATTCTTCATGTCTTTCCACTTCATATGTAGACAATCTGCCTGTACTAGAGTGAGTGTCACTGAATGGGTCTGAGGCAGAAGCCTTTTAAAACAGTAGAAGAAAGGCATTCTAGTTCATCTTTGGTATAAGCAGCAGTTTGGAAGCCAGTTAGTTTATGATAGCCCTGGCTCAGTCGGGTAAGGAATAAGAACATATAAACCCAGAACTCCTTACAAATTTAAACAAAGGACAGTGTGCATTGGGATGGAATTACAGTGTTCTTGGAGAAATTTGAAATCTGGAGAGAACAGAATGTTGTACATCCAGCTTAGGTTTTTGGCTTTGTTGCTATTTTTGTTAAATTATCCCACCACAAAGCCATATGTGTGATGGGCAGCATGTGGTTTGGAGAAACCTGGTAAAATTTAAAATCTATCTAATGAAGCTGTGTTAGATAGCGCATTAACCTCTTGTCTCTTTATTTTCAAAGGCCAGAATTGTTCCATCTTCATGTTGGTAAAACTGATAGAAGCTAAGAGGAATCTTGCCTGACTAAAACCAGTGACTAATGGCACGAAGGTATAATGCAGTCCTGAAGGGAATTGAGGTTTCTACTCTGACTCTGTAATAGGTTTGTGAAAGCTGTGCAGTTTGGAAAGCTTGAACACTCAAACCTCCAGAGTCCCAGGGCATGCTCACCAATGTATTTTTACAAACAAAATATAGTATATCACAAGGCTAGAGTTTCTTTTGCTATTAGAACTTGTTCTGCACTTTTCAAATGGAAGTGCAGGGTGACAGGCTCTAGTCCAAGCTTCCACCTGAGAGCATTTGTGTTGCAGCTACCTATTGATGTAAACATGTATAGAAAATTCCCTTCCAGCCAAGAGCATCCTAGACTAGTGAACGTCTACTGAATTCTTGTTTCTTTCACTTTTTTTCCCATGCAGAAAGCAATTAGACCATTTTTGATCCTCCAATTATTTTAAAGAAAATGATCTTTCTTATTTATAGTAGATGAGAACAGCATGGGAGCAATGAAACTGCCTTTCTCTCTGAAGCAGTTCAAAGGAGGAAGAGGTAAAACAATCTCAAATGTTGAGATAATTAGGATCTTGAAACACCTTTTTGGAGAGAGGTTTGTAGAACCTATGCAAAGTTGCATGCCCAGTTGTAGGAATTGTACCAGAGAAATAAGAGATCAAGAGGAATAAAATACCCTGGATATTAACTGCTTGAGGTGAATTACTTGCATTGTAGAATAATTGGAAGGTACAATAAAATCAGCACCTTGCAGAAAGGCTTCTTCTACTTGAGGTGTATAGCTCTCAATTGGTTCAAGGCTAAAGTAGTTCCACTGTAATCTGCTTTGTCTAGCGGCAGCTGATTTTACTAAAAGATAAGTGGTTATATAAATCTCACCTCAGTGTTGAAGCTGATGAATTTCACTGACAGATTTCAATAGCCAACCTTGCAAGTCTGGTCTTTCTTGGGTTTTTGTCGCTGTTGATTTGTTTCCTAATAGTCTGAATTATTGCTGTCTCATAAAGATGATTTCATTAGATTTTTTTTTTTTTAGTGTTAAAATTAGAGCATTTCTTAACCATTACATAATACAAATAATATAGCTCAAATAATTTTGCATTTATAAACTATTGAGACTAGCTAATTAATGAAATTTAAACCTTATAGTAGTTATAATAAGGTAACGTTTCAGGCATGTCAGCGTCGAAGAAGCATTTGGACAAAGCCCATAATAATATGAATTAACTTTTGGTCAGCCCTGAAGCTGGCGGTTGGATGAGATGGTCATGGCAGGTCCTGTCCAGCTGAATTTGTTCCATTTCTTCCTACTCTTCATCTCTAATAATTCTTTTATGCTAATGTTACACCATTAAAGTATTAAGGGCCTTATCCAGTAACCAAAATAATAGCTGAAAACACCCATGGGTGTAATTATAACATCATGCATCTGCTTTGCAATTGAAAAATAGGTCTTTAGTGGTTTTATTCCATTAAATAATGAGGAAGCTGTATTTCTTTGGAGTTACTGAGTTGCAACTATTTGATACGTAAGTTTCAAGCCTGCAAAATTACATACCAGTAACTTAAGCTGTGCAGAAGCTGTGTGGCTAAAATTTTTTTTTTGTATACATAAGCTTCAAGAATGTTAATTATTTCTATTGCCCCAGGCAGTTGGTTTTAGCCAATGGTGAATGTAAATTTTTTTTGAAAGTACTAACTTAATATTGTTCACATCATAAAATAACATTTTTATTTGTCTATTCTAAGTATAGCTATCTAGAAGATTGCATCTTTGCTCTCATATATAAATTCTAAGTCAATTAGTGTGTGAATAGACCAGATTTTTTTTTTTTTGTGGAAGCATAAATAATTCCATGCACTGCCAAAATACTTGAGTTCTCTTAGTCATTCTGTCCTTTTCAACATAATCACTGATCTATGCTTTAATTTTTTTCAGCAGTATGATCTTGTCATTTTTTCAGAATGTAATATAATCCAAAGTAATTTGCATGTGCTGAGCAATTTAGCTTGACAGAAAGGTCTGTCTATACGGAAACATTCTTGTGACATGGTTTCTTTGTGGTTATTTAATACAAATTAAAACCTGTATAAATTAGTGTTTTGATGGATGTTTGACCTATTTCAGCAAACTGTATTTCTTCTGGTAATAAATCTGAGTGAGCAATTAGACATTGTTGCAAGATGTTGAGAACTTAAGTCTTTGATACTTTGTTTGCAAGAAGCACCATTTCCTTAAGCATAAAATCCTCTTCAAACCAAATACATCATTCATTTTATTTAAATTGGTTCTCTGTTGACTTTTATGAAGTAAAGTACTAATTAAGCAGTAGAAGCTTGTAGAATACAGCTTAAAATAAGTAGCTTGGAAAGTAAAAGCAATTATTGATTGTAAGGTTTGGGGAAAACAGCATTAAATATTCAGATTTCTCTCTGAAATGAAACTACAGTTCAAATGCCCTGGGTCCAAATGCAGCATTTGGACAAGAAACTGTAGCTACCTTTTTCTGGTGTTTTTGTTTTGTTTGATTTGTTGCTTTTTTGTTTGTTTTGAGGTTTTCTGTTTGTTTGGGGTTTTCTTATGTGTTCAGATTTAATTCTGGGTCAGGTTTTTGGAAAGAGATTTTGTTACACAAAAGTCTTACAGACTTGTAGCCTTGAACAGACTTATAGTCTCTTATAGTCTCTTATGTAGAACACAACCAACTCTTCTTGTTCTGTATAAACTTCATTTAAGGGACAGCCATCTTCAGGTAGCTGCTATTAACCACACTTTATTTGCAAGTGATTAGCTGCAATTTGAACAAAGAGAGTGTGGGGAGAGGGAGAGAAATTAATCTTACCTGCTGGGAGGTGTCCTGTGGGAAGATGTACTGTTGCTTTTTGCTCTCCAGCCAGGTCACTGTCTTACTCCGAGCCCTCAACTTCTTCCTTTCTGCACTCTCTACCCCATTTACCACTTCAATTGTCTTTTTTCTCAACTACTGATGATTTTTTTCCTCTCCTGTTTAGGTTTCTTATCTCTCACAGCGAGATCTCTTTCGTTTTCTAACAGCTGGCTGTACTTCCAGCTGCAGTACTGGTCATTTATAGATAAATACCAGACACAAAAGAAAAGGAAAATCAGAAACTCTAATAACATTCTGGGCCCTGATGTGCTAGAAAAACCAAAACTGCTAATGTGTTCTGAATTTTCTCTGGGAAACCCAAAGACAGGTGGGCAGTGCTAGAAAGGCAACTCTCAAAGCAGTTGGGGAAAAATGACAAAGGGGGAGACTGGTAAATAATGAGTTATACCAGTTAATTTTAATATTTTAAATGAGTGAACATAGGTTTCTAAATAGAGATGGTGTTTCAAGTTGTTTTGTGATAGGATCTGTACAACTCCTGGGCACCAGTACAAATATTATGAATGTAAAGTAGTATCTGTCCTGCAGAGGAATATATTTCCCAATCTGTTTGTGTGTAGCCAGTCATCTCTAAGAATGAAATGTTAGTAAATTGTTTTGAAGCTCTCTTCTTCAAACCAGTGTTTTCTGAAGAGCTGGACAAACTGTCTGACCTTCCCTCACAGCTCCTGCAGGCAAAATGAGAAATGTCAGTTCACACAGCAAATGTCACATAACTCACCTGAGTTCTGATTTTGATAGTCATGATGCGCCGGACTATCCATATGCATATATCTGGCAGTTAACAAAAATGATTTTGGCAGTAACAGAGCAACAGGGATAAAATATGGAAATCTAAGGAAAACACACTGAATCAATTCACTAAGTAAAAGATTAAAAGCAAAATAAAACACAGAGTGAAAGAGATTTTTATGGAAGTGTAAGAATACGTGGGTGAGATGCCATATGGAGCATCGGGTTGCAGGCAGCCAAATTTGCATCTGATGTGAGCTCTGTGAAAAACTTGTAAGGAAATAAATAGGATAAGAAAAACATTGAGGAACAGCAAAGACATAGAGGAGATCATGAAAGTTTCAAACAGGTCTGAAGAGGTAGAACTGGGAAGAAAACTAGGCTTCTGTTGAAAATCTCAGAAGTGTCAAGGTTTCTGGTATCTTTATACATTTGTTAAACTCAAATATACGATGAACTCAAACATTAACACATGAACTGATTGCACCCCAAAAAAGTTTTGTTAAAAGGTGAGTACCTGGTGAACAGGGCTATGTTACAATTGTACTCTTCTATTTTGTGTGGAGGCAGAAAGAAAAAAGCAACTTTATCTGAAATAACCAAATAAAAAAGCCCACACAGTCTAGTATCAGTTGAAAATTACCTTTGCATATAGCCATTTAAACACTTGAGGAGAATGTTAAGAAGATTCCGTCAGTTTGAACATTTCCTTCTCTCTGTACTATATCCTAAACATTCATAATAAACAAAAACAGTGGTTGGATCTTGGTAATGCTTTTCCTACCTAGTATTGTTTCCTGACTTAGAAATTTGTTGGCCAGCAAACTCAACTGTCCCTGATAAAGGACAGAGAAGAGAGACCTCTTCCACGGTAAGTAGATTTTGAGGGCAATGATGTACAATTGGGTTATCTGAGAACAGACATTATTTAGACTTGTATCAGCCCAGGATAACAGGAATACAGGGAATGGAGTAACATTGATGTGGTCTGTGCTCTAGAAGTGGTTTGTACTGGGAAGTTGTCTGAGAAAGGTACCCTTCCTTCCCAGATAAATTGTTCTTGGCAAAATAACACTGGAGTCCACTGTTCTCTCTCCCTCCTCTGCTTGGTGGCTGAGCCTGTCCACATGCAATATTCCAGATATCCAGATCAAGATTTGAATCTTGATGTTACAGTGCTCTGTGCTTTCCATTGATTTAAATATAAATGATTCACACACATGCAAACCAAATGCATGTGTGTGCAGTGTTGGCAGCCAGTGCTGTTGGGCTTTTAGTGTTACCTTGGTGAAATATGTGTCCCTGAACAGAAACAGCTAAGTTTTATCAGAACAAGTGCCACAAGAGAACATTGTGTAGTGATCCCCACTGACACATTTGGACAGTTTCTTTATGCTGACTGCTTGTTCTTGCAATTCATATCCCCCCTCCCTTTCTAATAATTTAATTTGTTCACTTGGATAAAGCCCATTAGTTTTGCAGTGAATTTATTGTCTCTATCCCAGCTATGGATTTGTGCATCTAAGGCATTTTGCAAAAGTCTTAGTTTAGCCCTTTCTACAGTTGCAGCAATGAATATTGCAGTTTGACAACCAGTTATTTCAACCTGCATAGAGCACTCCTTGAGTGGTGTTCATACAGAAATGGAAAAGTTAGTAAAGGAGTTTGAAAGAAAGTCTATGTACTATGCTTTTTTCCTGGCCAGGAGAAACAAGGCAAACATCTTTAGGGAAAAACAGATTGAAGGCATTAGGAAGGGAATTTGTGTCATTTTCCTATGACTAAGCTGTTCTGCTAAGAAGCCTTAGCAAGCACCCACAGTGTACTAAGATGCCTGTTTTGAGTGCTCAGTGGAATTCAGAGGCAGATTTTTTAAAATTTATTTTGAAACTGGAATGTGCATTGAAAATTCATTTCAAAATACTGGAAATTTTTGTATTGTCCATTATGCATCATGTTGAGTGGGTGATGGATAGAAGTGTAATTTGAAATGATATGGCAATAATAATATAATGAGAAAGTTTGAATTTTTTAAATGGCTTCTTATTCAGTAAGATTTAGGATCCACAGACAGGGTACTGTAACCAGAAAACACCACAATTACATTGCCAAGCCCCAAATCAGACATGTTTATTCTGGGCTGGTACAGTCCTTTTAATTTAGACTTTTAACACCTAGATATAGCCCATTAGCTCTTACAGCACTTCTTTCCAGTACCTCCTGTTACTTGAGGATAGAAATACAGGAATTGCCATGGTTGCTCAGAGTTAAGTTCCATCTTATTGTTATTTAGCTTTCAAGAGAAAGCAAGATTAGGCAGGTCTGAGAGGTATTATGAGAGAAACTGTGCAGAAAGCTGCTGTTAGTTCTTTGTGGTGTTTTTTTTTTCTTGTCTTTTTTTTCTTTTTTTTTTTCCCTAATCCCTTAGAGTTAGCTGGTAAAAATAGGAGTTCACTTATTTAAATTCAGGTTTTGAATGTTTTGGCAGGTGGTGTCTTACAGGTTCAGATAGCATCTTAAAATAATCTAACAGCTTGTCTATGTATATTTAAACTGCAAAATAGAATATATTGTGCCAGTTATGATTAATTATATGGAGTAATTATCTTTGGCCCTGCAAATAGCAATGGACTTTATTGATTTGATTGTCACTAATTTATTTCAGAATTCTCAAATACCTGACAAGGTAGAACAGGACTGAAAGACAAGAGCAAGCTGATCATGAAATCATGTTTTCCTAAGCAGTAAAAAAAGCCTAGCTACCAAAGTAACAGTGAAAAAATATCAGAACATGATGTCATCCCCCCCTTATGCCATGTGTCTTGGGAAACAAACTTGTCTGAAATGGGAACACAAGCAGGTGAACCAGATAAAGTAGTATAATCTAAAATATTTCTGTGTCTTGAAAGTATAAAAAGTAGCTGCACTGATGCCTAGACATTCCACACAGTTTTGGTGAAGGATAGGAAGAAGAAAAAAGTAATTTTTAATTTTCGAAAGTATCATCAGAAGATAGATTTACTTTCTTCTTGGTCAGTTTCTCATATTAAATTATGTGTATTTTTTTTCTGAAACAAGAGACTTTTACAAAAGTGTGCATACAGTTCAATTACAGGGGCATTCATCCCCATGAAGTAAAAAGCAAGCTGTTCACATACTTAAACTGTTGAAAAATGCAAAAGACCTTTGAATGTCAAGTGTAAGTAAAAATTCACTTATTCTGTTTCACAATATCACTCTTGTGAAGGTTTTACTTTGTTTTAAATGGAGTTCCGACTTATTGTTATGTTTCCCAATGTATTTAGCATGTCATACCTAAACCCTGTCTCTCATGATAGGTTTTTTCACATAATGGAAACCACCTCTTGAAAGTTTCTCATACACGATATCCAAAAAGACCTGTAACCTGATAATAGGTATGTTTTGAATATTGCTCACAGCTTGTCCAGGCATGAAGTATATTTTGTGATTTTTGCCTCTGTGTTTCCTCCCCAGACCAGTTCTCTTTGTCCCCTTGGCATACCCTCATTTGATCCTTATTATTTTGTACTTTTGCGGGAAAAGTGCTCTAAATAGTAATTCTCTTACTGACACTGATGGTCCCAGTTTAGCTGGATTCTGAATGTTACCATAATATAAATATTAATAAGTTATGCTCACTGATTGTAATGCCAAGGGTTGGTGTGTTTCTTGTCTGATATGGTGAGGCTGTAGCCCTGCAAGCCTGTCAAATGACATACATTGTGTCATGGCTGGGAAGGAGGGATTGTGTGTGGTTTGTTGTTTAATGGGAACTAGCTCCTGGAGTCTGACAAAGCATTTGGGTTCTCCCGGTTTTGCTGGAAAAAAGACATCTGTATTAGTTGCATAAATGTTTTTCTTTTCTTTAACAGAAAAAGGTAATTGAGAGAACTTTCCTGTTTATAACATCTATAAATATGAGATGGGGTGTTTGGATTTGCTGTAGAAGTTTGTTAGAAAATGACTTGAAGAGGAATGCTATTTTCTTTTCACATGTGTCCTGCAGGATAGTTTTGAACCTTTACACATCTTCTTGGGTGACCTGTGATAATCACACCAGGAGGTGGGTGAGTGACATCAGACTGAGGGCAGCCTGGATCTTTCAGGTGCATGCTGCTCCGCAACTTGGATCTTTTACAGATTTTTAAAAATTTCTTTTTCACCAATTCCAAGGTGACTAATACATTCAGAAAGATTACATCATGTTAATTGCTAAGAAGTATTTGACAAGTTATGTTCTTTCCCGGGGTGGAAGTGTGAAGTGCAGGAACATAAATCAAGCTTGTGCAGAACAGGCTGAGATATGAAGTGACTAGAGATGGGATAGACAATAGATTTATTTTGTTTTAAGCAAACTAAAGTAATCTCTGAATGTAAGTTCAGGAGGAACAGAATGACACTCAGCACTATTCTCGGCTGTGACTTTTCTTAACACCTGGTGAGTTGACCTGTCAACAGATATGTGCAGAAAACGGTGGCAACCCAGCGAGGGAAGTGAACATTTTGAGTGATGACCTCTTCCCTCTCTGGTTACTGGGGCTGATAGCTCCCTCCTGTGTGGTTTTTCCCATTATTTAATTCTTTTATGCATTGCACAGGAAGGGGAACATACTGCCCCAGGAGTGAACCTCTGAGAAAATTTCTGGTTTCGTTGTTGCTGCTTCTGCAACATGATGGCATCTGCAAGGAAGGTGTTCTCTCTTGTTCTGTCAAGCTTAACTATGCTCTGTATGATACAGTTGAAAAAGATATTTTTCACTGCATGGTGAAAAATGTCTAGTGTCACTTCACCAGATATATCCCTTTTTGGGGAGGGATATGTCTGGTGAAGCAATTTATAAAGTGATGAAATTATGTTTCAATTGAGAAGTATTCTGATGTAGTAACAGAGAGTAGGAGATTCCAGTGGTCTGGACAGAATGAGTAGACTTGTTTGATTAGTAGCACTGCATGCCATTTTTCTCCTTTTACAACAAGAATGAGATTTGCAAAAGCCTGAATGCTGAAGGCTATCATTTCCCACTGTTTTTGTGGAGGCTGTGTATTATGCATCTCACTTGCACCTTTGGAGGTTTACTGAATTGCTTCACATTCTTAAATGAAATGAAACCATTCCTCAACTTCAGCAGAGTGGGCTTTTGTTTCAGTCTTAGATTTTTTAGTGATGGTAAACTGCAGTGTATTTTCTTTCCTTTATATAGATAGATAAATATATAACATTATTTAAAGGGCTACAAAAAAGTCTCATAAGTAAAGCCTGATTTTGAAAATTTAGGGAACTTTATGCCTAAGTAAATGCATTATAATCTATTTAGATAATTCCAAGTGGGTTTCTGAAAGTGATCAGTGCAACAGCTTTGTTTGCTGCTGAAGTGTTAAGAAATGTCAAAAGTGAGAGAGGTAGCAATCCATGGTTGTTTAACTAAGACTGCATTTTTTGAATGGCTGAGCCCACTTTTGGTATTTGTAATCTATTCTGGAGGAGTGGAAAGAATTTTGTTTTGATTGAATAAATCAAATGAGTAAGCTTGGAAGCTGCATATCATATTACAATAAGAAACTTCTTTTCTGCTTTGTGAATGAAGTTGCAGTATGTGATTTTTGATTTTGTTGGGTTTTTTTTATTTTTAAATGATATACTAGCTCTCTAGATTCCTCTTGAGCCTCCTTTTCTTTAGTCTAAAGAATCCCAGTTCCCTCATCCTCTTCTCATAAGGCTTGTTCTCTAGATCCTTCACCAGCTCAGGATCCTCTGAAGTACTACAAGAATTTGTTCACAGTGTAAGCTTATTCAATCCATTGTCATGAGTTTAGATTAAACAAGTTTAAGCAGAAATGAAAAATAAACAAAGAATTTTAAATAACCTGACTTAGCATCCTTTCTCTTTGATAAGAACACCCCAAGTCAGAAGCCACTGTGCTTTATTCTATCATGATTCCACATGCTAATTTTTTTGAGTTATCCATCAAAACCTGAGGAATCTACAGTTATTTTACATGAGGAGAAACACGCTTCATATCTTTTATTTAACACCTCCTTCTAAGCATGCTTCGTTCTTTGCACAGAGAGAATAAAAGATACCAGGGTTTTTTTTATTTGTTTGCTTTTTACTGTGTTATTCATCTTTTTAGATTCTTGACAGTATCTGAAAATGTTTTCCTTTCATTCCAACTTGTGCAGATGATTTCTTTTTTTTATTGGTATTGTTATTTTTCCTTCCTTTGGTAAGAGTAGTTCTGTAGGTACGTGTGGATAGAATTCAATGCTGTTTTTCATGTCAAATACCTTATTTCATTCTGGCTTTATCTGGAATTTTGGGACCCTACTAGGTTTTTTTTGTTGGCTAGAGCAACAAACTCAGCAAATTTAAGTAAACTAAGCGTACTTATTTAGACACATCACTGCAACGCTTTGTGAACAGTGAGAAAAGTCTGGTTTCTGTTAAAAGGAATGTTACAGTTTGGATGAAGTTATCAATATTTCTGGTGATTTGCTTAAGTATATTTAACTATGTGGCTTGTCTTCAATTTTTCTATACTGCTTAGGTATAAATCATTAGATTATTGTATTTATTGGAAAAGAAAAAATGCCACATAACAGTTGTATCTAGTTAACTTCTAGGGTTTCTCATTAAATTATTTGTTGTTTGTTGCCTTAGTTGCTACAAGAAATTAACTATAAGTTGATTTATCTGAAATAGTTTTTTTTCCTTTTTCCTTTTTTAATATTCTGCTCTGTTGATATGTATGGTATTTTTCAGCATCTTCTCTTTGACTGCTTCTGCATGTTTCCATCTTATGTTAAGTATCTGTAATTTCATTTTCATTAGACCTAGGATACAAAGTCTCTTTTTAATTAACGGGGAAGACATAATCATCTCTAATTCTGATTGAATTTTTAGGTGACCTTTTTAATCACTGCAACAAAAATAAAATGAACTTTCATTTAGACTTTTCACCTGGAAGTCCCTATCTATTGCTTTTTCTTACTTTTCTCTTAGGATAACCTCAGTTCTTCCTTATGTTTTTTGTTTAATGCCTTAAAACTTACAGCTTACTAGATAGTTGTGTTGATTTTGTTGTTGCTTTGGGGGATTTTTTTCCACAGTCAACATTATATGCATAAACCAATTTTCTTGTGGAAGCTGTTAGGTGCATGCCTAAGTTAGTGCTCTTGATCCTAGTGGATCTTATGCATCTTATGCGTGTCCACTCTTCTTTTACAGTCTTCTTGCTTGTCTTTCCTTCAGAACCTGCATCTGCCTTGGGGATGCTGTAACTTGTAGTCTCAACATATCTCTGCTGTTAATGCAACCAGAGTGTCTGACTGGCATGTCAAGTGCTGAATTCTAAATGACCTGTTTGTTGCACAGGAGTGCTGGTACCACTATGCTTTCCCAGCACTGCTGTTCTTCACAAGTAATTTCGGGTTTTAATAACATTGCCTAGTTGAATATTTATAAGATGCCCACACAAACTATTGTGTAGAACTCCTGTAATTAAGTTTTAGAACTGATTAAATCATCTGCTTCAAATAGTGTAAAGGAATTGTTTATTTTTCATAACTTAACATGCTTTTAATAGGAATAGACCAAAGGAATGTGGAGGATATGGTTCTGTGGCACATCCTAGTTATATTATTGACAAATTGGGTTTTGCTGGAATTTTTATGGTGTTTTGTTTATTCAGCGTTTTGTTGTTTGTTTGTGGTTTGTGACTAGTTTTCCTTTTTAATCTTGTTACACAGCCGTTGGTACCTCTGAGGGTGATATCCTAATTAGTTAACAGAATACAAATAATGATGTAACAGCCATGATTTTAAAAGAGCAAAAGTGTTAGTTGTTCTCTGGCTGACCCGTTGCTAAAAGATAGGAAATTCTGTCTTAAAATGTATAGTATCTTTTCATTAATCTGAAGTTTATCTCAGAATCTCTGCTTAAATGGGGAGAAGAATTATTGGAGAAAGTAATATACTGCCAATACAGCTACACTTTTAACACTAAGTCTACAGAATATTGGTAGGGGCAGTAAGTAATATAAAAATACCAAAACAGTTCAGAAATATGGACAGATGCAAAAGCTGAATTTTAAAAATTGCTAAATCACATCCACACTTGTGAGAGTTTTACTTTATACAGTTAAAAAAAAATTCAACGTAAATATTTGTTAGAAAGAGAAAATGTCTGTCTGATAGTAGGAAAAATACCATAGGTGTGAATTTATAATGGGATATATATGAAGGAAAAGTGTGGCTTTTCATGTATCATCATCCCATCCTGGAAAAAAGGCAATTGAAGCAATGAGGGAATTGAACTCCATATATACTTAGTTTGGTTCTGAGCACCATCCCCTTGGTATTTTGTCAAGCTTGAGTGAACCCAAATAATGTATCTTGTGTTAGGTGGCTCCACGTTGTAAGAGAAGAATTGCAGAAATTAATACAATATTTAGCTTGCTTAAGAAATAGAAGGGATAGGAACACAACAGATGCTTAATTTAACATTCATGTCTCTGGAAATAGTAAAGGGACAATGATTCTGCTCTTTTCTGCATGGATTATCTGAATCAGCATTGCCAGAGACAAATACACTTAGGAGTGGGTTTGATGTGCTTTTCTGGCTGTGAAGCATCAGACCTTCTGGAAGAAAAGGCTTGGGGAGGTTTTATTGGGGTTGTACATCTTTGGTTTGTTACCACATTACTTGTAATGCATCTACCAAACCTTCATTGTGCAGGAAGCTATCTTAAGAAATTCATGGGTACTACCAATGGCATGTTTAAAAAATAGGTCTTGCTCTGTTTGCAGGCACATAAATATCTTGTACCTTTCTGCAGGATCTCGTAAGCTATTGAAAGGCAGTGTAAGGAGTAGAAGCTAGAAGAGATTTATATCCAAATGTCATGGGCTGAGACAAAGCAAATGGATCAAGGACATTGAAAGCCTGAGCAACTCAAGAAATGAGTGAGTTTCCTTATACACTTGCTTCAAATAGCTAAGCTGACTTTGTTTTCTAGGTCATTCAAGTTAATTAATAATGAATTTTTACCCCTAATCATGACTGATGGCATACCTCTTTGTCCTGAGGTTGACACCAGATATTATTCTCACTGCAACATTATGGAGACTCCAAATCACTTTAGCTCACTTTCTAAGAGAAGAATATTGCTGTTTTTACTAGGCAGTCCATTCTTAAGTGGACTCTTAATGTCTTGCTCTTAAGATATTCAAATATTCTATCAAAGATGTCATAACCTCTTGTCTTGTGAGTTGCACCAGAAATCATTGCTTAGAAAAACATAGTAAAAAATATTCATGGGGTTTTTTTGAGATTATCTATATCTAGCAGACTTCCTCCTTTCTGAAGAAGAATTTTTAAAATAAAATGCTTTGTTTTTAGCAAAAATATATTTCTTATTAATGGCTGTAGTTTTTAATGCACTACGAAAGCTGAACTTGTAATTATGTTTTAAAATGTCAGCTTTGCTTTAAAAGAGAATCTGTTGTGCATGATTGCAATTAGAATGAAATATAATAGTGGAGAATTCTAAGATCAGTCAAATGAGATCACATAAAACTCACTTTTTCATGCAGTCGTTTCATATGCCTATTTTTTGTCTTGCTATTCTTTGGGGAAATTAGATTTTCTATTTTTAAAATTATTTGGAAATAATTTTAAGAAATATTTTCCTTGAATCTTACTCCATTTGTTTCCATTTCTCCTAAGGTCAACATACCTGCCTTTGTTTAGGTTTTAGTATACTGATGTTTCATGTAGAACAATTAGGTCACATCCTGGAATCTTTTCTCTCTTATTCACATATGAGATGTTTTGAAACATTTTCTTAGTCATTATCTTTTGTGGATTATCTGAATATGATCTATTCAGCATTACAGTGGGCTTGTAGGTAGAAGACCTGTCATTCATTACACAACATGCCGGGGAAAATGTCAAGAAACTTTGGTGTCCTGCATCATCTTGGAAAATTTAGCAGGGAAGATGATGGTTCTTACAGTTTCTTACTTTTGTTCCCATAAGCATCAGTGGTAGAATTCTCTTGGTTTCAGAGCAGCCAACACCAAGTACTATGAATGTGCAGAAGGGGGCTTTCAAAAGCACCAAATAAACAATTTGATTAGCTAAGTGCCCAGTAGCTCTGGGGGAAGCAACTAAACAAAAACTGTTCTTCCCTACCTTCCACTCACTTCTTCAAACCAGTGACTGTTGTAACTTTGCTGAGCTGTTGTGAGAGGCATATCTCAGGCATATTATGCAGGCAAGTTTTAGGTGTTGCCATGCACAGCCCTGTGGCAGACTTGGCGAGAGTATGAAAGCCCCTCAGCACAGTCCCATTTGCAGTGCATGTTCTTTGCTCAAACCTAGTGTCGCCTCAGCTTTCACCTGTTTCAGCTCAGATACTTAAAACCAAAGCTTTGCATGGGAATGAGTGAGCCAGAGGTGCCTATTCTTTTCTGTTGCTGTGTGGTACAGCGGGCAGCACAGTGGAAAAAAGAGCTGGAAATAGTGAAATCGTGCACTCCTACAGCAAGATCACCACAAAACATCTGTTACTACTTTGACAAGTTGTGGAGGAGCTGGATCATTTACTGTATTGTTGGTGAGTTTATTGATAGTGTGTAACACTGCAACTTTGGTTGCAAAGTGGTGCCATGTAGCGGTAAAAATATCCATCCACATGGTTATTAATTGGGCTTGTCTGTTGTTTTTTTTCAAGAGAGGCTAGGAGGCACTAAACACAATGGAAATTATGCATGTCATACAGTGTCAATAATTTTAATAATAACTGTTACATCAGTAAGATATCCTTTGTGTTTATTAATCTCTTGTACATAGAGAATAACTTAAGCATGCAGAAGAAATCCATGTATTTATCTAAGAATTCCCATTCTGCGAAGTGCCATTGTGATACAGGTTTGGTCCACACGAGGATGAAGAATGAACAGCGTGTCAGTTGCTTTTCGAATGATGCCCAACCTGTCTTTTTTTCCTACTGTTGTTTCATCTACAGCAATTTCAACCTACTACCAACTCCAGAGACATACACTACAGTGCAAAGCTTAATTATAGCCATCTGAAGAAAAGTGACTATGAATCAGCTCTTCAGAAGGCTGAATATTAAAATGACTCAAAATAAGGTATTTGCAGCATTTACAGATGTAAAAGATTCTGTGGTTGCTGAGCAACCAGGGAAGAAAAAGCAAACAGAGAACACTTTTCTTCAGTAGTGATGGGGAGCGCTGATGCTTTCTTGTCACTGGCAGTAGTCTGAAATGGAAGACCACCTCCTGCTAATGTAGGTTTCTGCTCAGATGGACACATCCACCTCCTTCTGGATTTCTTGACGTTCACAGAAGGTCATTAGCTAGAAGATCAATCAGCCATGGAAGCACTTGCACAAATTGCTGGTTGTGTAGCCAGCCTTGCCACAGAGGATGTGTGGAAGGGGAGTTATCTCTGTAGCAACTTCATTGGACGTCAAGTCAATGCTTCTAAGCATTTAACTTGGCTATGCCTGTGCTTGCTATTGTGTCATTAGACACCTGTCAGGGTGATGAATAGTTCATCACAAACATCAAGCCTGGATTCATCTGGCTGTGACTGAAGCTCACTTTTTATTCTTCCCACCATAGATTGCAGACCAGTATTCCCTTCCCCCTTGCAGCACCTTTTCATGTTTTGTTAGGTGTTAATATCCTTCTCTCCTCTGTCTCCTTTGACTTCTGTTTGTAGGTCACTGTTCCCTGACTTCTGGTGGTCTGATTCTGTCCAGGTGTCTGCATTGTGGCTGGGACCTCCTCCAGCAGTGGCCTTATCTGTGCTGAATGTTTGGAGCTCCTTTCCCAGGTGCTGCTCAGGTGGCAGGACTGCATGCCTGTGTGGCACTTCAAGCAGCAATGAAGTGTGTGCTTGTTGCTGTGTTTAGCTCACACCTCGTGTGGGGGTCCAGTTGCTGGAGGAGGCTGGAGGTGGGTCCCTCCCTGTGCCTGGGCACTCTCCTGGCCATAGCCTCACCATAAGGGAAAGCACTTGGAGCACATTTGTACTAGATGTACCCAGGGAGTCTCCAGGCTTCTCCTCTTCAGACATCCCAGACAGCAGTATGGTCTCAGTAACTTCTGTTCAACTTATAAACCACAATAGCCTGCATTTCTACAGAAATACCACTTATTCCATATTAGTGTTACTGGGTTTTCCCACCAGCACTCAGGACCTTGCAGTTACGCTTGTTGAACAGCATCCAGGCTTCCCATCAAGGGGTTGGCGAGACAGCACAAACTCAGGTGGTGTTTGGACAGCTGTTTCTGCTTTCCCTAGTGTAGCAAATCATGTATTGGATGCCAAGTGAACCAGGAAAGAGAAGTACATAATCACATAAGGAAATTATGGCAATGCATAGGGATGGATTGGGAGTGAACTTTAACAGATGCCTAGTGATTCGCAGGAGTAATGCCAGATTCCTCTGCTCTGTATTTAATCCCAAGGAGAAGTTTGAGTGATAAGATGGTGAAAAAGTAATGGAAATTCATGAAATTATTCTCTTACAAAGGAAATAGAAATGATAGTTTCATAATGTAGGAAAGTTCAATATTGAAAGTACATTTTGCTGTAGTTCTGTAGCGTGTGCAGAAAAGCTTTGCTGTCTGTTTTATGCTACCATCAACCCCTTCTTCTTCCCTTTTGAAAACATATTAAGATTGGTTTTACTTTTCTTTGTGGCAGAGTAAGACAAAAATCATACTGCTGGTTTTTTTTCCCTTGTGAGAGTTCTGCTGGTAAGAGGAAGAGCTATACAGGGCAGTATAACTTACCTAATATTCTGGCTGGTGATTAACAGCCATCTTCTCAAATGGGAACTCATCCCTGGTCCTGCAATACAGTCATTTTCATAAGTCTGTGCTTCATAACTGGCCTATGTATTTTCCTAGTGAATTCTTTCCACATGCTTTTACAGCATGGATAAAACTTTTATTAAAAAATGAGAATCTTGCAGGTTCATTATTTTCTGTGTTTTGTAAACTGAAATATGTAATATCTATGGATTAACTTTTCTAATTGTGAAAGCCTCGGGTTGTATAGGTTTTTCTAAAGTTTCAGATTGTAAGAATATTTTTTCCTACTAATGTTTGGTTTTAAATGCTTGTCTAACCCACAAAATGCAGTTCCAGGGCTTCACAAATATCAGTATCCCAGACATTATAGGCAAGACTGGGAAGTACATTATGTAAGTGATATTTTCAATCACTATTGCTGTGTAGTATCCTGCACTTTGCGTGTCTGAGTGAGAGTTCTGGGGCTTGTGCTTCCATGTCACTTAAATGCTTTTGGAAATTTTCCTAGATGTGTATGAGCATAAATTCAGAAGTCACTCAAAGATTCTTAAATCTGTCTGTATTTCAGAAGTTCCCCATAACTCTGCTGAAATCATGAAAATCAAAATTACTTTCCTTTCTTAAGGCTGTGCTTCTTTGTTGTAATGGAACTAAATCTTGTGAAATTAAAAAATGAAAAGCTTAGCTCCCGGTCTTGCAGTAATTATACATATGCCTAATTTCAAGTACAAAAACAATTAGAGGAAGATTTTAGGAATAATAATGTGAGTTGCATTTCAGCAGTGTGTGTTTTGCCTACAGAGACTGTTTTTTTTTTTTTTTAATTGGAGAACCATTTTTAGTCTCCTTTATTTCAATTGGAGGGGTCTTTTCAATCTCCTTTGTTGTAGAAATTTATCTAGAATTGGAGAAGTACAATTGATCATAAAATTTAAGGCTGTGAAAAAAAATTTGTTGAATTATTTTTTAAACCAAAGTAATTTCAAAAGACAGGTGCAATCACTGCTCTTTGAGGTTTTTTCAGTCATTTCCCTCCTATCCTGATTTTGTTTTTTCTTTGCTGTTCAGCTACCTCCAGGCCATCTTTTTCCTTGTGCACTCATTCCCTTGTTGCTGTATTCTTTCTTATCTTTGTTTTACTGTTCTACTGCTGTCTGATGCCGCATTTCCAGCTCCTTTGATTTGTTTAAACAAACAACACTGCAAAAACAGTACCTGTGTGCTGCAGGTGTGATTTGAAGTTTGAGACCTCTCTGAGACCCCATTGTCCTTCAGCACTGAGGACAGCAAATATTTTAAGGACATGCTGCTCAGCAGCTGTAGCATTTTGTCTCTTATGACTGGTCAGCAGGATTTTCCCTCTAGACTTGAATCTGTAGGCTCATAAATTCTTTTATAAAGTGTCTGGCATCTGCTCGCAGGAAGGTGATTCAGGGATAAGCAAAACTGGTGTTGGTAAATGAGATTATTCATAGGTGGGTTTAATAAATGATCTTGTATGTTGAACAGTAGATGTAATTAATTGTGCTTTTCCTAACAGTGGAAATACTTCAGCAGCAGAAACAATCCGTTCACATCCACAGGAGTGCAGACATATTTGGGATGCTGCTGCTAATTTTTCAATCAGAACTGTTTCCCTGGTAATTTTAATAACATTGCCAGAAAGCTCATGGGGAATTCAAGGTGAACAAGCAGATGTGCACATGGCAGAAGCTGCAGCATGTCCCCGCACAGCCCCTCTGCCTTGGCTCTGAAAGCAAGCAGGTGACATAGGCCAGAGTAATCCATTACCTGTCAGAGACCAGATGTTCCCCAGGTCCTCCTGTTGCCAGCCAGGTCAGAGTGGGTTTGTGCATCTGTGAGGAAGAGGAAGAAGAAGGCTGAGCAAAGCAGTGCAGCTGAGGACCTCAGGTCCAAGAGCCCCAGGATCTGTGTGAGGTGCTCTTCTGTGGTGTGAGATGAGGTTTTGGTGACTACTGTCTTTCTGCCAAATGTTGAAGGGCCTCTCCCCAAGAGATGAGCCATCAGGAGGGACTGTGAGATCAAGTGAAAACATTTTTCAAGCATCCTGTAGATACTTATTCAGGTTACCTCCCTCTTGCCATGCCTCTGCTTTCAGATTTAGGGTTAACAATGGCAGTAATATTGAAGTTGTCTCGCAAGCACACAGTCCCAGTGTCTTAAAACATTTTGATTCAACTAAATTGGGCAGGCAGTGCCATTGGCAAGCTGACTCGAGTGGGGCTGACATCTAATTTGTCTGCAGCCAGTGTGGCTTGATGGTTCCTGCAGACCAGACCTTTGCTGCAGGAAATACTGAACAATGGCCCTTTGCCCAGAGAGGGTCAGGGTGTTTTGCAGAGGCAGCCACCTTGCAAAACCTAATACAAGGAAGTTCTAGCAATTCTTTGGATGACACAGAGAAGCAGTACTGGTTTATATATTTGCATATGAAGATAATTTTGGACTAATCTGTGTATAAAAGCAGCAGTCATACGAAATGCAGAATGCAGCTTCTATTTGACTTAAAAGCCACCAAATCCATCCAGCAAGAAGAAAAAAAATGGTGGGGATGTTACGGTCAAAAAGCCAATTAAAGCTTTACAAAGCTTATAGAAGAGATTTCAACTTAAAACTTGCAGAACACATGTCAAAGCAGAAAATTAGCAACAGTTTGCAACAGCTAATTCTTTTATCCAGAGTGAACTCTGTCATCTTAAATTGTTAGTATTCATAATCTGAATTGACTATACTTGTTTGAAAGGAAAAGCTGAGGTGGGGTAGATAATGGAGAAATACAAAAATAACTGCATGTGACCAAACAGCAAAAATGAGTAATCCAAATTGTCAGTTAGTGGTGTAATGCCAAGTTCAAGGATGATAATGAATAATTTTGCTTAAAACCAAATTCTTATGCTATAATTCACCTTCTGTACTTACAAAGGTCTATAAATCTGTCTTGTTAAAGAATTTATTTAGAAACACTTAACAATACTATTGTGTGTGCTGGTGGGGGCAGGGATTTTTGGACTTTAAGATTCATAATCCCAAGACGTTGAAGGATCCTTCTTTTTTTATTTCTCCTCTCCTTCAAGGAGAAAACATTGGAAACGACAAAATGTTTTGTAACTTTTAAAAGAACATCTTTTTGTATGTAGGCTGTACCTCTGGAGGATGCATTGTGCTGCTCCCAAATCTATAGAACTGGAAAAGGGATACAACCAGATGCTTCAGAAGGATTAGTTCTCAATAGGTGATACTAATTATGTTCAGTAGGTAATGGGAACTGTTGCTAATGCAAGCAACCAAAGGTGTTTTCATCAGGAATAGGTATTGGAGGCATCATCTGTGGGCAAAAACACTGCTTCTATTCACCGGGAGCAAAGTGCCTAATAAAATGTTTTATTCCTCTTTATGCACAGCAAAAGTATGATTAATATTAAGAGCAATAACAGTATCTGGAAAATAGAAGTATTTAGTAACCAAGTCTATTGGAAAATAAAGTGTCTCAGGAACCTTGCACTATATCTGTGATACACTGTGAATTTTTCTAAGGTTTGGATTCTAAATATTCTTAGTTATGCAACTGGAACAACACAAGGACAACTGTTCATGTGGATTCTGACAAATATCAGGTTTATATGTATCTGGGTCAAATTGACCTCCTGCTGAATTTGTTAAGATGGATCAGTAATAAGACTGTGTTGAAACTGGCATTGATCTACATGAGTTTGGAGAAAGGTTTTCTGAAATGCTTTCCATTTTCTTTTAATACTTTTTTCTTATCAACAGTCATTACAAAACCTCAGATGATAAGGCCAGAATTATTATCTCAGTACTATCTTTCTCCATTTTATCTGATTCTGCCATTCACCTTTTATCTTTTTATTACTAAAATTCTTGACTCTTCTCAGGAGCTAAATGTTTAAAATTGAATGTACATTTAAATGTTTATTTCTATTTGCTAATTGAACTAATCTTTTAAATAATCCATCAAGAAAAAAGAAATCCCTTGATTTGTACTAATTCTACTGATTTTGGTTGGAGGTAGATGTAGAAGCTTACTTTCTAATTATTTCAGTTGTTGCTTTTAGAAGGAAAAGGAAAGACTAAGATGCAGAAAATGAGTTAACAGAACTGTAACTGACATAGTACAGCCAAGAATGAATCTGGTATCTAGAGATAGTTATGAATGGCCCAGACTATGGAAGGTCAGGCATCAAGGCTCTTCTTGGGAAAAAAAATCCAAAACAAAACAAAAAAAAACAACCAACAGAAAAGACTGGTTTTGCTAAAATATTGTCCCTTTTAGAGCTGGAAATGTGGTCCAGGATTTATGAATCTCGGTATTCCTAAAGTCAACATATAACTATGAAAACCTGTGCTTCATACTTATTAGCCCATGCTAATCACATGTCTGGTCTCAATTCTTCCCCTAGTTCAAGTAGAAATAGAAAGATAAGGCATCCAGAAATATTTTGCCTGGCTTGAGTAAAGTTTCAGTAGGATGCTGTGAGATGATTTTTTTTTTTCTCTTTGGTTTCACTTTAGAAGTAGCAAAGAGCAGAGAAATTCTCATTTAAAATAAAATTGCAAAGACAGAAAAGCGGAGTAATTTGCAAACACGAGAATTTAAGTTGCCTGTATATTCTGGTTTCAGTTTGCAACTGGGCGGAAACACCAATTTAGTATAGTGGTTTGGACTTCACTAATTTTAATTTTCTTAATTTTTGTTGTGAGATAGGATTAGGAGCGAAAACAAGGCAGATCTAAAACTTAAAAGGTATAAAGAAAATATTTATTAACTAGCTTAAAAAGCTACAGCACACTGTAGAACCTGCATGTGACTCAGTTTGTGTAGGTGGAGCCATCAGAGTTTCTGAATCCAGGCCACTGCAGCCTCTGTAGCCAGTCAGTAGCTGGTTGGGTCAATCTTCTCCATGTGCATTTACTCACTACTGACCATAAAAAAACTTTTGATCCTGTATTGACCCTCCTAAAAAAATTAGACCGGTTGAAAAGGATGCTGCTCATGTTTTAGGTTCTGCAGTAGGTAAAAATTGTTGGCTACATTTGCCCTAAACCATACCACAAAGGAGGGACAAAACTGTGGTGTTGTTCTGGACATGGAGTGTGACATGTCAGAAGACACATCATTCAGTCTCGTGAGAGATTCAAGGGTTGCTGGGAATGCCCATGCTCCAGCCAGCTATGTAGAAGGTTTGGTCTATAACCATTCTCAAAGCAAATGGGAGAGAATCCTGTTAGACTTGCCAGGAGGAAAACAATCAGCTAAACTCGGAGAGACACAGAGCAGGGCACCCACCACAGAGCTCTTTGTTACATCTGCCTGTTGCTCCAGGACTGGAATAAACTGCAGGCACCATTGCAAATGCTCCAGGAAGGAGGTTTAACAGTGTCATTTCACCTACTGAAGAGGTGCCTGGCTTTCTCACCACCCACTTGGCCACCTGCAGGATGGAAAGCTGAGCAGCTCTGTGGGGCCTGCATGCCTGCATTCAGAAGAAGGTGACTCATGGCATTTTTACAGCAATGGATATAAATTTGTATTTCTATCCCAAGATGCTGCTACAGCTGTGAGCTCTGGGAGGAGCTGACACTACAACAGACTTCCAGCAGCAGCCTTGTACCTTCTGCTTTATATTCCTCTGCTGTTTATCTGGTACAGGTAGAGCTGTTGCTGCAGAGTCACTGTAACAAAAGGGAGTTTCTCTTGTGTGACACTGTTTGAAGCTTGCTTACATCTCTATACTGACTGCTGCATGGTTTTATTCTTTTTATCCACAATTACATGATTTTTTTAAAAAATAGAGAGCAGAACATGTTTTCTTGTTTACATATCTTTGTGCGTAAAGCCACTTTGCAGCCTTGCAATTATTCTTCATCCTAATGTGTTCATAGTAATATTGTTACCTTGCATATGAACCAAATGTTGATCGTTCAGATTTATAATTCCCCTTTGGCAGGAAATTTTAGAACTTTCCGTGTCACTTTGTTGTCTTTTCCAAAGTCAAGCTAGAGGTTTTCTAAGTCTAACTAGGTTTGATACAAGTTGTAGGAAGTGATTTTGTTCTTAGAGATGATTTTAAATGCAACTTGTTTGTTTAAGACCACAACTGGAATTCAAAAATCCATCTTATATTCTATATGACCCTGCTAGGAAAAGGAATGTATTGTGTAGAAGTCAAGCAACGTATGTGAACAGTCATAAACGCAGTCTTGAAGGTGCAATTCCTCAGAAGATTTTTTAAACTGAGGTTTCTTCCTGCCTTATGATTGTCAAAGTAGTATTTATTCTGTAAGTCTAATAGGTGAGTAATGTTGGGAACAATTTTCCAGTTCTGAAGTCTGAGGCTGTCACTGAAGAAGTAACAGAATACACAATGGTGTGTTTTTGTATTTAAAGAAAAGAATCAATGAACTTCTGATCATATGCTGAATAATTACTTTTTCAAGTGTATATATGGATATAAAGGAGCACATAAAAACCTCTGAAAAACATGTCCCTCTCTTGCAACTTATTCATTTCACTTTGGAGACAAATTTCTTAGTTTTTCTTGTCACAGAAAGAATGTCAAACAAAGATAATACAGAAATCAAAGGCTTTTTAAAGAAGTAAAACTGTATTATCTTGCTGAATAAGAGGAGGGTGAGTACTGTGTCTGTGAAACTTACAGATGGTGTAAAATTATGAGTTATTATGAGGAGAGAGAAGTAGATAGGAGTGAACAAACAAAATCCTCTTTGAAAAATGCATGGTAATACAATGCGGAATTTCAAGATGAATGAGGTAAAAGCTGTAATTTATCAGACAAGATTAAGGTGTTTACTCATGAGCACATCTGTGAATATGTTGCATTAGTCAGAACATGCCTGAAGCTTTTATGACCTCTTAAGACAAGGAAAGTATTAAGAATATTTTTCTAGATAACAGGTATTTTGATGTTTTATGAGGAAATTATTACCACCATGTTTTCTTAAATGCGTGTGAATGATAATATGAATGCAGACGCACTGGTAAATAACAGAGTTTATGCTCCAGATTCTCTCAGCTTTTCTTGCCTGGGGTTCAGTCTGGAATAAATCACAACTGGAGAGAGTTTGGGGCTCTCATATTAGCATTCCCTAAACCACTGCATGTGTTGCAAAAGTAATATAGACTGCAATATATTTATGCTGTGTTTGCAGCCATCGTCTGGAAAGCTCCAAGAACAAAACCAGACTTTAGTTCAATTGTTTGGCCATTCCAGACAGTGTTGTGAAGAAGCTGCAGATAATGGTTCCAGTATGAAACCTCTGTTTATGCAGCACCCCACCCACACTGTGTCTGACTCTTTTCTTGTACTAGTGTTCATAAACATCCCTGCTTACAAGATTCTCCAACAAAATATTTTAAAGAGTAGCAGACATATATTGGGCATCTCATCTCAACCTCCAGTGAAACTTCCATGTAGTGTAAACATCAGGCAAGTATGACGGCCTTCTTCCTCTGAAGACGATGATGAATTCTGACTTCAGGGGAAAATACAACTCAGTTATAGTCAATGGCAAAATTCCAGCTGACTTGAGCGGAACTACTATTTGGCCCTTGGTGTTCCTCACATCTCTAGCTAGCTAAGGACAGAGTAAAGCCTGGAAATCCATGTGTTTATACTTTGCAGTTGTTCCTCAGATAATTTTCTGTCAGCTCCTTAAAACTCTGTGATTTTTTTTCAGCTCAGGAATTTGAATTGCTGTCATATTCATGCTTGGAAAATCTCAAGACTTTAAGTGTAGTCCTACCTACACTGAAAAATGGGTATGTGGCTCAGATTGGTACAGCCATGGGTGTTTATTTTAGAAGTTAAAGCATGTTCTTAATTTTTCTTGCTCCTACTTGCCTTACACAGTGTATTCAAAATACAGCAAGTATGCATCCTTCCCACTGTTGCTATCATCAACATCTTTCCTTTTCTGTAAAACCTCCTGCAGAACTTCAGTTGATGGATCACAAACACCTTTAAACTGCATGAGGTAATGACAAGGACATTGTACTATGTCAGTGTGGCTCAGACCTTGCCAACAGAACCTTGGAAGGGAAACAGAGACATGGGATGCTCCCAGCCACCACTTTCTTCACCTTAGGATTGCAAAAGTAAGTTTGTCTGAGCTAAAACTTGAAGAGGTCACGTACATACTTTAGAACTCTCGTTTCTTGCACTCTGCGTCTGCACGTGACTCAGAGCAAACCATGCCATGCATGTAATCCGATGGCTAGAAACAGACTTTTAAAGGAGAATTGGAGACTTCAGTTTTACTGCAGGAGCTCAGAAACTAGGGCACTAAACATACCATATGAAATTAGAGGTGCGATTCCTTTGGTCTGAGTTGAGCTTTGGATGCTAGCAGCTGGAAATTGGTTTTCATTAGCAAGCCAGGTAGCCTTCATTCCGTCTGTACAGAATGCAGCTCGTCACCTTTCACTCTTAAAAATTACCTTAAACATTTTTGCTAAATGATTTTCATAAAAATATTTGAATAGCAACATATACAGGAATGTGACTGACAAGACTGTCACCTTTGAATGCCATTAGAGATACTTTCAAAGAACACTTTATTCTGACTACTTGGATATAGGTGGGAAGAAATTAGGGTTTGTTGTTTTTTTTTTCCTTCAGGGAGTGTATTTTGTTATGATCATAAGTAAATTAAGAAATTCCCATTTAATCCTAGTTGGCTTCAGTGATGTAGATCTTTTAACTTGCAACCTGAGAAAACCATGAATTATATTTTGTTTATCAATGTTTTTCTCAAATTACCATCCCCAATTTTGAAGCTCAACTTGATAAAAAACCAGGCTAACAAAACCTCTCCATACAACAAGCAAACCCCAAACATAAACAAAACTCCCACAAAACAAGCAAAGAAAATCCCAGATCTTTATCCCATCTTGGTGTGGTCCATTTGCCTCTGACTTGCATTATTAACTTGATTTTACTAATAATTGGAGCATATAAGGATGGACTGTTTAAATACTGGATATCATTGTGACCTCTGCTAGAAAGTCTGAAGAGACCAAGTATCGATTAAGAGAGGAGGAGTATGGCAGCAAATGGTTGCTTAGGATGTTGAAATATTGCAAATAGAAGGAACAATCCTGTTTTTCTAAACTGACCCTGGGGAAAAAAGGTGTTTTAGAGAAGCTTGAGAGAAGGGGGCCTAAAGATATCTTTTGCCATAACTTTGCCCTTACTTGAAACTCTTTCTGCCTTGGGTAAATTATTTCCAAATCTCCCCATCTTCTCTTCTTTCAAATCAGTTCACTAAACTGTGCTGAGTCTTACTGTCGAATTTCTGAAAAGTTTACACGGTGGGTTTACGTATATGTTTGCTGTGTTTGTTGCAGGATGAACTTGTGCGATAGTAAAGATAATTGAATGAAAGCATAAGCAGGGCATTTTAGTGAGAGTTTCAATAGGTGAAAGTATGTGTGACTGGAAATTTGTGGTTGGAAGTGAACACTAAAGGGAAGTGAAGGGATAAGAGCTAGCTAGAGGCATAGCAGTACTACAGGAAAACTGTTGAAAATGCAGTAAAGGGATCTTGATTACTTATATTCTTGTTAGATAGCAATGAGGCTGAGAATGAAAAAATTTTCTTCCAATTTATGGAAGAAAATATTCTGGTTTCTACCCCCGTATTGTCTCCTCTTGCTCTCAGTCTCTGTGATGCTATCAGTGTCTGTATGACACTGTAAAAATATGGTGGGAGCTGAGCCCAGAAAATACTCTGGAAATGCAGCTCCCACCCTGACCATCTAGGTATAATTTCTAGAGAGCTTGGAGATTGAGAAAACTAGAAGTGTTCAGTTCAATGGAAGCTGTAGAATCAGTAGAGGAATTAATTGGAAATTAGGAGAGAAGTAGACAGGAAAAGTTATTTATATGCAAGTCATGCATTAATCTAGCCATGCTTCGGTTTTGGGTGATAGTTTGAAATCTGTGAGGAAGCAGCAGGAAGAGGAGTTGACTTAGTAAGAGTTTGACTTAGCACCAGAAATGAAGAAGGTTTGTAAATCATTAGCCCAAAGATGAGGCAGTTACAGATTAAGGGCTGAATTACAGATCTTGGGGAAGTTCACAGGGAAGGTAGACACATCAAAGTTTATTCATGGTTAGAACAGTGATTTTAAGCACTATTGTTCAGTTGGCTGTCATTGGCAGACATCAAGTTGGTTTATTACTCTTCCTTTTGGTGGGCACTCCAGTGGTGAGCACCTCTAATACAGGTTTACTGGTCTCTCATTATCCACATGTTCCCATACAGAGGAGCTCTCAAGACTGCATAAGCATCATTTTTTGAATGAAAGTTAATTTTAAAATTTTGCTGAAATCTTTAGGTGCTGGAATGAAAAATACTATTTGTTTGAATAACTGAAGATTTCTAGCATAGCATTATGGATTAGTTCAGTCTTTTTGCATAATACTGTTTATATTTGTTCTATTTCTGGATAAGTCTTACAAAATGAGTTTCTTTCAAGACCTGACAAGTGATAGATATATTGTAAATGTGAACATAGACAAATAATAAATTTGTTAATAACAAATTATTTTTCAATAGAGATATGTCTTCTTCCTGAGAATATTTCTCATGTACCTATCTATCCAAGATTGTCAGTCCTCCTTAACCTTTTTAAAATCATCTTGTGTATATGATGTCCTTTGAGTGCCTTTTTTTTTTCTTTTTTTGAAAACTGATGTCTTTGAATGCTTTGGCAGTCTTTGTTCATCTGTTTGCCATAACTCTAAAATTATGTTGCTATAGCAATAGAGAGGGAGATGTTGTAGTTTGTGCAAACCTGTCAACTTCTTTCTGACTCAATGTAAGGCCATTGTAGAAAATCATAACCTTAACATGTGTTATTTCTTGGGGTGGCTATTACCAGATATTTTGAGAACAAGATAAGAGCAGGACACATACAAAATAGAGGTTTCCTGGCAGGGAATTACTTCCGTGTCCTTGGAATTCATTTGCCTAGGGTCTTAGGATTTCACAGTGAAGAAGAGTACACCAGTATCTCATTTCACCTTAACAGGGGCACAGGAAGCAGCCTGCCAATGTGGAAAGGGAGAAATGGCTGTGGACAGCAGCTGCTGGATAAAACATCATGAGAACAGAACCCCTTCGTGTGAGTCACCCCAAGGACCTCAGAGCGCTATGGCTCTTCCCTGCCCAGAGACCTCCTGTGCCTGAGGTGGTTCACAGATGTGGCTCAGCAGCCATGCTAGCCCAGGTAGCAATAGGGCAAAGACAGCTTAAGCACAAGCTGACATTGCTGCCCATGCAAGGCACTGCAAGGGTCCTAATATATTTTAGTCATCGTTTTCATTTTCTCTATGAACCTATCCACACATAAAGCACACACTTCTCTGTAACTCATCTAAGTGCCCCACCTACATGATATATATGTATTTTTTATTATTTAACTCATTGTGGGATATTTGTTCATTTTGTCAGGCTTTTTTTCTCTCTGCTTGAAATGGCTCCTTAGAGATTTCCAGGTGGCATTTTTCTCCCTGTCACATTTCTCTTGCCATTGATTTGTTCTCTTGCTTCCAGTAGAGGCAAAATTTCAACCAATTTTGTAGTTCTTTCCTTCCTTATAATAACTGATGCTCAAACAATGATCACACAGCTCTGAGAGTATGGTTTAAGTTGCAGGACTGCAAAGATTTTCAGAAATGGAAGTTCACATATTTTAGCTATAACTTAAAGGCTGCTTTCTTCAGATTTTATTTTACTGTTTCCTGGCAACAGACTGGTTTTTTTCCCTTCATCTGTCTTTAGTAGGTACTAAGTTTTGGGAATACATTTCCAATTATTAAATAGGTGAAAGTTAGTGCAAAAAAAGCCTATGCTTTCTTTTTAGAACATTATATTCTTAAATTAATTTGTTCTCTTTCTTGTGTAACTTCTCATCTAGAGTACTTCTTATGTGCTGTAGCCTCCATATCTTTAGCCAAAGGCAAAAGCCCAACTGATGTCTTGAAAATAAATAATTGCTGCTCTTTGGATTAACTACACCACATCAGGAAATAGTCTATCAAATACTGGTAGATATTAAATCTAAATGCTACTGGATAGTAAATGTATATAAAGGAACAAACCGAAGTAACTCAAAATTAAGCTTCAGGGAAAAAAACATTAAAACATTCACTATTTTATTGTATAGGATATGTCTGAATGTACAGTGTTTGATATCTCATTTCTTTAAAAGTTGACTTGTGTTTTCCCCTTTTTTTTTTTATGTTCAGTAGTTCTGTGTTAGCCTGGATCGGAGAGAGTGAAAGTGTGCATGCAATGCATATAATGCTCCTTGAGGAAGTATGTTGTGTACAAGAGCTATACTAGGTCATATCAAAGGCCCAGGTACTTCAGTATTTTCACTCTGTCAATGACTATGAACAGTTTCCTAAGGAGAAGTAGGATCAGGGCAAGCCCATACTGACACTTGTTTCTAATACTACATCCAATATCTGCATCTCAGTGACTTCCTGGGCAAGATATTATTGCTCCACTGAGACAGCATAATGAAGGCTTGAAATAAACTTAGATGTAATTTGAGGCCCATTTTTTACAATTATTGTTTAAAATACTTTTGATATAAGGGATAATCAGCATCTTTATTTTGAACATAAATATTTTTAATTTGTCTGTGGATGAAAACCAAGAAGTGTAAACTATAATTGTGTTATTAAGCACAATCTAAGGCCATTTCAAAATGAAGACTGCATCACCATAAAAGTACTGCTATTCCTTTGTCTAGAGTATATTCTTTTTTTCAATGTGTCATTAGAAGTTGGGCAAACTGAGCATAAAAATCCTCTTCCCCTTACAATATATTTCAGCACAGACTGTTTCACAATAACACTCTTTGTTTTGCTGTATGCATACAAGTGTCCATTACTGTGAAGTACCTGACCACATCTGCAAGTAGTTTTCAAGCTTTTGAACTCTCCAGATCTTTTCATGTATTAGCTGCATTCAGATTTGCCGTACTGATTTTATTTTTATATGCTGGTGCACGACATCTTTAAAAAACCCCTTGATGTTCTTTGATGAAGTGCTGGGTTGTCTTTTATTATGAGGTTTGCTTTGAAAAGAAAGGGTGAAAAACGTGTATTAACCCTTCCTGATGAAAAGCAACAGAGACCATTGAGTATTTCCCCTCTTATACCCAAGTGTCATGGCACAGAAATACGCCCTTGCATCCTTGTTGCTTCCATAGGACTAAAGATCAAAGTAAAGTTACTCATCTCTGCTTCCAGGACTGCTTTTATTTTAGGATTAAACACTCCAGTGTTGGTTGGAACATTTTGTATGTTTGGGAAGAAGAAAAAAGTGAATTTTAGTAATCTCTGGAATCCTGGTATCTGTCCTCCTGTGTGAGTGCACTGGCTTCTCTAGCAATCTTTCTTCTGTGTTTCAAGGCTGCGCAGCTCTGTTTCCCACAGCATGTTACCTTTTTGCAAGTAGGAATGGCAAATCCACAACTCGATTCCAGATCTGTCTGTAAGGCAAGGTCAGAGCACTCCACTGGGCTGTGTCCTGGGAAACCATCTCACCCTGGCAGTGCTAAGTGCACTAACAGGAGCTACAGGGAGCCAACACCAGTTCCTGATGTGCCCTCTACTCCTTTGCAGTTGCAGAACTGCCTAGTTTCAGGGCCTGTGCTAACCTACATGCCCCATTCTCTCAGTCCTCTCCCTCTCTATGGATAGGGACCGGATTCTGCTCTGAAAGCCCAGCATCACCCTATCTAGCATCTTTTTTGTGAAGCAAACCCTAACTATGTTTTCAACTCTCAAAGCAGAGAAATGCAAGTTAAAGACCTTTTAAAGCCTCTTTGCAATGTCAAATGTGTTGCTGTGATTAAGCAAAGTATTTGTGCCAACGTATGGTACCTCATGAATCATTCAAATAGCTAATAATGGACAATCTGTATTCTGTAGTTTGATCACAGATTTTTTTTTTTTTGCAGTTCTTAGGGATGAAATGTGAACTCTGCTGGTACAAACTGTGTCTCATCCTTGTCGATAATAAAGGAGCTAAAAAAACTTCAGACATCTCATTAATTTAAATTTCCCAGAATCAAAAACAAGGTGAAGCCTTTTCATTATGCATGAAGAAAACTTAGTAAGCATCCATTTCTCATCCAGTTGACTTATCTTGTCTGCTGAGCTGATATTGTGGTGGAGCTTGGCTGCACACCAGGAACCCACCGAAGCTGCTCTATTACTACCCCTCCTGAGCTGGATAAGGGAGATTGTAACTAAGTTGTTGTACACATCCTAGGCAGCAAAATTTTAAAAAAGAAAAAAAAAGCAAATGACATCTGGACAGCATTTTTTATTGTTGGTTAGAGTTTAGTCAAAACAGGAGGAGCTGGGCTATGTGCAGTTACAGACACCTTTCTAGTGCCCACCCCAGCCACAGAATTCCCTCCTAAGAAGTAAAGGCCTTGGGAGATGCTGCTTCGATTTCTATACAAAATCCTTTTTACTGTTATTTCCACATAAAATGCACAATTATGTCAGAATAAAACAGCAAGAAGCTGTTCCACATATAACTTTATGTATCAAGTGCTGTGCTCCTTCCTGGCTCATACAGTCAAGTTCCTGTAAAGCCCAGGTTAGTTGCTTCCTCCATTTATGTCCACAGTGCAGTCTGGCTTGCACCTCCCTGGGCAGCTGTGCTCAGGGAAAGAGGGCAGAGAATCATGATTCACTTTGACAGTGCCATAAAACTGGAACAATTGTTCTATACACACAGAGGATACCTGATTTACTTCATGCTTTTAGGTTCATAACTCAGGAATCTCTAAAATCTGCTTCTGAATGTTATACATATATGAATTTACTTTGTTGACCAATTTGCATTTTGTGAAAGTACAACCAAGACTGTATTGTCTGCAAATACCTGCACAATCCTCTTAATTCTCAATGCCACTATGAATTCAGAGGTGTCATATTCAATAACATCATTTTAATTATACTCAAAGCTGTGTAATCATATATTACTGGAAGTTTCAATGTCATTTTACTATGGAAAGCTATTTCTACACACAGCTGAATTCTAATCACTAAAAACAGTAATAAAAAATATCTTTCATTAGACTTGTCTGAATAATTATGATTTACACAGAAGAAGTATAAATCACAATTATGGGGTATCTCTCGTTAAGCACAGGAGTTAAATCACATTGTACATTTTACTGCAGTGGATTCATTCCAGTTTTTAAACTAAGTCACTCGTGCAGTATAATTCAGAAGATCCTACTGTGCTGTTTATAAAACTATTCCTAAGAATGTTCCTAATAGTTGAGATCATTTTCACAGAGAAACTTCTGCACTGGATTATCATCTGTGTCTTCCCTGAAACAAGAAGCACAAAAATCATCTCATCACCTCTTGAGTATGATCTTCCTTTAAATTGCAGCAGTTGCAACAACTATGTAAGAGTTGATGTGGTCTCTCTATATTCTCTCAGTATTGACCTCCATACAATTGCTGGATTTTTTAGTAAATTTTAAAAATAATGTGGGGATATAAAATATGACAAACTCCAAGCTAGAACTTGCTGGAGTCTGCATCTCTGTGACATCCATCTTGAGTTATCATACCTCCTTACTAGGGATCAGGAATGTGTCTTCATGTTTCTGCTGCTGTTCCAGCTGCCAGTGACAGCATAATCCATTGATCTTCCTCTTTTATCTCAGCTCTTTGGCTCAGACATGACTGGAAATTATAAAAGTTTAAAAAAAAGCCTTGATCTTTCTTTATTCTCCGCCTTTCTATTGTATAAGGTACTGTCTGAGATAATTTCCTTTCCTGCTTGTGAACTTTCTTTGTGTCAATAGTGTCTCTGAGGATACACTAATATTAATACTCACCTGTTTCTTAGCAGAGCAAGAAGGCCTAAGTTTGTAATTTGCTGATATAAGTGTCAGTTCTTAGTTTTATTTTATATTCTTTTATTATTTTAAATGCATTGGGGTAAAATGTTTTGGTGTTTGTCCTGTATTTGCATTTTAAATGACAGGGAAACATCTGGCACTTGGTGAACTGACTCTTCACAGCAAGGTTAAAAAAACCAAAAACCTGCACACTCCTTTCTTACCCATGGAAGAAATCAGTAGGTTTTATTTGTGCAGGAAAATTGGCCAAGCATCCTCAGCAGAAGAGTTAAGCACCCTTTAATCTTCTACTCAGGAGCGCATTCTTGAGGTCAAGAGGGTTTGCTTCAGCTGTTGCTAACTATTGGTCACCGAAAAGGGAGATCTTTACTGGAGTGGCTGGGATCATGAGATTTATCCTGCATCTATTGTGTACCTGAAAAATGACGTGATAAACTTCTTACCAAAGTTAATTTGGTCCAAGAATTTCATTTTCGGCCAGATGGCCAAAGTTATTCCACCCGTTAGTGAAATGATAACCATGAAGTAACCCTTCTCTACCCATTCTACATGATGGCTCTTTTATCACCAATCTCCTGAAACTTGTATTACTTGTTCTTTAAATTTGTGATTGTATGTATAAGCTTACTTAATATATTGATGCATGGTTGAGCTGTGAGTGCCACAGCTGTTGGAAGGATCCTTATGAGCTGCACTGGGATACCCCAACAACACAACAGCTGAACACTGTAGTGCAGAAATGAACCTCGGAGTGAAAGTGTGGAGAAATAACGACCCTGACCCCCCTTCACTCTTTTCCTCTGTGACAATTAAGAGTCTATTTAATTAACTTCTGTGTCAAACAGCCTCCAAACCCCTTATTTCATAACACACTGAAGTAGCAAAGAGCTGTCTCTTGATTTATATTGTTATTCAACACATACTCACTTCCGGATTACATTAAAATGAATATATTAGTGAGATTAATGTTCTGAAGTGTGAGTCTGGGAGGTACAAACGTTCAATTGAGTTGGCTTAATATCAAGTAGAGTAATTTCTTTAAGCTGTACAAATAGTTAGGCTGTCAGTATCCAAACCAATGTATGCAGTTATCCACTTTGAGCCTGTGGGAAAGGTGTGAGTGCATAAATCATCTCTCTTCGAAAAAGCAGTTGTGTAACTGGATTTTTAATTTTTACTGGAAAATGAAAACACCAGTATTTGTAGGAAATACCCTTAATTTTGATAATTTGGATTTTTCTTGGGCCATCAGAAAAGTTATTGTGTCACATTGTAGTATCAGAGCCTTCAGCTGCTCAAAGCTATAAGAAAATGCTCAATATTTCACAGTATTTCAAACTTTTCTTAAAATATTTTATTTTCCTCACGCACCCTTCATTGCCTCAATACAAAATATTTGAAAAGTAGCTTAAAAATAATGGATTGTTTTGCTGGAGATAATAGAATTGCTGATTAACAGTTGCTAACATGTTGGTTGGTTATTTTTCTTGGAGTGTAATGTCATTTTTCCAATTTGCTTTACAAGACAACTTTGTAATGGTGAAAGTTAATTTTTTGATCCTGGTTTATCTTAGACTCTACTGCCTGATTTTTAGAAAATAACTCATTGAAATGCCTGGAGTTTTTCTGCTTAGCTACATAATATAAGTTTATTTCTTTCAAGTGACTGAATTAAAGAAAAAAGTAATTCAGTTTAATTTTTTAGGATATCTGTGTACTTTTTAAGTTCTTCTATAAATTTGGCTTGATCTAGATGAAATTAAGAAACCTGAAGTAAAAAAACCCTTCTCTTGATAATTTTACTTTCATCTGGCTCTACTTTGGAGAAATTATTTTAGCTTAAAAACTGTATTTCTTTGCAAAATATTTTCCTACAAGTAGGGATCTCCTAAAGATTTTTGATCTTAAAAGTAGATGATATGCAACTTTGCAGACTGTCATGTTTTTTCTCAATTTGCTAATGCTACAAGTTCAGATAGCAATGAAGGTCACTTGTAATCAAAGGTAATGAAGGAGAAAATTAACTTCTCTTTTATTCAGAATATGTCTCCTTTGCATATTTGATTTATAAGAAGATTACTGTGTGCAGTCAGTCATTTTCCATTCTGATTTATGTTATATTTTTACAAAAGAAATGGGGAAGAGGGAGAAAATGACAAAATAAATAGTACAACTGCAGATACTACCCAGAGGAATTAGACTTATATTGTAGATAGAGGGGTTTTTTTGTGTTTCTTTTTCTTTCTAGAAATATCAGTAAGATTTCAAATTCCCCTTTCCTTTAAAACTAGTCTATATTTCAACATTTTTATCTATTCTTCCAAAAGAGTTTTCTTCTTGTATTTTTTTTAATTCAAAAGTTTGCCAGAATGTGTTCATGTATTTTGTAATGGTTGTACATTCTGCAATATGAGGAAGTTGATTAACTTAGATATATATTTCTATGGATGTCCCAGCCTTTGTCCCTTATTATTGTTAATAATGAATCAGAGGAAGATGTCTTTCTGATGCACAGCACAACTACATGTTATTAACTGTGCAGGTTTGGGTAGTTTTGGTAGTTTTTCAACCAGAGTTTTATTGAGGAGGAGCTGGTTACATCCTAACCTGGAAGGTACTGAGAGGTTACTTCTGGGCCATACAAAAAACAGTAGAAATTGTGCTGTATATTTTGAATGAAAAACTGAAGTAATATTTTTTCTCAGGCTGATGATTTGGTAGGTTTCTAATCTCTGTGAGATCACAGATATGATTTTCTAGGTATCGTGTGGCACAGGAGCATCTGGCCTTTGCAGTGTTCATGGTGTACAAGTCTGTGGCTGTTGTTTAAACTTCAGCTCTATACTTTGCCTTGGAGGTGGGGTTTGGTGTATGTGTGCAGGTGCTGTTCTGAAGTTAGCATAGGGAAGGGGAGAGCTCAGTTAATCTTTTTGAACTCTCTGGCTATGAATGGCACGTTACTGACATCTTGGTGGTTCAGCTGACCTACGCAGTAGCCCTATAATCTCCTAAGGAACTTTCTGAAAAATTTGGGGTTTAGAACTAAACTTCCAAACCCCCACTTTTTTTCTACCTGTTTTTGGTTTTTAACTGGCCACTGCATCAAACTGGTTCGTTGGTCAGCAGATGGAAATAAAGCTTTAAAATGTGCTACCTTTTCCAACCTTTGCAGTGCTAAAGCAAAACAGAGCTGAAGAGGACTATTTCCCTGGCTGAAAATGTCTTTTAAAAAATGACTGCTCTGAAGCTTGAAGTGTTAGAACAAGTCCTTGTCACAATGGATTAGTGAGCATGGAATATATCAAGCTGTCACCAGAGCATTAGGACTCAAGAATGGCTGTGACAGTCCAGACCAGAGATCTGTCCAGCACAGTATCTTATCTTAAACAGTGCCAGCAGCAGGCTTTGAGGGCAGAGCCACAGACAGGGCAGGAATGCAGCTGTAGCTCCCCAGAGTGTTCTCCCTGGCTCCCATGGTTTGTGGCTCAGGGACTTTTTAAATGTTGTTGTCATTGTTTGCCTTTGGTAAGCACTGTAAATGTGTCACAAAGTGCTGCCTGGGCATCTGCCCTACAAGGAAGCCTCCATGTATATTAAGACACTCAGCCTGGTGTGCCCTGCAAGGAAACATGCATAAGTACATGGGTTAGGAGGCAGCAGGTCACTGAGCCTAGTCAATCACTGTGGGGTCTGCATGCCCTGGCAGTGCTGTGTTTCTTGGCACTGGTGTGGAGATTCATGCTCATTGTTGAATTTTTAAGATTTTTAAGAAAGACTAGAAGTTAAAAAAAAAAAGAAAGAAAATCATATGCATAGATGTTACAGCTTTTTTTCCAGGATTTCAATCCTAGACCTTACATACTTTATTAGACTCTGGTTGCTTGAACTTTGAGTGTCTCCAGAATGGTTCACTCTTTTCGGTTCAGTGTTGGACCCAGCAGGGGGACAAAGCACTGTGGGACACTGTGGGACCCTTGGCCCCATAATTTGCTACAAACTTCGTGAAAAGTTTCCTTTCCTTTCCTTTCCCGTGGAAGCTGAGCCACAGCAGGGTGAGAGCCAGCTGGCTGACTGGAAATGCCTGTAGTGTATTGGTGAATTCACATTAGCACTGTATGTGCACTGCTTGCAAAGACAACCCACGTGGGTAGACAAGTTCACAGCTGGCTTTCTCCTTTTCTAGGAGGGAGGCTGTGCAGGGGGGAGGATTTGCTTCAGGTTTTTCAATGTAAACAGCAACAACAACTACAACAACAGCAACATTTTATTGGTATTTATTATTTTTTATCTCTCATATACTTGGGAACTACTGATCTTGCTTTACTTTTTGTCAACTGCATGTCTGAAGTCCTTTGTGCTCCCTGAATTGGTAGGAAACATATTTTGAGTCTAGTAGGCAACATGAATAGGAAGATTCTGCCCTGGTTTTCTTATTGTTGTACCTTCTCTCTTAAACATAAAGGATTTTACCATCTTTATATGCTGTCTGCACACAGAAAGAAACTTGACCTTAGGTACTTTACATATCTTTGCAAAAAGAGTGCTCAGAATATGACATAAATGTTACATTCACTTTTCAGGATGGGTATAAACTGTTTTCAGTGGTATAAGCACAAAGGCTTAAAAAATCAGAACTTAAAAATATGAAAACTAAAGCAGAAACAATTATCCAAGTCTGAGTGTAGGTACAGGTGATTCCGTGTTCAAAGTCTCCCTCTCAGAAGTAATGATGGAGCCAGAAATATCTTGAAAAACCAGTAAGTCTTCTCTAAATGTAGCCATGCTGCATTCACTTAACTGTATGTGACATTTCTTTCTTTTCAGGGCTTACTTGAATCCTAACCTTTACATTGTACATTCATTTCTTGTTAATCAGGCTCTGGCAAGTCACTGTTTTTTACCATTTCACATTCTTTTGATCAAAAGGTCTTGCATGCTGTGACTTATTGCTCAACCAAGTCATGCTTACGATGTCTCACCTATACAGTACATTATTTAATTAATTTCCACTCCCTAGAATTTTTTTGTGCTTATCTCTGCAGTATCTGAAGCATAACAGCTTAATAGATTGACAGGAAACCTTCAAGGCAGTGTTTCATACAGAGTCATTCCAGCAGTAATTTTAAAAGAAAATAAAGCAGCTTTTCTGTCATGATAAAGAGCATTCAGGAGGAGGAACAGAAAGAAGGGGGAAAGAAACAGGAAAGCAGTTGTTGCTAACGTGAGGAAACAAAAATATCAGTTGATAGGAGAGCTAGCACAAGTAGTAATTACTCATAGAGCTATGGGATTTTTCATACAGGCTTGAATGATTAAAGTCTAAGATGTGAAATGGGAGTGGTGAGTGAATTTTAAAGAACAGTGTCCAAAGTCATACGTTCAAAAATACTAGGTTTGGGTGGTTGTTTGGTTTGGTTTTTTTTTTTAAGAAAAGGCATAATGGTAGCTTGTTTCCTTTCTGACATTACCCTGATTTGTAGGTTTATTTTCCCTCTTCTTATAACTATATGTAATTTATTAATTTATTTTCAACTGTCTGTAGATGATTGTCTAACATAATGAGGATAAGTGTTGCATAATGTGCAATATGTTTTAACACAAACACACACACATATATACATATAAAATTCTGCATGTGAGCAAGAAGTAAACTCTTTGGCATTAGCCCTGGGTTTTGAGCAGTTGCATGGCTAAAGCAGAATTGAAGATTGCATATGAATAGGAGATCAGACAACAGTGATGTGACCACAAACCCGAGGACATGGTCAGTGACACCTCCACCAAAGTGTTTTGTATGAGCTCTGCTGGGTTTTTAAACATGTAGGTTGCTAAAACTGTTTGCTAGATAAAAGGATCCTGGGCATTTCTGTCACATAATGCCAAAACTATTTTTCAGCTACCCATATATATTTTCAACCTTTTGTGGAAGTTTGGCTGCATTTGAAAAGTTGCTGAAACACATTTAGAGCCAGGGAGGCACCACTGGGATTTGAAAACAGTTAAGGAAAGATGGCACCACCTCTGTTTGAAGCCAAGCCCTTTCGTAAATTACTCTGCATTTATCTTTGCTTTTTTTCGTGTGCCAGTTCCTTCTGCAGATCTCATCTTACACTTCCCTCAAAAGACCATGAATCACAGTCCTTTACAAGGTCTCTTGTGCCCTCTGAGAGTTTGAGTCTACTGTGGGAGTAGTAAAAACAGCAGGTTGCCTCACTTGCAGGCCCCTATTTGAAAAATGGCATTGTTATACAATGGGCAGAACTATCAATCTTCATCTGGAGCTTTCAATTTAACTTATAAAATGGAAAAATTTGTTTTGTTATTTGAGCCTCAGAGTGCTCAAGAAGTGAAAAATTATTATGTAAAATTTGGCAATATACTACTGATATGACTGCATTTAATGAATATCCTGAGGTATGTTGTTCATGCATATTTAGCTGAAGAACCTGAGTGTGCTTTTGCACTTGGGCACACTTATCTTTTGCATATCCATCACATGTACCAAATATGGCAGAATTAAGGGACTAAAAAGTACAGAAAGAGTGTGGTCAATTAAAGCTCAAAAATTTCACACAGTTCAGATTCATGAAACCACTGTATGTGAGACAGAATCACAGAACGGCCCAGACTGGAAAGGACCTCAAAAGATCGTATGGGATTACCTAGCACCCTATTCCATTGCATCTTGAACACTTCAAGTGATGGGGAGTCCCCTCACCATGTTCTTGGGAGGTTTTTTGCATACCTGAATGACATCTTAATACCAGGATATGAATAGCCTGTAGAGGGAGCATTCAAGAAGAAATGCTGAAAATTGCCTTAAGGGGAAAGTAAGAGTGATTTTAACTTGTTCATTTCATGTGTTAGAAGCACCTAAGTGGACGAGATATGAGTTGTCTTCTTACCTTTTGAGTACAGAAAGAATACTTATAAATCATGTGCTAGACTTCACATCAGGCAGTCAGTGGGGTAACAAAAGCTGATAAAGTGCCATCACAGCAGACCAACAGAACAGGGGTCAAATGGCTGCAGGTAACTTCAAGGAGGTTATGAACTTCAAGAATGCACTATACACATTTATTTTTTAATGCAATAACTTAAAGTGAAAAGAGGAAACTAATTGTACATGGTCTTGATTTTAGCAGAATTCCACTGAGAAAACTTCCTGCTGTAGACATAAAATTACGCTAGTTTGACTTGCTAGAATCTGTCTTTTCAGATTACATGGAGATGCTTCTGAGACACAAGGAGTGTTGCTAAGGCAAAATGCATTAGGAATTACATTCAGTGCTTCAGGGCACTGAATAGGCATTTTTTACCCTTAGAATTTACTTGCTTGTCTGCACTTCTCACAAATTGCACTCAACTCCCAGGTGGAGCTGGTGGTGGAGAAAACAGCCAGGTTTATGTAAATTCTTGATCTCCAGGTAAAGAGTTGATCTTTCTGAAACTTGGAGATTAGTTCTTCATCATTTGAAAGGAAAATCTGTGCTGAATCTGATATGAAAAGTCTATTGTGAAAAGAAATTTCTATCTTCTATTCATAGTCCCAGTTTGGTCATAATAGCTACAAGTTTATCAGCCAGATTTCAGAACAACTCCTCTGGAGATGAAGTCATAGATGGTTTTTTCTAGAAATCACATTTTCAGATTATGTCCGTTAGTGAAGAAAAACCTGCAGCAGGGCTTAGGAACCTCCTTGATGACACTGTAATGTTGAAGCTCACCCAAGAGGAGAAGGCTTAAAAAGATTTATTATCTCTCAAGCTTAGCAGATTTCAAGGATCTCAAGGAGGTGAAGGGCCTTTCTAGACAGAAAACTTCTCTGTCTGGAATATATCTCTTCTTATGCCTGAAGGGGTCAATTGTGACATTTGAGATCTAATTTTGCACTGAAACTCAGCTGCTTCTTGTGTTGGATTGGGCTTCTTTTAAGAAAATGAATTGCCTTAGGCTGTCTTCCTTAAAATATGACTCTTCCAGATGCCAGTTTTTCTTAAAGGAAAAAAAGCCTGGTACTTGCTAAGTTTAGCAAATGCCTCTCCCAAGAATTTCTGCAAAAACACTTACAGCAGATCTGACCAGTTTCAGCCCCAGGGTTGTGGTAGCACTTAGCGGTTGTCTGGAGATCTGAGCTATTTATTAGCTCAGCAATGTTTTTTATTGTGAAAATATAAACCCCACAGTGTCAATGAATGCAAGTAAAAATACGGGTATATTTAGTGTAATATCCAGAGCCGAAATGTGGATAGCATCGCTCTCTTGATAATGGGGCATCTCTGTAAGGTTTTGTATTAGGCAGGAACAGTAAAAGTGGTGAAACAGAGTCCCAAGTGCTTCTTGGAATTGAGTGGCTATTTCTACCCCAAGTCAGCTGCAGATGCCAGCCATCCACCCGCTGCTTACATTGTTTCAACAAGCACATTTTTCTTCCCATGGTCTAGAGATGCAGATTGTGCCAAACAAGTGGAGATTCTGGTCAACTTTTGGATTCTGTGAACTGTTTTTGGGATGACTTCAGGAGAGATTCCCAGTAATGTTGTTTGTGGTTGTTCTCGTGAGGAGCAGAGGGTACGTTCACTTTCCTAGTATGATTCATCAATTATCTGTGTGTCTTTAAACAGTTCTAACGAAAATTGTCTCTCAGCTTATGTTGCAGAGGGATTATGTATGAATAAGCCTTGCAGCCACTATCAGTCTTGAGACAAATAAGTTATGTCCAATGCATGGATCAGTAAGCTTTGAAAAAAATAAATGCCTAACATGAAACGTCTTGCATTTCTTCTTCCCTTGAGCATTTCAGCTACTTTGGCTTCTCTTAAGAATATCTTGAGTCGCCATCCTTTAAGAAAAGCTATGAATTGTTCCATTGAGAACAGTGTTTATGTGGTTTGAGTGTTTCCTGGTCTTCAAGCCCTATCTGTAGGCTAAGTGGTCTAGAGCTGTGTTCTGTAGCAGTGACAGCTCACAAGCAGAACTCTCAGCTTCTACAAGAAAAGCAGTATCATCATTAGAAAATATGTAAATTTTTGCAAGTGTCGTCTTCGTCCTATGATGGTGATACATACTGTGAGTACACTGTTATCAAGAAGATATTCTTCACTGTTTAAAAATCAGACAAGACTTTTCTTTTCTGTGCTTTACTGAAAAAACAGTGGAAGTTCCCCAGGTTACTTTGGGTGATTTCTTAGGGACTTCGACATTTGTAGTGTGAACAGGTAAAAATACATTTCTCTGTCTTTAGAAATCTCACATACATTCAGTGGATAAAAATGCCTCTGCTGGGACCTTTTAACATCTAGTCAGAAAGAACAGCAGGAAAACCTCTTCCTAACAGCAAAACCTTAGGGATTTTCTTTGCTGCCTTGCTTTGGGTGGCAAGAAGCTTTTTGTAGTGGTGTATACCCTGAGTTCTCTGGTTTTGCTTAAGCTATTGGGGGCTCTCTCAAAAACTCTCAACAATTAAGAATCATCCCATAACACACTATAAAAAAACCTATTTAAACTTGTGACTTTAGACAAACATGTGAGTGTTGACCATCAAGGTCTTCAATATCCAACTTTGCATTTCTGAAATACCTACCATGGAGGAAATTCAGTGTTCTCTGCTATATAAACATTCAACCATGGAAAGATTTTTATACAAGACTCTGCTTATTTCAGAGAATCCCTTGGGACTCCAACTCAGAGAAGCCCATCAAGGAGTTCTGGATGGTTTCAAATTGCCTCAGATGTCATCATTGTTACAGGCTTCTTCTGGCAAGCCTGAGCTATTGCCTCTATCAATTGCAAGTAAAAAGGGAATTTTTCACCTTATCAACCAATTTTGCTAACAAGTGTGGCTTGACAGCTCCATTCAGGATGCTGATAACTTTTATTTCAGGCTTCAGAATACAGTGCCCAAGGGAACACTCAGTGAGCTACGGCAGTTACGCCTTTTAGCTGTGCTTTCTTCACTGCTTATTTTCAAGCAGAGGGATTATCTGATGTAAGTTTAACCCTGTCATCAGCTGACATATTTGTTTCCCAGGGTCTCAGGTCACTGCTGTTGGCACACTGGCACACACATCAGATTTCCTGGTATACGCGAGTCAGATTATACCTTTGTGGCTTAAAAAAAATTGTTTATAAGCACTACAGTTCAGTGCAAGCTCTCACAGACCTGCAGCAATGTTTACAGAGTGCTCCATCTAGGCTACTTTACCCTGCCTCTCGACAGGCTGTTAGGCTTAGTTGCTATAAGAAATGCCATTAAATGCCAATGCCATGCCCAGGACCCAGTTTAACTAATTAAGAATTGGTTTGTATGTCTCCACTAAACTCCATCATGCAGGGTAGAAATTAACTTGACACATAGATAGGTTTTGTGAGACAGAATTGCTTATTTGGTATTTCTTATTAAAATGATTATAAGAATGTTCTTTTCTTGAATGCTTGATGTGGGCATGCATCTGCAAGCCAATGAGTACTTCTTAACTGAAAGTTTTCTCTCATCATGAATTGTTAAGTAATAGTAACATCATGAGTTGCTAAGTAATATATTTTGTTTGTATTTTTCCTTTCACTCAAGAGTATTGTATAGCTTTGACTTTTCTGCTCTTTCCTGGCAGTGAATGGATTTAGTAATGGCACTTGCATGAGAAGGAGGTTGTTCAGATTTGTTAGAAACTGCTGCTTTCTGAGGCCAGTGGGTTATGTATTAACTACCACTGTCCCTGCTTGGCTAGAGATTTCAATTACAGATACATAGCAGGGTCGGTGATTACGAAGTATTTGCCCACTGTGGAGTCCTGCATTCACGTTTTAAGCAGAAGTTCATAGCCATAACACATGGGAGGTAATACACATGGGCTGGAACTGAAAGGAAAGGATGTTTTCTCACAAGGAGGTACTTTTATCTGGAGATAAATATTCTGTACTTCCAGATTACTCCTGAGGAACATTGTCACTATCCAAATTAATAGTAGAGACTTTCCTACTAAATGCAAGTGTTTTGCAGGTGAAAAGCATTACTTTCTCTCTTAGTAGTTCTATTAATGACATTGCTCTGGGGTTTTCACACTGTATTAAATCTCCCAAACCTGCGTTTTGATGTCAGCCGAACAGTAACCATTTTTCAACTATAACCCAATTCTGAATTTCTTTCCCTGCTGCCTTCACAGAAATCTCTGACACTGGAAGTTTTCCTAGAAGTCTAGTTTTAGTTTTCTACCCTTTTTCTTTTGCCATTTGTCGCTTACCAGGTGACTTGGCCTGGTCGTAAATTTAGGAATACTATATTCAGTCTGCAAATAAACCAGCTTTAATATTTCTTGATCTTGGTAACATACACTTGATCAGCAAGAGAGAAAATGGTTAGAAGTTTGTGAAGGTGTGCTCCATACCTTGGAGCACGCAGGGAAAGTAATACAGGGCAGTCGAATTCTATGTGGAAGAATGCACAGTTGCCCTGAATGAGCCTGCTCTAGAGTCAGGAGCTCTGAAATAATTTCAGCAGTGCTAGGCTCAGCCTGTGTGACACCATCAGGGAATGGATCTGATAATCAGCCTAATGACACAGCAGTCTTCGGTCTCACCAGACAACTGGGCAGAAGTCACTGTCATTTGTGTAGTTAGCAGCCCACATAGACATTACCAAAGCAGTGTTCAGCAAGCTGTTGAGTTATACCCACAGAAAGCTTTCAAGTTAGTCCTTTGCTGCCTGCACAGCAAAGCAGTGCATGACCTTGTGGTCTCTTACATATGTGATGTCCTACATTAAGTTCACAGAAGTCCCTCCTTTGACTTTCCATGCAGAACTCGCAGGGAAGTAGCACATGCAGGCTACTTGCAGATAACTCATAAAGTGAATAGGGGACAAGTGTGAAAAGTACAGGGTTGCAATACTCTAAAGACTATGCTGAAATTCATAGGATTTGTCTCGTATCTCTTTGATCTTTAATTTCCTTTTTGCTGTGTAATTTCACAGTAGAGTGCTCAAAATGAGTGGTGATAGGGGCATGCATGAAAAATCAGAACGAAGAACTAAGCATATTGTGTCCTACAAAAAGGCACATATAACTTTTTTTAGGCAGCCTTGAGTGTTGTTCTCATTTGCATTGAAACCTCTGTAATTCTAGTGATGTTAAGAAACATTAGAAAATATATTAACATGTAGTTTATACCCAGATAAGTATAAAGGGGTGAAGACAGCTGTCATGAGTATAAGTAAGATTTTCAGTTGAAGGAATGTTCTAAGCTATAATGAGCAGAAGGCTTCACAGACCAATGTAGAGCCCTGGTACCAACTTAATAAATTCTCCCACCCTAAAGATGAGTTGGAGCTCAAGCTGTCTGCTCCAGAGGGGTGACAGCAGTGTTAAGAAAAATCTTCTTCTGTTTTCAAGCCATCTGCTTGCATGTCTCCTATCAGGATTCTGGAAGCAGATAAGGCAGCTGCCAGGGCTGGAAGAAGGCCACTGCTGCAAGCCAGTGTGTCACTCTTCTTGGGCAAAGCTGTGAGAGGTGATGGCTGGAAGGATGGAGATGGAGTAGCAGTAAGGAGGGGAAAAGTAGGAGAAGCCAACAAGAAGAGACTTGAAGACTCTGATTAAGAGGAATTAACAATAAATTTTTAGCATATTGCTGTTGCTCAATATTGAGTTTGTTGCTTTAATGTTGAAAGGTGGATAAATACAAGATTCAGCAGTCCTAGGAAAAGTAGTGTGATATAGCCCATTGAGATTTATACTAAGATGACTTTATAGCATCCTTACAGTTTCAGGAGCTCCTTAAAACTGATGGAAATATCACTCTTGTTAATCATCGTACTTTTTCACCCTACCAGAGCACTGGGAAGTGAACTCAGTGAGACTCAGCAAGTATGTTTCTCCACACCCAGAGCTGGCAGCCAAATGGGTCATGTGTAAGCTGGCAGAGTCAGGCAGGTTCCTGTTTCTATTCCTGGGCACCAGCTAGGGAAGAAGCAGACTTTTCTCTCTTCTGAGGACAGCAGCACTGAATATTGGCAAACATTACAGTGCAATTCAGGAGGAAAGTACCATTTATGCCCTTTCAAAACTCAAATCCTTTCTTTCATTCTGAGAAAACTGGCTTTGAGTGCTGTTTCATAACAAGATGCTCACTCTGTCCCCAACAATCCTTGCAATGGGATTGTTGCATGGTTTCTGTTAATAATCACCTTCCCAGTCAAAGTAAGTGAAGAAAGGGGCTAGTGCTTATATTATCAGACTTAGAACCTGGTGATACATAATTTGCAATTATTTTCTAACCAGCTCATAGCTATACAAACGAGCAAGCTAAGAGATGGGGGACTGAGAAGAAGTGAGATTTGTTGGTGTTGCTGAGAAGCCTGAGACCTAGTGAGAACCTTGCTGTTATCCTGCTGTTGGCATTTCTTGGGACTTACTAGCTTGAATGCTGGGAATGCCACTAATGAGGGAGTCTGTGCACTGCCTGGAGGGTACATGTTTCATTTCATTTTCTGACTAACTGGTTCTCTGAGAAACTTGAAGCTCTTGCATCTTTTGATTTGTGATGAAACAGGAGATGTAAATTTTTGTTTTCTTCACACATTCTCTCTGTTGGAAGGCAGAAGCCCTTCTAGTCATCTGTTGGTTCAGGCCCAGATTTTTGGGATTGTATACCAGGCCTCCTTTTCACTTTTTACTGCACTAGTAAATTCAGGAGCTGCATCTGCTGCTTTTTTGGATGTTCCGTATTTTGATCATTAAGCTTTCAAGAACTGCCAGTGAGAAATCCACAAGGAAAGGCTTGAAAAGCAGCAGATGTAGTAATGATGATAATAATAATAATAATAATAATAATAATAATAATAATAATAATAATAATAATAATAATAATAATAATAATAATAATAATGTTGTAACATTTTATTACTCTTACCTATTCATTTTGTCATCTTGTGATCCTGGAGTGTTGGACCTTAATGAAACTGGTAAGATTCTTTGCACAAAGATTTCATTGTGTTTGTTGCTGCACTGGGACTTTTTGCAGCCAAAAGCATATGCTTCTTTTTGGTAGCATCACAATACCCAAATATACATCGATACTTCCCTCTCCTGTGTAAACTAGCCAGCAGGTAATTGTTTCCTTTTTGTCTTAAAAATCTGCAATTTCCAAAAGCACACCTCACAGACCCCCACATACTGTAAGCAAGAGCATTCCCGTAGGATGCTCTTCTTCCTGTGCTATACCCTGCATGTCTCCTTTCTTACCAGACACGACAATTTGATGCCTTCTCATTGCTGACACAATGTGGTTTTGAGCCTATGACAACAGAGTGGGAGTCAAACCTTCCAGATTATAGCAGTCCAGAGAAATTCAAACCACCGAGTAGCTGCTCTGCCTGGGGTCAGAGCGCAGCAAATGGGAGATGGCTCAGTCTGTAAACTGTAGCAACATTCAGCCGAGCTGAGCCCTTCAGCAGAGGCACAGGGGTCGGCACCCAGCAGTGAGCAAAGCCCCACACCTATCCTGCCAGCCCTGTCACTGGTGCAGTCTGGCCAAGATACCTGCTGTGTCTTTGGTGTTTGATTGTCCCCAACTGCTAAAGGGACATTTCCTTCTTTGTTTGTAAAGGGATAGAAACTCTCATTTTCTATGTGGTAAAACACACATATGCATGCATACAGATGCAATACTTGTACATACATACATGTACACATAAACTCTCTAGTGCTCCAGGATTTGTTTTGATCTAGGATTGAAAGCTGTAACTTCAGGCCTGGGGAATTTTTTTTGTATTTCTGAAGTAACCATAAATCCTGCCTGATTCTGAATCCTTATTTCTCAGACCCTAAATCACCATCCATTTATCTTCAGATTTCATGCATTGTATGATGTAGGGTGTTCTGAATTTCCAAACAGCTTCCATAAATTATTTAGACCTGAAAATGCCATGTTAAAAAAAAAGTAGAAGTAAATAAACTGAGCATCTTTGCTAGTGATGGAGCCCTGAGAATAAAAGCAGAGTGGCTTTTGCTCCCTCTTTTGGCCATGGCCTGGTCAGAACATCCTGAAGATCAGGACAGCAAGATCTTTGGCATGACAGAATGTGGAGAGGATACATATGTCAAGAGACTTTTCATACTTCAGGAATGAAGTTGATTTTGCAGCTGCAGTCTGAAGTTAGGGAGAGAAAAGAAGGCAGCTATCTTATGAGCCTTTGGATTGCTCAGCCTAAGCAGTAGTCACTGTGTACCAATGTTTAACAACTGTTAAAAACTGTTGAACAACAAATCGGCATAGGCACGTATTAATGGAATTCTACCACTTGCAATGGGGAGTCTGCAAAACACAAGGTCAAATTAGCTGAAACATTGGAGTCTTTTGTCTTACATCTGCTCTCCTTCCCATCTTGCTTTTTGAACTGTGTTTTATTGAATCTCACAGCTCTTTCAAGCTGTGGCATTTGGTGAAGGAAAGGCTCACACATTCACACTTCAAATATTTAAAGTCCTCTTAAAACTCAAAAAAGTAAGTTGCACACTAGAGTGGAGGGGAGCTAGGACTGCCAAGTGCTGTATTATCTCAACTGCTTGATCTGGCAGAGGTAGTGGATGTCCTGGAGAACCACACTGAAGCTTTGTGGTGAACACTGACTCAAGTTGCCCAGAGAGGTTGCAGAGCCTCCATCCCTGCAGATATTCAAGATATATGGATACAATCCTAGGAAACTGGCTCTGGCTGATCCTAGTTGAGCAGGGGTTGGACTAGATGATTTCTAGAACTCCCATCCTACCTCAGCCCTTCTGTCAGTCTTTGATGAAAGTGCCTTTCATATCTTTGAATTAGTGACTTCATTCAAGTCTTCCTGGCTTGAAATGGCACTCGACAGACTTGTCACTGAAGTGAGAACAGTGTGTGGGCCTGGAAGTGGTGACAAACAGCAGGATGTCGGCACTTACCAGTATCCAGCAACATTGTTAGTGCACCGGGTTACAGCCAAGGTGTGTCTGGTGGTGGTACTGCTCGTGATCCTGCGTCATGCTGCCATCTCCTGGGATAACCTCTCCATAACTCCTCCTGCCTCAACCTACCTGGAACCTCCTGGTCACTCTCGTGTCCTTCCTCATCCTCACTAAACCACAGCATGCCAGATCAGCAGTGTTACAGAGGATGCTACCAGGCCATGGGAGGTGTTTTGGGGTTTGCTGTTTCAGAAGGTCAGTGGCAGGGAAGGTGCCTGTGGGTTGGGTAAAATATGAGGTTTAGAAATCTCTACATCATCTTCCATGACTCATTCCCCAGGGCAATGCCTGTAAGGCTTTGGCACCCTGGAAGGGATTGCTTTTGTTGGGTTCCTTCTCTGGAGCAGCCTCACAAAGCTGTGCAGGAGTGAGCTCTGTCTCCTGGAGCTCTGTAGAAGAGTGCAGCAGTGCAGTTAACTGAACCAGTTAAGCTTTTCTGATCCTAGGCTAGCACCAAGTGGTGCCGCATGTTTGATATTCATACCACAAGGCGTGAAACAGAGCCCCATGCCCAGCTAAACTCCTGTGTGCACCCTAAATTCCTCAAGGCTGCACAGTAGATGTAGATGTATCTCCTATCCATGAGTTCCAGTTTATATGCACCACTGGTGTCTCTGCTGTATCTGGAAACCTTATTTAACCAGGAAATCCTTGAACTGTGGTCATTAAACTTCTTTAAAAATATGTCTAAATGTCAGTGGCATACATTTATAAATAAATGTGCTGCTTTGAGGGGTTAAGAACAGCATCTAGTTTCTTGTGATGTTGTTGAAATGACCATGATATGCTGAACTTCAGCGGAATTCCTTCAGCTGTGCTACTAGTTTTGGGAGAAATTTCAGGGGGTTTTGATAATTATTACCTACATTTTCCTCATTGTGCTTCCCTGGAATTCTGCACGTTTTCTCTTACGGAATAGAAGTGACCTACTTTAGTGTTATACTGCATGTAGAATGACTGCTTGTGTTTTCTCACCAGAGTTTTTTGCAATTAGCAGTGAGTCGCTGGTAAATTAAAAAAAAAACCCTCTGTATGAAGAGAGATTAAATCTGGACCTATACTTGCATATAGATCTTTGTGGCCTGCTGTATCAGGTTAATGCAATTTGCTTGAATATTTTTTGCCAAAACTTTTCCTTGAAGTTCCTAAATGCAGCAAGTTCATTCATTCTCCAGGGAGTTTTCCTGTTTCCCAGTTTATCAGAGAAAGTCCTAACTGCCAGGTACTGCAGTGGCTTAAGGAATTCAGCATGAGAAGAATCTGGGTTCCGAACTGAGGTCTCTGGAACTCTGGGAAGGACTTTAATGATAAAACATGTGAGAAACAGCTTCTCCAGTGTCCAAGGAGATGTTAAACTACTCTTGGGGTGAATCAGTTTCCAGGGCTGGAAGGCTTCATTGGCATAAATAAGCAGTTTAGGGGTTGAAAGGATTAGAAAATGTATCTGAACACAAGGTGGCACTGTAGGAATTAATGTTACAAAGTTTAATCCATTTTCTGAGTTAATGGGTTTTTTTGTGGCGCTCTTAATAGGCCCACAGAGAGTATTCTTCCTTCCACATCTATGTTTTCAGGAATTTGTAAGGGCATATTTACTGTAAAATTAATAGGAATCAACCACAGCAGTGTGGCTTAGCTGATCACAGGCTCTGCAATTTTTACTCTGATAAAACTGAACAAACACAATGCAAATACTAACCCCTTCCCCACCCAGTTTACAAAAATGTGAAAGTATAGAGACTGAGGAACATCTGTGGTGTTGACTAACTTACTAACTTCCTAAGATTGGGTTGATCTGTATCATCTATCTCCTGTTCCTCTCTTAGTTGCTTTGCCCTATGTGTAAAATGTATGATCATTGGGCCAGTGGCATTACTTTCATTCTACTTTGCATGCGGCCTCACGGGGCTATCCAGTATGTGATCAGATTTCTAGCATCTGTTAAAATATACATCAGTTTTAAGTTAAAAGCCATGCTTTTAGCTATTGCTAGGCTCAAGAAGTTTATCTCAAGGACTCTTTATCTCAATATCTTCAAGTTGTGATAACCACTTAAAAAAATCTGTAAGTCGAAGTCAAACTTACTTTATTGCTGACTTGGGTCTGGTGATTTCACATCTCATTGGTTAGAAATGTAGTGGAACAAGATGTTCTATTGAATTTACAGAAGATTTTCTGAAGTGTGTCTCATTCTTTCATTGCTGTTTCATTTTCATAGGCATGAAAACGTTTATAAAACATATCTAGTCTCAGTTTGCCTTGTTGGATGTCATAAAATATACAGTGCACATACAGTATTTGGGCTGAGGAGGTGTCCAGTATTTTTTTAAAATATGTTCACAAATACTGATCAAATTATTAGAACTTGGAATCCTATCATCAGCCACAAGTGCTCAAAAGCTGTGAACTGCTTTTCACAATCGAGGCATTATCTCTCAAAGCACAATATGCTTTTTTCTTCTTATGGTCCCAAACACTGTGTTTTTCGAGCCTGGTTTCTAAGGACACAAAATTATACTTAGATGGTTGGTTCAGACCTTCTTTTCACAGTGTTATGATCTATAGGTATTTTTATAGAAAACTTTGAAATGCTCATGCTTATCCAAGAGCTGTAACTTTAGCAGAAGAAAATATGTGATAAAACAGTAACTGCTGGAAACGTGTTCAAAATTTTTTCACGCAACTGGCCATGGCACCAAAGTGTGAAGCTGTGAGTTTGTCTGTATCTTTTTAACAAGATTATTTAGCTATGAATGATTGTCTTTATACAATTAGAGGGCACTTTATTTTTCTGTAGTTTTTTAGTCCCAGAACTTCCTGCACTGACTGCCAATCATGGTATCACACAATGCAGATATCACAATGGCTAAAAGCAACGCCCCTTGTCATGTGGTGCAAATGCCTGCCAGGGAATAACACCTTCAAGTTACTACCGGGAAAGATCAGGGTCCAGCTACAACCTAAACTAAAAATTTTGGTCTTACTTTTAGTTTGTGATTCCATCATATGTCAATGAGTCCATGTCAGATAAATGTATCAGTCAAGTTTTATATGATTTTCAAATAAAAGCTTGCATATAAATGATGGATGATACCCCCAAGGAAGTTTGAAGGCTGACCACTGATCCAGAAGGCTTGGAGTTATCTGGTCTTCACTGCTCTTCCTTTAAAACATCTCAAGTTTGCACAATACTTAATTATCTGGAAAGAGAAATTATATAAGGGGCTGCTGAAACCTCCCAACGCAGTGCTAGTACATTGCTTAACCAATTCTCTGTCAGAGCCACCATATAGTCAATCTCCAAGACACTCAAAAACATTTCTCAGCTATGGGATTCCCAAAGTCAAAACTTGTAGGTGTCACCATCTATAAATCCACCAGCATCCTGAGAAGTCTCACAGCTGGAAAGAAGTGGAGGGACTTGTGTCAAGAAATAATCTTGGGTCATGGGAAGCTGTAAAGTTTAGCCCATGTTGGATCTCTGAGCAGCTAATTTGCTGTCAAGTGGCACTGGTCCTGAGGATGCTTTGTGCTTAGCTCAAGGTCCTGTGACAGTGAAGCAGCAGTTTTGAAGGTGGTTGTGGTACCAAACTGGTGTATAAGCATCTTCTGTGTTCCTTTTAGTTTTATGATCTGGCCCTCAGTTCCTAGGAAATAATTTGTCTGACAGATGTCAGCTCAGTGACATATGCTGGGAAGGCTTGGCTTAGCCCTACTTTATAAGGAGGATATGAGTCTGGCAGTGATTCATAACTGAATAGTTGCAAGCCTTTATTCTCAAACTACTTTGAAATATGACAGCAGCAGAACTCAAATAAATAGAAAACCTGTATTTCTGTTTTTCAAAATTTTTTTAAATTTCATTTTACTCTTTCTAAATATGTGAAAAATGAAGCCTGGGTGAACATATGTGTATTTATTAAAACTCAGTTAGGAAATTCCTAGTGAAATGAATCATCTTGTCTCTGGGCAGGGGAGATTGTATACCTAGGTAATCTTGAAGGTCTCTTTCAGCTGATACCATTCTATGATTTTATAGTATCAATAGTTGAAAGTGTCTTTGACAGTATCATGTTGAGTATAGAACAAAAATACATATTCACAAGTTGTTTGTCTTGTGTACATAACAAATTAGGGAAGTATTCCAATTATTTACACGTTAGCTGTTAATAACTGTCTAACTGTTGTTACTGTTGGTTGTAGTAACCACCCAGTTAAATTAATATGTTGTATATGCTAATCACAGCAGTGATCAGTGTAAGACAGTTTTGGCTATATAATGTTTATTCTTTGATACTACCTAGAGCAGGTACAAATTTCATGTGGCATTCATTTCAATCTGCAGCCTCTGCTCTACGAGAAGACATCTGGTTACTAAATAATAAGATTCAAATGGTAGGCTTAATTTCCAGATCTTTTTTTTTTAATCCTGAATAAAATGTCAGCAATCAGAACTTCTCAAAAATGAGAATGCCAGAGTGGAAAAAAACAGAAAAGATTCAGTACAAAGGGCTGAATTCCTGTTTTTCCCTAGTTTGGGCTAGCAGGTACGATAGGGGGTGGGCAACAAGAGAAGCCTATTATTGTGGCTTAATTAATCAGTGCCAGTCAGCTGAGCTGCACTAAGTACCATGTGCACAACTGCTTAATAAAGCAGTGGAACAGAGGTCCAAGCGTTTTGTCACTCTTTTGGAGTGGGTGGTGAACGCCCAGAAGGCACAGTGCTGTGGCTGTGCCGTGGGGAGACACAGCACCTTCCCGGGCTCAGCTGGTGAGCAGTGGGAGTGAATATTCCTCACACTTAGGTGGTACCCAGGCCTTGTCCCTATGACTGCACTGGAAGGACTCTGGAGCATTCCTAGTTATCAGTAACAGAAAAAGGTAATGAAAATGAGAAGTTTGCTAATGATAGTTTAGTGGATCTCAGCTTTTTCTAAATACAAGTAAAGACCAGTAGTGTAAATCACTTGGATTCATTTCCCAGGAACAAAGGCTTTTAAAAATAAATCTATACAGTTACTTCTTGAAAGCTTGTATTATGTAGCTGAGGGAGAAGGATCAGCCTGATTTTTTTTTTTTTTGTAGACAGAATAAAGTCTACTGATGCCTCTGACATACACAAGTAGATAATGACAGCTCTTATCTGAAATGCTCAGTGATATAAAGATTTCTTTGCGTTAGTCTACAATGTGAAAGGAAAATGATCAAATGTAAGCCCAAGTCTCATTCCTCAATGATAGAATTCCTCTGCTTTGTTCATAGCAAATTAAAAAGACATTTGAAAGCAGGAAGGTTTGAGATTTGATTTGGAAGAAGTAGAACTCTAGCATATAAGTAGTAATTTCAATTGATCTATAGTAGTTATCTGCTCATGGTGCAGTGCTTCAAAGGATGAAAACCGAAGTGTAGGTTAGAAAAAGCTCCATTTTGCAATAAATAAGCCAGCCACTTTTTGATGAGACAAAATTTCTCTTTTAGTCAGGAACTTCTGCAGATGTCCTAAATGACCTTGGTGAGACATCCCTTTGTAACTCATTGCACTGCCACTATACAGCACCTTGACTCCTTTCTTGGGGGCAGGTACTGCTCAAATGTCAGCCACTGTGGAGTGCTCCTGACCAAAGGACTTGGAGTTGGACCCGTGGGGGTGCCATCTTACCCCAGATCCTCCCTTAGGACTGAACATATGTTTTTATACTGTATTTAAGTAAAGCAAGTGATGCTTATCAGGATCTTGGCATCAATATTTAAATTGAAGTATAGCAGTTCCATCCCTGTGCTTCAAGGAGACTGTTTCCTGCTCTCTTTCTTTTAGGCGTTTCTGCCCTGGTCTCTCTGACAGAGGTTTCTGTATCCTAGAAGGATGAAGCAAGGTTTGCCTCTCATTTGGGCACACTGCAGAATAAAAAAAAAAAAAAAAAAAAAAAGGAAAGCAGGGAAAAAACTTTGAAATTTAAAGATTTCTTAAAACACTAGGCACCTTTGTCCAGAAAGCCTGAGAAGTTCACATTCAAGGAAACATGGTCACTGTTGACTCTAAACTTTTTCCTTAGAAAGTACTTACTGTAGCAAGTATAGAAGTCAAACACCTACCTTGTATCACATATTTACATACTTTCAAAAGAACTCTATCATCTGACAATGCTCTTATTAATGTTTTTTTTAGTTTTAGGTAGTCCTGCAAGGAGCAGGGATTTGGAATCAATGATCCTTATGGGTCACTTCCAATTTGAGATATTCCATGATTCTGTATGTAACAGGAAAACTAATGAATTTTCAGCTTGAAAGCAACTGCTAAACAAAGAGAGGAAGATAGTTTCTCTTTCACAAAGCTCTCTGTCTGCAAACTGCTGGAAGGTCGAAGAATACAACCAGAGATTCTACTATATATTCCCTCTCTCCTTTCCTCCTCCAAGCTCCTGCACAGTGTGCCCAAACACACCCACAAGAGGACCCACGTAGATAGTATACATACTGAGCAGGTTCATTAGGGTCCTTGTTTCTGTTTTTCATGTGTGTAACACAGCCATGGACACCCATTTCCCTACAAGCTCCTCTGCCTGACAGCAATGTCAATGTTTTAATTGTACAAATAGTAATAATACGTGTAAGGTTTTGCAAAGTGGCTTCCTATACTCATGTCACATCCGTATTCTAAGTTTGAAGCCTTGAAATGGTACCTAAAATTAAAATGAATGAGATTCTTACTTTAAATAGTTAAATTATTGCAAAATTTGCTGAAGAGATTATATTTCAGTTATGATCAAAAAAACCCAATCATTTCTCAGTAATAGGACTGCATTTGTGATTTCTAATTAGCACTGTGCCTGTGGTGAGCGATACAGAGTGATGCTGTTTCTCTTTTCTAATGTGAGACAGAAGGTCTTAATACTTTTTATTTCTCAATAAAGAAAATATTATAGGGTTGGTTTTCCTATTGAAAGAATTTTTATTCGCTGGAACGACACAAAGAATCACAACCTGTTAATGTATTCCCACCATTATGAATGGTGGGAACATCTTATTAGTGAAAGTCTCTGGGTATTTGCAATCTTACTTTACCATCAGAAAAGATATGGAGCAATCAAGATAGTTCTAAAAAGTCTCATAGGAGATCATCTTCCAGGAAACTAATACAAGGCCATTTTGTGAGCAATTTGTCATTGGCAGAACTTGCAACCCTGAAAAACTGATTCACAGTAGTAGAAGCTCTTTTTGATTATCTTCACTGGCACTGTTGGCTTCCATCAGAGTTTGTGTAACTTTCACCCCTTGAAAACTAAAGAGAAAGCAAATAGGAATTTACAAAGGGGAGGGTCTAGAAATTCCGAATCTTTTGCCACATTGGCATCATGTCCATGCATTGGGACACAGGAGATAGAGGAGAAGGTCATTCTAAGGGCCTGAGCTTACCCTTTTTCAGGTAAATTTCTGCCAGAGACTTTGAAAATTTTGGATTAATAAGGTCTACAGGTATTTTTTAACAGCGCCAGTTTCAAGCAATGAGGCCAGCTCCAGGGCAATACCATTTGCAGCCACTATAACACCCTTTCCCTGTATTGAAACAAAATGTTTCAAACTTTGTTGGCTGTAGCTGGCATCTCAGAGCTATATTATAGAATCACAGAATCACAGAACAACTAGGACACAGGATACAAATGACAATGTTATGAAACAAGCTTCAGCAGCAAGTCACATTATTCATATCTCATGATCAAAACCAAAACCGTGATTTTAAACAAGTTCAATTGCAAAGAGAAAATGCTTGTCTTATTAGTAAAGTGGTAGCTAAAATATGTGTGTCCTACAGGTATCTATTGTGTCTATCTAGCAAAACCTACAAACAGCAACATCTACTCATAGGATCACAAATGGGTGTGGTGGGTGAGCAAGGGTGAACCAGAGCAAGGCAAAATTCTATTATAAACATCTTTTTTTTTCTTTAATGACTATGGTAATGGTCCCTTTGTAAAGGTCTGACAGCTATTTGCTGATGCTGGCAATGTCTTCTTTTTTCTAGCTGAAAGAAAGCACTGAGGATACAGTTAGAAACCTTTTCATTTTTTTGATATTGGTGGTCTCAATGTAGTAGTTTAATATGCATAATCTTTTTTTGTTAAGGAGTTAGCTTTTGCAAATTTATAACATTCTGGCATGCCTGTGTCATAAGATTATATTGTAATCATCAAACTCTCTTTTGTTGCCAAGACATTGACATCCTACTTCATTTTCAATTTAAAGTGTAAATGTTTTTCCACCACTCACACAGGTATAAGCACATGTATTGATGTATTTGTATACGAGTTGGCTAGGCCCAATAGAACTGTAATGAAAGAAGAGCATGTACATGGATGCGAATATTCCATCTCAGTTGGCAGGGAAGAGGAGTAGTTCTTAAAATCTGCTTGTCATGTGAGTCCATTCAGATTTTCCAAAGTACCTAGAGAGCAGTATCTTTTCTGTTATTGACATGGAGATACAGATTTGATTTGAGAAATTTGCCCATAACAGGCAACTGAGAAGGAAAAATAGCATAGAAAAAGTGAGAAAGGAAAAAATTAGAGAGTGGCACAAAACTCTACAGTTTCAGGAGCTAGTGTGAAATGTTTACTTTTGGCTGATCATTTTAAAGAGCAGGATCCTGTTGGCATTTGTTCCAGTATATTTGCTTTAATCTTCAAAGTACGGAGTTGAGAAGGAGGTGTGGCAGGATAAAAGAATTTCGAATTAGAAACTCTTAAGAAGCCTGTTAAAGAGGTTTACAAGATGTATTTGAATTTCCCTACCCTAGAACTCTCTCTTTGAGTGTCTTGCTTTCTTTTCTTTCACAGTCTGCCTTAGAAGCTACTCTGTTAATTAGGTAAAATGTTAACCTTTTTAATACCATACTGCTCTTGTTCTTATAGGTCATTACTCTTTCCATATCAGTTAATTTATGCTATTTAAAGTTTTTTTAAAATATTGATTCTTGCAAATGTGTAATAGTCCTTTCTCCACAAAACATCAAATTTAGAAGGCTGGTCTTAGGTCGAACATTGTTCTCTTACATCTGATTTCAGCAGCATTGTCTCTCACTTTTAAGGAGCTCATTCTCCAGGGATCATGGTCTCTGAGGGATAAGCCACCTGGACGTATTCACAAAACAAACTCTGTAGGTAAACACCCTAGTGGGCAAACATTTCCCCCCCGAGAGCTGGCATCTTGTGCACCCGCATTGTTCCGCCCACAGCCGGGTGTGTTTGTGTGTTTGCAGGTTTTATGTCCTGTTGCAACCTTTGTGATGAGTTCGTGATGCTGGCAGCCAAAAAGGCAAAAGGAGATGCAGAAGTGGAGGGCCTCTGAAGCATCTCAAAAAACAAAACAACATCTGTGCTCTTTTCTGCACTCTCTAGGCACGTGAAGGGCTGGCAGATATGCATGTAGTGTTAGGCAGCTGTGGAAGCTTCCAGATCAAGTGCTGTCCTTAAAAAGCACAATTGCAGTGGAGGGTTTCACCCAAACTACAGGATGACTGATTTTAAAATAAAATTACACACTAGTGTAGAGTAACTCTTTGAAATTTAGATTGCTATTACTTACTTTCACAAAACTAATTGCTTTATAGAAAGCCTTTCCCTTGTAGTTTAAGTTTTAAAAGTTTACCAACAATAGAAGATTATTTCAGTGACACAATTTATGCCATATTTAAATGTTTAATTTGTTTTTATGAGAGACAATAAACAAATACTTTGTGTTTGAATACTGTACCTTGGAAAAGTCACTGTCAAAATTAGTAAGTCTAATAATATGTATTTCAGAAAGGACAGCAAGAATTAATTTATTTTTCAGAATGCACATTAATTTCTGGTGGGTAATGCTTCATATGGAGTGATTAGTCCTATTTTTATATCCCTCACAACTTATCATGATTAAAATCACCACCATGTGCCAGATGTATTCATAGCATGGCAGCTTTTGTTTGACAAACCTGTCCACAAAGCACTGTACACCTTTGATTGACTCTAATCTATTAATGAGATTTTCAGATAGTTATTTCCATTGCTTTGGAAGACGTTTCAGCATTCCATTACTTTACTTTATACAAACTCTTAAGGACTATTTAACAATATAAGACACAGATGACAATGCTCTCATTTAGTAATTCTTCTAAAGATGTATAGACCTTCTTTGTGTGACCCCATAAGAATGAATTCAGAGCAAGTGTTTAGCATAACACCTACAAGAAATGGGAATGTGTGGGACGTGCAGCCTCCTGTGATCTGTGGGGTATGTTAGAACAAGGCTGTGAGGAGCCTTTGCTGAACAAGGAGTAGCTGGGGTGCAGCAGGCTTCTGGACAGCAGTCTGGACATCTGCTACCATCTTAATAGCAGCTGATCAGCTGCTGAGAATGTCTGATAAAATAATTTCTTGTCACAAAACCAAAACATTTTATGGAATCATGAACATAGAACTGAATATATGTACTTCCAGAATAGACGTACTTCTATCTTGAATAAAAATACTGTTTTATTAATAGGCAAGTGTTTCCTTCAATTTTGATTTTGCTCCTAAATTTAGTGTCTTTTTTACTACAGTTATTGTCTTGGGTGATGAGACTATTTAATCTAAATTTGTATCATTTAATTACTTTCCAGCTTGAGTTCAAAAATCTTGGTTTGGAATTGTTTCATTCTCTTTCTCTGAGGTTCAGAGTGTATGGTCCTTCATTCATTTGGGCATTCATACTTCTTGACCTCCTTTCACTGTCTGTAGTTGCAGGATGAAGTTGCCTCATTTACTTTGCTGATCCAAATACAGTCTGAGTTACAGACTCCAAAACTTTCCATATCAGGCTGTTTTTCAGGTTGACAGCAATACACAGTAATTTTCCTTACCTACTTAAATTTTTAATATTTAATAAATCACATTCAAATGCTAAAAATAGTTCAGAATTTTAATGGCCATTTGAAGGCAGAAAGACCACTGGGAGATACATTTCACTTAAGGCCATCTGACTTACATAAAACGTTAAGCCTATGAAGTAAGACCCAGCTTGCATCTACATATTGGAATTCTGCATCTGCCTGTCTAGCTTGGATCTGAATTTTAGATGTCTAGTGGAGAAAGCCTTCTAAAATAAGCACCTGCCTTCCGTGTCAGATGAATGGAAATTTCTGAAGTCCTCCAGAGGGAGAACCTGTCTGCTTGAATTCAAGCATCTAAATAGGTATTTATCTCTCAGCTCAATGGTGAAATTGAAAAGGTAAATTTTGCTTTAGTAACTCAATAGGTAATCTCTCACCAGGTTCCAAAATGAAATGAGCAAGTAAAGATCTGCTTATGCAACAGTTACACCACTGGCATGTGGAGAAGAGAAGGTGTGATTTAATCTGCTCATAATTCTACCTAGAAACACTACCAAGGGCATTTTATCTGTTGCCTTTTTCAGCACAGATCAAAAATGGTTATTTGTGAAAACTTGCTTTAGCTGGAAAATACATAAACCAGGATAATTTCTTCTTAGAAAACATATTTGCCTCACTTTAAAGGTACCTTTAAAGGATATAGTTTTTTAAGTATTATTTATAACAATTGAACTATGGGGTAGTTCAGCAGCAATACTTATGCATGTGACTTTCACCTTAAAGATGTGGAGATTTTTTGGAATGGTCCAAATGCAACACTGTCAGCAATCAGAGTTTCCGACTGACAGAAAAGATTCTTTTTTGTATTATAAGCTTGTAATTTAAAAGTAACCTTTCAGCAATATTTTCCAATAAGAGATATGAGAGTCCATCCTCAACAAGTAACAAGAAAAAGCATATATAAACTTTTGAAATAAAAACATGAATCTTAGTATAATTTCATATTGTGGTGGTATGAGGCAAATCTATTTTTCCAAAGGGGATGGACAACATGGCTTCCTAAGACAATTATTTTGAATAGGTTTCAGTTTGACATGGGCTAACATTAGTGACTTCAATCTGAAGTGATCTGGAAAAGGTTGAGTCATAAGAACAAACTTGAGTTTTAAAATAAATAATAGAAGAATCCCCATGATCAGAATTTGACTGATGTGTTCATGTTACTTTGAACAGGTGTTCATATAAAATTTTGCTACAGTAGTTCTTAATTTTAAAAAAGATTGTCATTATATAGAAGTCCACAAACAAAACAGAAGATGAAAGGCAGTGTGGTGACCAGTGCTATGCCAGCAAAGCCCCGTGTGAAGGACAGACACCATCCCTGGCCATGGCCAGCTGGCTGCTCAGCACTGTAGACTGTCTGAACTACTTTGGAAGTTTCCTGGGAAGAGGACAAGAGTTGATTGGTTCAGCACTAGGAGCTTGTTTCTGTCTTTTCCTTAATGCCTTCAGTTTGAAAGGAGAAAGTACTTGATTGAGTTGCATATATCAGCGGGGTCTGATACAGGCCAGAAATGTCCTGCTGTCAAGTGTCTGTCCAGAAGCCTCAGAGTTCAGAAAGGAGGGGGCAGAAACATCCCTTCCAAGCCCAGTGCATCCCTTTCCCCACTTGCCTCTTCCCCACACTGGCAGGTACATCTATGTTGGTCAGCGGTGTTGAGGCTGGAAAGCACATGGACATATGGACCATAGTATTAATAAAAATACTCTAAAAAATTTATGTTGTTTTTACTATTCCAGCTTTGCTCAAGAATGTTGTCCACAATGCAATTTCATGTTGCTTTCATGTAAAAAGTAACAAACTTTTAATCTATTTACAAGATGAAATCAGCATTTCTTTTACTTCACTTCTATATTTCTTTTAAAATTTCTGTGTTTGGAACCTTTTTCATGAGTAAAGTATGATTATACAATAAGCATATTAGGTTTATGGAAATGTGCATCAGATCTGTAGTCAGTTAAGATCATACATATGAAGCTTAAAAGTAAAACTATTGATTTGAAATGTTTATTGGGAAAGAAGCTATGTGGATGTTTATGAATTATGGATGCTTCCCATAGCTAAATATTACCAGTAAGCTTAATGTTTTCTCTTTTTCATTTATTTCAGTTTTTGTATCTGTTGTAACACATCCTGGGATTTAAATAACTGGAGCGATTTCCAAACAGGGTGTCATTGGTGTATTCCATTCTGAATTCAATGTCAATTCAAGTGCAGAAAGCAGGAGCTATTAAAGGGGATTACAAAAGTCAATATTTAGACTATTACCAGTGCCTAATAAAGCTGATTCTTGAACATATTCACTGGGTATATGAAGTGTATAGAAGGAAGGACTCTATTTGTCTACAAAACACTTGAAAGAATAATATTGCTGGCAAACATTGTTAGAATAACCCTATGGCAGTACCTTCTGCCTGAGGAGTGTGTGTGTTTATATGAAATTAATCAAATCATGTTGATCTTTCCAATTTTAATAGTTTTAAAACCAATTCTAATAATTCTTCAATAAGCATCTGTCTATTCCTTATGTACCCTTTAAAACCTTGACCTTCCCTTACTGTAACTTTAAAAAAATCTTTGGGTCCTGTATTAGTCAAGGAACACTTCACAATGTGTTTCTTTGTAATTTTTGAATTATCTTTGTAAGAATATTTTTAAAAGCTTTTGTATGCCTGATCCCTCTTACACATGGTACTGACAGCTGAAAGATGAGTTTTTGGCCTGGCATTTAAAGATAGTGAAGCACCTGAAGCTGCAGAGAGACCCTATTTTTATAGATGGAGTTTTGGGGACCTAAGCCTCTTTGATTTCCATTAGTTTCAGTGGAAATTGGGCATGTTATCAGCTTCTGAAGTTCCTCATCTATACATAAAAGCCAGTACCTTCAGGCTTCTGACTTTCAAATATGTGACCTTCAAGGTACATTGTCTTCAGTAAACTCAGCCTTGTAATTTGCTCCTTGAACTTAGGCACTCTAAATTCTTTTTGGGAAGATCAGCATTAGGGCTGCAATCACTTGATCTTACAACATTTCCCAATGGGAAGATAGAACACTAAGACAACAACACTAAGATTTTCTTCTGCATATCCTTCTCGGTCCCGCGTGGTACAGTGCTGATTTTTGTCCCACAAGGATGCTGTGTCCTGAACAACGCGCTCTGGGGCGCGAAGGGTTTGCAGGAGCAGAGGTTTACCTAGCACTGTGAGCAGCTCCTGCCCTTGGGAAGCAGCCTGCCCCTCTAGGGGGAGGGGAGGGTGGGCGATTGGGGATCACAGGTTACAGTCCCAGAAGTGAGAGGAGAAGAAGACAGCCTAAGTGGTGTAGAAATTAATAAAAAAGAGTGAGATACACTTTCTGTCTAAAGGGCATTTGCATTCTACACAGAGCACATACTGGCATGCCTCAGCCCAGTGCCTACCACACAGTGGCAATTTCAGCAGCCTTCCAGCTCTTCTTCACTGCAGCTGCAGAGCATCCCTGCTTGTACTGTGGCACACTCATATGCTAAGAAGTAAAGTGTATCTTTTTATGTTTTCTACTGTAAAACAGAATTTCATCCAGTGACTTGTTTCTGTTGAATTATCCCCAAAATTGTTCCTGCTATCACTTTGGAAGCCAAATCTAGTGATGCGTTGGTTTGACCTTCCATTGGTAGGCTGGGGATTTGGCCTTTTCCTATTACTAACTAAACAGCAAGCCAATTTCAGCAGTTCATAGAGCAGAACCTAAGTCATGCGTGATCTCCCCCAGCTCCAAAACAAAGAAACAAAGAAACAAACAAACAAACAAACAAACAAAAAGAAAAACAAAAAAAACTGAAAAGAGAAGAAAAGAGAAAAAAGCTAGTTGGTATATTCATTTCACAGAAGTTGGTGAAATCAGAAAAAGTAACTTGGCACAAGAAACAATTTTAAATAATAGATTTCAAGGCTCAAAATAGTCTTCTCATAACATCTAGAAAGTCCTGCTGCAGCCCAGTTCTCAACTGTCTGTAAAATTCCAGTGAATTTAAAATCAGTAAGGGGAGGGAGAATCGTTCCTTCAGCAAACTGGGTTGAAGGGGAGGACCCCATTAAAAAATCAGGATACTTTGGCAGTTGCCTCTTAAGATTAAAACCAAAACTAGTTAAGTGAATAGGATCTGTCAATTTAGAAGTTACAAAAAATAGTAATAGCTAAACTATTTGTGACAATAAACTGATCCTAAACCAACATATTTTAGATATCATGGATAGCACTGGAATTCACTATGTATACTTTAAGATCTCTGCGGATACATTGCACCACAGCTGTTAATTATGGACCAGATTTTTGTCTAAAAGTGACCTGATACGACATCAGACACAAAGAGTGTGTGTGTCACCACCAGTAGATCACAGTCATAATGCTGAGTTTGAAGTATCTGGTTATGGATTGCTGTCAGGAACTTCAGAAAGAAATGTAACCAGTAGGTTCAGGTTGTGCAACTTCTCAGCACATTTGCTGAGAGGAAGGAGCACACTGTTGTGGTTAAAGCGCAGGTCTGGGAGCCAGGAGGTCTGGATCTATTCGTGGCCATGTACTGTGACCTTGGATAAGTCAGGTTATCCTTTCTGGCACATCCGGTATTAATATCTATGCTGAGATAAACACATTGCGAAGTTGTTTCTATTGTGGTCACTACTCTTCTGAGGACATCTTTGTCTTCAAGGCAATGGGAACGATAGGGGAGCAGCAGGAGAAAGTTTGGGGTTTTTTCCAGGTTGAGCCAGTAACTTCTCCAAGTTCACACGTGATTAACTTCAGTGTAATACATGTCTTTCCTCTAAGAAGTAAGTGTCACCCTGCATGGACCAGAGAGCTTTGGTGGGACTTGCCTGTTCTCCCCATGCACTGAAACATGGGAATAAGTAGTGCATGTGTAATATTTAATAATCTGAACTCCTTGCGTGCTCTTCAGTAGCATGAAAGGCTGTAAACTTCTCTGCCGAGAGGAGTGCTGAGAGGAAGCAGTAGCAAGACTCTTTCTTATTTGTGGACACTAGAGGGCATTAGAGGAATATTTTGCTAATACATCTACGTTTAAAAAAAAAAATAGAGGACAAAATAATTTCCTAAATCTCAGTAGTATCACTAGTAATGCTTGCAGATGGAGGGTTGTACCAGGGATTGACAGTTTTTCATGCTTACCTGAATTGTTATTCCCAGAACATTGCTAATCATACATAACACATCTCAGGCATTAGCTTAAAAGGACGCTCTATGTTCTGAGATATGTGACTAAGTAACATAATTGTAGCTGAACAAGGCAAAAAAAAAGGGCATTACGGATTTGGTTGTTCATACTGTGGCTGATCGTAGTCCCAACTGCTTCTGCACTGTGCTTCCAGATCAGGTGGTGGAGGAGAATTTGCACAGACATCTTTCCCTTCTGGACACAGACCAAGTAGAAGCTGGTATTTTGCTTTGTCTCTAGCCATGGACTGGATACTAATAGTGATATAGAAAACAAGAAAACAAACAAATAACCAAAACCTAAAAACAAAACAAAAAAAATCAAACAAAAAAAAAGTCGGGAAAGCTGGATCACTAAAGCCACTGGAAGATGACAGTGTTCTTTGTGCAGCTCTGGGGGGTGGTTTTTGTGCAGAAGATGGTGGGTGGTTCTAATTTTCTGCTACCCTGTGACAATGGGAAAATAATAGTTGGAATATGAAAAATATGAGCTGTTTTCTTTACTGTCTGCGATGGGGAACTATGAAATTCTGTCAGTATTAATATTGCAAAAGGTAGAACAATATTTTCATTAGTCTGTTCTGCTACAGTTTTTCTTTCCTGCAGCAGCTCTGACAGATAGGACAGCAGCAGGAGGGAATAAAATAAAAGGAATTAGTCTGAATTTTTACGGCAGGCTTTTCATCACATAACAGGAGTGGGAGGCAAAAATAATAGAAGCATACTGCTATCAGGTAGAAAATTAATAATGTAGAAAACTGCATAAGAACACACACGTTTGATGTCAGATGCTGTGTAATGGGATTTGGCTCTCACTGGTGCTCATGAATTTCAAAGAACCACTGAGAAGATGCCCTAATGCTGAGCTCATTGCAAACATGGATTATTGAACCTGAAGCAAGTTCTGGAATTGTTGTATGAGTCACAAATTTTGAGCACATTTAGTTTATGATTGCGTGAAGCACCTGTACTGAGACACAGAAAACACCTCAGAAAGCTTTTGTCTGGTTGTCTTCGCATCACCATCGATATATTTGTCCCTATGTCACTGTCATACAGACTGATCTTAGCTGGAGTTCTCAGCTGTTGCTGTAATCCAAAGACTAAATCCTGCCTCCCAGCAACCATGCCTGCTACTCTCTCTGTTTCAAGAGATTTAAAACTTTGGCAGTTCACAAGTCTGTGACCAGTGGGCTGAATGGGCTTATTTTACTTGGAATTTAAAAGCAGGTCTAAATCATCCTTTCTTGTGCAAATGTTGGCAAACTCATCCTTTGCCTCCGTTAAAGAAGGTTTGACAGATGTGGCTGCACTAGCAGAGTACAACCCTCCTACATTTACTTCTTACCATGAGTGATTTTTTTCTTGTACAGCTTAATCCAGAAATGGAACCAGGTAGGTCACAGAACTGTTTCATGCCTGTATGACAGCCATACTGGGCCATTTTCTGGGAAAGTGACATATTTTATGGGCTAAATATTGTTTCACTGTCCGGACTGGTGCAATCATTCTGGTGAAGCCTCTGGTGTGTAGGTGAGGCCTTGCTGATGCCAGGGGCTGTACTGAGTAGTAGCAGATTTGCTCACTTGACTGGGGCCTGAAAAGGAGGGGCAGATGGTTCCTGCCATTCCTTTTGGAAGTCAGGGAAAAGAACAAGTTCCAAATTTTTCTGAACCCACGCTGAATAAACAGGGAACATGTCCATGCATAAAACAAAAGTGTGATACTAGCTCCTTTTTGCCAGCTTGCTCCAACTGGCTCTGAGGACACAGATTTTAGCAAACGACCTGCCTGCCAGGATCCCCAGCTCCTGCTGCCATCTTTAGCTCATGCAGAAGCACTCACTGCTGCCATCCTTCCCTATGGTTAGCATGGCTGACCTGGCCCTGGCACTGACCAAGCCTGCCCTTGCTCTGAGGTGCCAGGATGCCCTCAGTATCCTGCACAGAGGGAAAACAGCCTTTTGTTCCACCTATGCAGTGGTGTGATTTTTAACTTCTGGGTCTGTGTGTTTTAAAGATTTGAGAACTCACACTGTGCCCCTGGATAGCTGATCTTTTCATAATGTTACCTTGCATTTCATTGTAGCCAGGCGGTGTTGTTTAAGTTCTCTTTCTTTCTCATACAGAAGGCCAAATGGTGATAAGCTCCTTCTCCCCTGCCTTGCCATCAAAGTCTGGTAGATATTTACCTACCCCTCAAATTGTAGTTTAAGTGGATTTGTTTTCATCCTTAGGTTGTTAATAAGTTCCAAGCTGAAGCCTTTTCTCAGACAGCATTGAAAATGTTATTTCAATTACACACTAGTGCATTCCTGGCCCTTCCAGCGGGATGAGATTGCCTACCACAGAAATAAAGTGTTATTTACAGTAAAGACACTTAATGGATGCTGGCATATGTGTCTTTGTAATGTCATATCTGCATGACTGACAGTGGATGCCAAAGAGAGCAGCAAAGGTTTCTTCCCTACCTTTGACTCTCCCACTGTTTGGCAGAGGAGAGCAGACAGCCTAGCTCTCAGAAATACTATTTTTGTATTGCACAGAAGCAAGGGAATGAGACTTTCAACTGGCATGTGCACTTGATGCCCATTTTTTGTCTACTTGAAAATGTGCAGGAAGAAAAACCATGGTAACAGAAACTAGTTATGGATGAAACATCCTGGTGAGTATTTTTTGAAAACAGTATTCTCAACTGTCTGAATAATTTCAGTTCCTCCTCTCTGTGGTGCTTTCATCAGATCTTGTTCTGCAGTGTGGTTTTGCTACTGAGCATTATGCATTACTGATTTAATTTCTACCACAAAAGAGGTGCCAAGTCATTTCCAAAGATGCACAGATACTGGCATGAACTTAGACAGGAAAACTGAGGTGACAAACCCAAACTAAGCAATACAGTCACCGACAGATTTAAAAAACAACTATGATATGGCAAATCTTGTCCAGACGTGAATGATATTTTGAGAGCTTCAATTGCATGAAGTTTATCCTGGTCACTATTTCAAATTAATTTTCCTCTAAACAATTAGACTGGGAATAGGATGTACCTACAGTAATATTGAGAGAGTGTTTCACTCAATGGATCCTTTTTAAAGACCAAAAGTTGGAATTCATATTGAAAGCAATTGGAATTAAAAGTAATTGGAAGTAAAACAGTAGAGTAGTGGGCCATATGGAAGCAGTTGTGAGTGTTATGAACAACTGATAGGATACAAATGTCTATTTTTGTCTCTTCCTCCAGTAAACACTTACAGAAGGAATCCAGCTTCAAACTGTACACTTGCTTTGTGTTAGCAATAAACAGCCATTTGTTAACAATGATCTGTTTTGATAACTCTGTTCTTTGACATTTCATGGTTTCTATCTTTGAAAATGTTCATCTGTGCTACCCAAACTGCAGTTAACTCTTCTCAAGTCACTTACAGAAGAGCTAGAACCTCATCTCCTCAAATTCTCTCATGCTGCTCATTCATAACCAGAATATTAAATAATCTCAGTTTTAATATCTGCTACCCCAGGGTGGTTCCCAGCACAGTCAGCAATGCCTCTATATGGCTCAGGTATGAGGAAATGGGGCTTTTCAGCCCTTTACAACCTCAGAAGGACTGGAGGAAGAGAGGATCAAGCTGCAAAAGCATTGACTTGAAATTAAGGGACAGAAATGTGGTAGAAGAATGGTACAGGAAAGAAGGGGAATCATGTTTGTTTATTTGGCTGAGGCAGAAAGGGGTCACCCAGCAAACCCATAACACAGACCATGACTTGCCAGGGGATAAAAGAAACTTTCCAGGGAAAGGCAAGCAGAAGCCTGCTTGACTTGTTGACTGGGTCCAAAACTGAGGAAGAAGGTCAGATAGGGCAGGCAAAAGACAGAACATGGGGAACTGTAATGCATAAATCCACCAGTGTGACACAGTTACCCTGTGTTACTGTGTTATGGGCATTCAGGCAGATGCTTCCTTCTCTCTCATGGCTCCTTCTGATTAATGGAAGGTAAAGCCTGCTAGGCTGACTGTAACTGAAGGCAGCAGCTAATGCTAGAAGATTGTTCAGGATTTACAGCCTCCAATGTCAGGTACTTGTGTAACAATATTACAGAGAAAATACAGAGATGCCTTAGAGAACTTTTTGGCACCTTGCTCACACTTGCAAGATGACCAGAGATCGCAGGCCCATCCCAAGCACTCTGTGTTGTCATACTGAAAGTTACTCCAGTGTTGTAACTTTTAACAATGCTTTGCAATTTCATGAACACTCACCTGATCCAAAGTTCCATGAAATAGTTAAGGAATAAGGGATTTATATTTATTTCTGGTTGAAGGGTGAAATCATGAACAGAACAACAGTTACTTCCTCTGTTTAAATTTCAGTTGCTTTGTTTGAAACTGAAGCTCAAGGCAGAAGGCTTTGAAGCTTACCTTTGGTTAGTTATTTTAAGCAACTTGTGGGCTGCAGCAGAGTAGGAGGGTATCACTGGCAAATAAGCTTTGTATTTTTGACAGGGAGACTTGTGGCATTTCAGTAAGTTGGATCCTTCTGCAGCAGAAAGACTGATATGTGTGGCTGCATTTCTGATGTGTGCGGTTTTTCATCTGGAAAAGAAACCCCTTCCTTTTGTAGTAAGGCATCATTTGCATCATTCTTGCAGGATGAGAGAGGGAGACTTACTGGTTCAGCTCCTGTGCAGGCTAACGTCAGATAGCATGTCCAAGAGACATACCATAGGTTCTGCCTGATCATTTGCTTGCAATGTTTAAAAATCGAGGTCGGTGTAAGTTAGTTGTTCAAGGAGACTTTAAAATAAAAACAGGATTGACAGTATTGGGCAAAGCTTTAACATAACATAACTGGGTTTTAGGTTTTCCGTGAAGTTCAACATGACAGGACAAATTATTCACTTTCACAATGGAAGCTTCCTCTTTATCCTCCTCTCCAAAATACAGAAAGCCTAAAAGGGAGCCAGCTTCTGTTATTCTGTCCATGTGTCTTCCCCACAATGTCTGCAGAGGTTTCAGCTCAAAACACACATGGAGAATGTATGAATACTCAGTAAATTTACAGGAAAAACATCTCGTCGTTTTCTTCCTGAAATATGAAGTCGCTTGGGATCTTAGGCAGGAAAGATTTTAACACAATTATGTGTAATACAGTTATTCATACTAAAGATTTTAAAGTGGAAATTACCTTGAAAAGATTGCTAATGATGTGCAAGGCAGAAGACAACCTCAAATGTCTGCCCTTAAAACTGTGCCAGTTCTGTAGAGCTAAGAAAAATAAAATTTTAGATTGTTGTTTTCATCTGAAGTGGATGAATAATAGGGCACAAATATGTATTTTAATAACCACTTTGCTATAACTCAGTAGCAGTGGATAAAGAAAGTTAGAGGTGCCCTTGAATTCTGGACTTGGCAGTGTGCCATGGCCTGGAGATGTGGAACAAGATGAAGGACACTTATAAAACATTGAGAGTTTGACATAGTTGCACTCTAGTGCCACAGAAATTAAGAGTCAAGGGCACTCATTCCTAAAAGCAGAACTTGGTTTAGGAATACGTGCATTTTGAGGGATATAGAATTAAGAAAACAATGACAGAAAAGGATACCATAGTGTATTTGAAATATCACAAATGTAACTCGGGACAGTATCTGATAACTTTTATCCTAACAAGACTTCATAGCCCAGTTGAAACACTTTCTTCTTGAAATCTTTCTTATTTGCTTAGGCATCGAATAATATGAGGCAAAATATATTATTAGCTGGTCCTTAGGCAGTTTGGGGGGTTTACTCGTATCCCACATTTTTTTTTCATGTTACATATTCTTCCTACCTTATCAAAGCTGACAAACTTACGAATGGGGCTACTAAAATTATTTTAACTTCATACTGCTTCTAAAAATGCCTTATTTTTTAAATATACAAAGATGGGTGAGTAGTCCTTATTTTAGGGAGTAGAAGGAGAGGCTGCACATTTCTGACTGTTTTCTCACTTAGCGTAAGCATAAAGCAGGTGTGCACATCCTGTCACTCGTAAGAAAACTCCTTATTTGCAAGATGTTTAGGGGAAGCTCCTGATGGTGCCTGAGAGAAAACAAAGAGGAATGCATAGGGAATAGAAAGGAGATGTGTTATTCTTGTCTGAAGTGCTTGTTGGGTGTAACCCTTTCACAGGATGTGCACTGGATGAAATTCTTTCCCCCACAACTAAAGCATTTCATCTTCACTTCAGTGCAGACACAAATTTTACCCAGGAGCTTTTCCCACTGATGCTAATTACCTTTGGATCATTCTCTCTGCGTGAAAAGATTGTCTGGGGAGTCAGTAGCGAGGTAATTTCCACTGCTAACAGCTCTTCAGAACAACTAAAACTCAAATCCCAATTTACAGTGTTTGTCTTTTGATCTGTTTTTAATACTGTCACCAATGGAAGTGCTTCTACACTTTGCTGCCACGTACCCTACTTTCAAGCTGTACCCTGTACAGCTCAGAATAACTAAACTCTGCTTCTCTTTCCTGTAAGGAGAGATTACTCATATATCTTCCAGCCTTACAAGTTTCTACCCTTTTCCAGGTTTCTAGAATACACATATCTTTCCATGCAAAGATATTCTTGTTAACCTGAGGGTCACCCAAGGTGGTAAATGAACAATTCCTTGCATACCTTTGCCTGTGAGGCAAGGCTGATTTCTCCCTAACACTTGGTCATAAGCACCTTCAGGGCCTTTGGGTCTCTTCATAGATACCAAGCTGCTGAGACAGGGAGTTTCTGCACATCCCTTTTGGTCTGGATTCTTGCCTACACAGAAAGTAAGAAAACCCAAGGGCATTAGGTTTTCTCAAATCTGTTTTGAATATTAACCTAAAATATAACCCCCCAAGTTTATTCTAGTGAAGTGTGGTGCTCCAATAATGTAAAATAAAATCAAAATGAGAAGTGGAACATTCCCTGCAGCCTGCATTGTTGGAGTATCACATCTGCATGGAAGCCAGGGTTCTGAGCGTGGACTTAGCAGTGGTAGCCAAGTGTCCTTTTGGCAGCAATCCCCTGGCCATGGAGTGAATTTCCAAAACTACCTAGCACAACAGGCAACTTAGTTCGCCACTTTGATTTGCTTTGGGAGCTCTCCTACTTTCTTGAATCTACACTGTTCCTCTTCTTAGGATGGATTCCCATCTTCTGTCATCTCAGTCTTGCCACCCACTATTAGGTAAATTTTGTACTTATAAGCAAACAACTGTGATGAAGCAGCCTTCTACCTTCCTATCTGGCACCAAGCTCTGAAATAAAATGATGCTAATATAGCAAGTGGGGCCTTTCTTTCTCCCCACTGTGTTGCTTAATTAGCACATTCTTTCAAGTTTGAATGGTCGCTGCATTTTGTGAAATAATAACTGTGCTAGTTACTCATGGTAACTACATTTCCAGGACTGTATCATATTTATAAATCATGTATCTGAAATATTCACTAGGCTTGTACTAACAGACTCTCAGACTCTCAACTTTCTGTTTGCTTTGAGTTATGCAAAGACAGCACACACACCAATACAGATGATGCTCTTACCAGTTCTCTCTCCATGCACCATCCTCCCCCCACTTTCCATCGAGGGTTTGTTCCCATCACAGCGTTGTCGCTGCTTATGTGGCTCCACACTAACAACAGCCACACAGGACTGCAGCAAATGCCAAATACACCTAGTAATACTGCAAGCAGAATGTCTTGTCTCAGCTCTAAAACGCATAACAGAGCCAAATCAGAGCAATCTCAAGGTGATTGTAACAACCAGCCAAAATGGCTGAGTGAGGAGGAAAAGCCCTATCACGCTTTGTGTGAAAATCTAAAGCATTTTGGTGACTTAGAGTCCAATTGTAGTACTTTGACAAAGATGTTTTACAAAAAGCAGAGCAGCAGTTTGTGCTGCCTTTATAGGGAGGCTCAAACTGAGGAGATGTATTTGAGATAGGCCATGTTTAATAGCAATATAAGTCACTATAGAGTATATCATGGGTTCTAATAATAATCTTCCCTTACTTGATTATTATTGTGCACCAGTTATGTATGAATGCAAGGACATTTTGAGGAGGCAAATAAAATTAGATGTTCTATCACTAGAATTACTTAAATAAAATTTTCAGAATTTCTTTCTCTCTTGCCTTCTAGTTCAAAATAACAGTGAGTTTTCTATAAATAGTGTGTCTACATGAAAATTATTTTACAATGCATTTTAAGATGTCATATGTACAGGTTATAAATATGATGTTCTGAATATCTACACAATTTTTCTATACTCCTCATAATGTTCTTTTATCTGGAAACCCAATGGCTAGTAGCTGTTTACAGATGAGGTATGCCTAGTGTACATCCTTTGCTCTAGTTCTTTCAATCTCCACTGAAAACCTTCTACATTTTCCAGCACTCCCAATGGTCCAGTCCACTTCTGAAAAGGTAGTGATTCACTTCTCTTCTGTGAGACTTCTTTTCTTCTACAATTCCATGGACTTCAGCAGAATAGACCAACTGGGCACTTGGTGAGTTACCCAGAGTTGCCCAAGCTGGGAGTAAATTTTCCACAGATAGCAGCAGCAGCTTCTCCATTGACTCCTGTGGAGTTTGGATCTTAACTTCAAGACCAGGCTGCAGATACCTTTCTCCTGGGAGGTCAATAGACATAGTTCACACAGTCAGCTTGTAGGCTTATTCAGATATGCTCAGGAAAGTCAGGACATCTCCTCATTCAAGTAGTAAACTGAGCTTCCAAAAGGGAAAACAGAACCTTTCTGCCTCACTGAAATTCTTTGAACACATCTTTATCCTTACGTGATCTGAAGAGAAACCAGAGTATACATCCACAGAAGCAGCAGGGAGGGAAGTACTCGGTCACAAATTTTGCCTAAAAGCACTCTCAAATGCTGCAGGAGTCTTGAGGTCTTCACCCAGGATGGCTGAGCAAGACCTTGTACTTGCAGAGCTCCTGAGCATCTGGGTGCAGACATCTCCTCTCCCCAGATGCCTTGCAAGAGATTGTGCCTGTGCAGAACACTTGTGCTTGGCCTGGGGAGCTGGAGGCACCCGTGCTCTGTCACAAATGGGTTTCCACATGCAGCACTTCACCCACAGCAGTGCACACTTCCCTCAGCTGCTGCTGCTGCTTGGAAGTCCAAGCTGTGACTTAGTCTGCTGGCACCTACAGCCTGACTGTAGTACTGCTTTATTTCATCCTTATGCTTCTGAGGAAGTAATTTATCTGTCTCAGGAGATTTAAGTGAGGTGTAAAGTGAATGAAAACAAGTGTTGTCTAGTAAAGCAATAGGCTACACTCTTCATCATAAATATGAAAAACACAGTTATAAATAAGAATGTTAAAAAATGAAGATGAGATAAAATCATATATATATATATATATAAACTTTATATATATATAAACTTCTAAACTTTTTCTGAGACATCTCTCAGCTGTTACAGCTGAGGGCTGCATTGTAGAGTGTAATAAATTGTGAGCTCTCCTTACACAGTCTCTGTCTTGGATTTTCTCTGATACTTAACTGTTGTCAGGATTACAATATGTATAAATTATATGCCAGAGCAATCCTACGACTTCTGCTTTCCTATTAATCCATTTAGGGAAATGTATTGTATTTGCAGCCTGGGTTGGCTGCAAATGTGCTTGAGACATTATAATGGATATAATGAATGTAATACTGTTCAAGCCTTTCTAGGTTGGACTGTGCAAAGCCTCTCTTCATAGAAGAGGTGACCTTTTACAACAGACATATCCTCCTGCTAATTACATTGCAGTCTCTTTCTGTCCCAGGCAGAGTGACTGTAATGTGAACATTCCTCCTTTCTGTAGGTAAATGTGATTTATATATTATGAAAGGTAATACCTGCACAGCATTTTGGTCTCACAAAAGACAGACGTGTGGCCAGTTTTCTGTCTCCCTTAACATTCAAAACATTAAAATGTGACTTTGTATTTTCAGTTTCTTATTTTCTTCCTCTGACTTCTGTCAAACTTTTTGATAGGATTAATCACATTAATTCAGACCACTAAATTTAGAAATAAAGAAACACTACCCTCCCAGACTTTCTGGGTTCCACACTGAAGTAGCATAATCCCCCATAAGTATAAATGTATGTGTTGTCCTCAGTTTTGACCAACTGTTTATGGACCAACTTCAGCGGGAATAGGAGAAAACATGTGGAGGGGAAAAGACCAGAATCACAGAGAAGGTCCAGGATGAAGAGAGGATGGAAAGACAAGAGTTATTTCATTTAGAGAAGGGTTCGATAAGAGAGAGCAAAATGAATGCAGAGAAAATTTAAAAAATGGTTGAGGGATCATGTTTCAGTCTTCTCCTGTTTGAATTTTCTCATAAAACAAGAAAAAAAGAGAATTATTTTGGATTACTTAGCCAGTAAAACTGATAGGCAGCAGCTATGAAACTGAGAGTAGTGTTTTTCACGTGGGGCAAAACTAGCCTGTAGGACTCCTGCAATTAAAAATATACTGAGACTGTAAATTCACCAGGACTCAGGAGAGGAACATTTTGGGTGGAGTTCAATGTAGTCCCAGCAACATCAAATGGACATGTCGAGGGTTAAGTATATGACGTGGAGGGAAGGAGGTGAATCAGCATCAGTAAAGCACTGATGCACAGCTTTAAATATCTACTTAAAGCCACTCAGCAAATCACTTTGTAAGCAACTACAGAGCTCTGAAGATCTGTTCAAGTTGGTAAAGTTGAAGCTTCATTATTTGGTATTTTGATTATATGCCTGGCCACTTTTCCATAGTATAGAGCCTGAAGTTGAAACATGCTGAGGGGTAATGTCAGCTAGCATAGTAAGGATGAAATTATGAACCTTGCAATACAGCAGAAAAACACAGAATCCATATGTATCAAAAGGTGTAATATTTGAAAGCAGTCCTCCTATTACCATTGCTCTGGCTTCAGCTGATGAGACATAGAGCCTGCTTGATATATATAGCTTTTGTCAGGAATCATGGCATGTTACTGACTTGACAGATAAAAGTGTATGACTTACAATATGCTATTTTATATGACTATAATAGAAATTATTTTGTTCTGTGCTCACTTTCCTTTGTTCTTTTGAGTCTGAGACTCAGTTCAAGTCATTCTTGGGATCCATGGCAAATTCCTAGGGCTCCTTCACATTAAAATATGTACTGAGGAAGGAACGTCTGAAAAGAAAAATGAGAACAAATTAAAATAGGCTCTTGCTTGAGATTTATATTAAACCATTCTGACACACTCTTGTCTCTTATGTATTATCTACAGTTGCTTTGTCTTTCTCATCCAGACATATTTGCCTTCTCCTTCTTATTCAGCTTCTTCCTTACTTAGGCTTTAGATTCTCATAATCTTCATCAGTGCTGAACAGCAAAAAAATTTTCTGCAAGCCTGGAGGACCTTCTCTGTTCCCTTTCATCTGTCTGTATTACCTGCAACAGAAGTAGCAGTGATTCTAATTATGGAATTTCTGTAGTCATTAACATTTTATAAATTATCTGTTTCTTCTTTGAGATGGTCCTATTCCAGCAGCAAATATTCTGCTCATATTCTCCTCTGTTACTGGCAAATTGTTGAGGGTTTGCCATTCTTCAACCTGCAAATAAGCTTCCTTCCCCGCTTTGTTACAGTCATGGGTACCATGTTTCTGTTACTCTCTTTTTAAAATGAGGCTTGTTAATACTTTTGTGCAGCATATAAGCAGGCAGGAGAACATCAGAATGTTAGTAGACAAGTGAAAAGGGAAAAATTAATGATTTCTGTTTGTTCTTCAATACTTTTCACTTCAAAGTTGTGCAACTATTAAAAAAAAAACAAACAAAAACAAAATGAAAAAAAAATCAATCAACACTCCCTCCCCCCAACAAAAAAACCCCAACCTAACAAAGAAACAAAACTGCCCCCCAAAACAATACCAGAATACCAGAAGCCCAACACTCTCAGCACTGATCAGCAATCATTGGCAGTCGCTTTGTGTAGCAGTTTTGTCACACCAAAAACATTGTACATGTTTCAAGTTGGAAATAAAAAAGAGAACATAATTTCTCCAGGAGAAACACAGGAAAAATACAACAGATTAAAGAACTTTCCCAAGCTCCTGCTGATGGGGCTAAAGGAATGAAAGATAAGTAAGAAAGATAGAACATAGTGCCCCTGATTGTTGCCAGTATATAGTGACATCACACTACCATTTATAGTAAGGTTTTCAGCAAGTTTTAGTGACTTCCCTTGAAGCAGATGAAGCAGTTTTGAAACTACAAACTATCTGGAAGTGAGTCCAATCTGTCTGAACTTGTTATACATCCCTGCACACTGAAATGTAGTCATTTTACTGGTAATGCAATAGTATGTGGTGTCTCTTCAGTTAAAGACTTTTTCTGTTAAAAAAAAAAAATCAACAAACCCAATTAATAGTAGGAGGAGTAAAAATCACTGTGAAATAAAATGTACAAGTGTTTTTTCCCCCACTGCAGTGACCCAGGAAGGCAACGATAGGAAGAAACAGGATATCCACACCACAGATAAAAGGCTTTTCCAATGAATGCAAGATGCTTATCACTACTTCTGGTGGTATTCAATGATTACAGCACATGATAAACAGATGATTCTACCCTTAAGGGTGAATTGTTTGGGATTAGCAATTACATAGGACAAAGTTATGTTTGTTAAGATAGAGGGGAGATAGGGATGTAGCAAGATAAAAACAAATAGCTTGGCTCAATGCTAAAGTACTTAAAATGATCAGATAGAGTGCCAATATTTAGGTGTTGGCTTCATTGAAAAATAACATTGATTGGAGCAGCTATATGGTTATATATAAGATAAAGAAGACTTATTTTTAAGTAAAAGGACTCAAACCAGTCCTGCTCCTTAGGGATTTAGACAGTTTGCAGTCAGACTTCAATTGGCAGTTTAATTGGGTGAAGCTTGATGTAGGTGGTATAGATTGACTAAAATGTAAACAGCTTATTTTCTTATCTTCATGTACATTATACAGAAGAGGAAGAGCAGGGTCAAAACTCTTCAAAGTATATGGCATTAACTTAGATGAAGCATTATTACTATTATTATTACTACATGACATGGACTGAAGCAAAGAAATTAGGGGCCAGTTTTCATCTAAATGTATTCCCCTAAAAGCTTGACTTTATTTTACACAGTAAGTATAAGAGTAGCTCTTAAATATTTTAAGAAGGAAAAAACTGTTCTGAGATCCTGGCTAACAAGCCCAAGAGTCTTTTCTCCTGTTTGAGGGGCAAGAACTTATCTCAAACTTAGTCATGCAGTGGTCTTAACTCCTTGCAGATTTAAAGCTGTGTTTTTATTCTTCCATTTATCTCATACAAGCCTTCCAGGCATAGTTCTGCAATCTCCCTTGTTCATCCAAACAATCAGGAAAAGAGCACAAGATAAGCTTTTCTGATGGGCAAAAAGAAACCAAGAAAAAGCTTGTCAACTGCCATATAATAATCATGTGTCAGGGGAGTACATATGCTTTTTCGATTAGGGTTTCTGAAGTTCCTTTAAATGCACTAGCTATGCCCTATACAGTGATTAAGGGCTTCAGCAAATAGGGCCTGAGAGGCCTTATAACCTTCCAGTCTCCTATAAACGTATTTGCTTACTGATTTTCCCTTCTTTTCTCTTTTATCTATGTGCCCATTGCTGCTGTCATTTTAATCTGCTCTAGAACGTCAGTCATAGAGAAATGTCATTAGTGGGGGACTGAGCTAACATGAAGTCTTATGCTTACTTCTGGTGGAGTGCTGGCTTATGCCTAGTGATGTCTGAAAGAGCCAGAGAGCCTGGACTGAGTCTAAAGCTTTATTTTTTCAGATCTCAATGAGCAATACTCCCTTTGTAATTTTGTTTTGCATTAGAAGTGCCAATATCCAAGCCAGGTGTAAATTGACACTGAAGAGTTATTTCTTTTCAGTGAGTTACTACATGAAAAAACTATAAGTTATTTGAAAGGTGTTTTATACTTAGTTAATCAGAAATAAATTGCTTGGCTTTTGTGCTATTTATTTCCATCAGGTGGTATGGGATCTAGATTTATGTTTTGAAGCATTGAGGGACTGTATATTGCATTGGTGAAGGCTTTAGACTCTTCTGTGAAAGAAAAGCAGTTGAAGAAACACATGCTGCTGCCTGAATTATTACGCATATCTAAATAATAAAACTCCAGCCACATTTGCCTCCTGCCTGTAACTGCAACAAAAAAATACTTGTGATTTTAATTACTTAGGGCAAAATTCAAGTGCTTTATTAATACCAACATAACCCTAGGACAGGATTATAGTAATGTTTTATATGCCCTTGGAGGGATGCTGTTGGAAATAACATGCAAGGTATAAATCTTCTCTCCTGCTGCTTCTCAGTGGAAATTTAACCTGAGAGCCAGACTTTCATCTGCTGGGAGTGGGAGAGGGAAGAAGAACACTAACAGTCAACTCAGGGGGAGTTTCCTTGTTCTGGATCTCAGGACAAAGTTTCTGCCATAGATGCAGAGGCTGGAGCCTGTCTGATGGAGGTTCAGTGCAACTGAGAGGGAGATGGATAGGCTGTCTCTGGCCCTCAGGTCCCTTGTCCTACAATCATCCAGGCATCTGTCCAGTTCCTAGCAAAGATCAGAGCGTGCCTCATCCTACTGTAAGTGGCACCAGAAGCTGATGCTGCCCCAGGGTTACGCTAAGACCATTGGCCACCAGCCGAGGGATCCTCTGGTGGAGGGCAGTTGTCTCCCCATTACTCCTACTTCATATCTATGTGCCATGCAGTGAATGCTCCTATGGGAATATCTGACAAGACTGGTTTGTGTGACAGGAAGGATGCAAATCAGCTGGATTCTCCAAAGGATTTGTCCTGGTCACCATAGTGAAGAGATCAGACTGCAGCTAAAGAATGAGTCTGAAGTCGCTTTGCACAAGGACACATTAACCCCTAACACATTATAGGACAAGGAGCCTCCTTTCAATAGAAAACCATGTTTCTATTAGTGTGTTTTTTACTCTACTTGAAAGGAATGGGATCTGATAAATTCCCCTGCTCTATCCAAAGCACACATGGACTTTCCTCACAATAGACAGTTGCTTCAGTTTTTCTGAATTAACCTGACATTCTTATTATTATTTCTTATTCCAGTTATGTTTTGTATTTGTGTTCTGATGCTTGCCTGAACTATAGTCCAGCAGTCTTTGGCTTATCCTGCCTTGCAGTCCTCACTTTCTTTCTTCATCTTGGATTTTTCTGACTAATATTTTGCCCTCTTTTAGCTTCCCTGTGGATTCCTGTGGATTCCATGACCCTCCCTTCAACTACTCTATAAGTTAATATTTTTTGTCTGCATTTTGAATTTGGTTTCTTTTTAGCTGTTTTATTATTACAGTTTTATCAGCAATGACAGTTCTCACACAGAGTGCAGTGAATGCAATAACAAAGTTCCCATTAGTTCAAGAGAGAATCGACTGAGTCATGGGAATGTAAAACCATGTGCCTAATCTTATTACAGATATCCCTGGTACTGTTAATTAATCATCCAGATTCATTCCCCAAATGCATTAACCAAATCCAGTTGGTTAGAAGTTGGGGGATTAATGATAAGCAGCAAGAAGGCTTTATAGAGAGTTGTCCTGTTATTGTGTGAAAGTCAGGGCTTATAGCATAGAATGACACATCTTTGGTGCTCACAGCTATTATCACATAAGCATGGAACTTGGAGTTTCTACTCTAGCATTTTTATAAATCACCATGACTATTTTAACAAGATCTGTAAAGATTTAGCAGCTCCTGCTAGCAAGAGACAGCATGAACCCACCATAACTTCTTTCATCTCGTACTGCAAGAAAAAAAAGACAATATCCACCAATGGATATTCACATCCCAAGGAAGGCTGTAGAAACCACTGCTTTTTGAAACACTATGTAAATTGCAAATTCCTAAACATTGGCAGGGATCAAGCTGAAAAAGGATAAAAGCTGTGTATCATACAAAACCTCCACAAACAGCATATTTATCTTGTGCCTAGGTGGGTGGAGAAAAAACAAGGTAGTAAATTAGTTAATTACTGGAGTAAATTTATGTGCCAGAGTACAGTCCTAGCTGAAAATAGGGAGAAGCATGCAAGTAACTAAGAGAAGCCATCATTTTCTTCCTGTTTCTTTCCTGACCTCCTTCACAAATCCTAAGGCTGTCGTTCCTCTATGTCTGCTGAAACTTAAGGCAATGTGCAAAACCTTCTCACCAATATCTGACCAGTATGTATGAAATATTTTAGAGCTAAGCTGAACTTCCTATCTGAAGCATTAAACATGGAAAGTTTTTGCTTATTTTAGATTAAATTCATCATATAGAAAATATAATGTTACAATCCTGCCTTGTTTATCTAAAGTAAACTGTTGGAAAAAGATTCCCATTTTCCTCAGTCTCAGCCCTCTCTTGAAGGCTTCTACAAACACAACGTTATTGTCTAAGTAAAAGACTGTATTTAATGCAAGGTATTTGGGGTAGATGATACTATTTGCTGCCTGTGCATTCATCTGATATGGCTACACTTTAATGTGTGGAATTATTCTAGATTTGCATTGTTATGAATCTCCTGACTATATCCATGGTCCTTCATATAAAGTACCTTCTTTCCAAAGGGATGGAGCAGCCCTCCTAACTTCCCAGCCACAATCTCAAGCTAGTTTCCTCTCTTTAAGCCTGCTCTTTTAATCAAAACTCCCATGGCCTTGAACCAGCAGAAAGGACTTATTCTTTCTGTGTAGTGTTGCCCGTGAATAACAGTCACCATACCTTTGCTGTAGGCATTCATCTGACATTGCATTGCTCAGCAATGCACTTGTGAGGTTAAAATAATTCACTTTGTAAAGATGTATAAGATTATGAATCAATTTATGCACATCTAGAGTATTAAGAGAGTTACTTCTTGGTCTACAAAGCACTGTTTCACTGTCATTTCAAAAATTCGTATTTAACATGTGACCCAAAGATTTTAATTATTCTTGCACTAGTGATAAACAGCAGTAAAAATATATTCACCCTCTTCATTAATAATAAAAGGCATCCTCTTCATTAAGAAAGGGTAATAGATTACAAATATTAAGCCTGTTAGATATCCTCTGTGTGTTGAATAACAATAATACTTGGATGCTCTCAGGGCTTTTCAGCATATTTAGCATAGGATCTCAAATGCACATGAAGAAAGTAGCCAAGTTTTGTCCCAAGGTACATTTGAGTAACTGGCAGCAGCAGCTTAACTCAGGCCTGGTGCCACAATGATGGCAGAGTCTGAAATGGAGTGGGAGGATTGCACTGCCACTGCTCATTGCACACACAAGTAGGTACTTTTGGATTTTACAATAGGCATTTCCACCCCAGCATTTTTCTCCCTTTTCCTTTTCCCAGTGCCTGGAGGCAGATCCTCATCTAGGAAACAGGCTTATATTGCTGTCTCATAATAAGATAGCTGGGACCCAACTATATTAATATGTGCCCTGATGGCAGATGAAAGAAGTAAAAGGAAAAGCTCCCTCCAAAAAAGAGAAATAGCCTGTGTGCTCAAGAAAAACAATTGGCCTCAGAGAGAGTGGGAGACTGGAGTGATTAGGATAGCAGGATAGGGAGCATTTAATTATAAAGCACGTGGTGCTAAAAGGCTCATCCTATATAATTTCTTTTAAATAATATCTATGCTTGAAGGGGGAACTCAGTGTGCCAAACTGATTGGTCTCTCAGGGCAATCAGCACAGCTACTTGCTTTAAGCATTTCAGTGAGAGTTCCCAGGAAAATTAACCTGTTTGCTTCCAGAGATATGTTCTTCTGCTTCCTGAGAATTAACCCAGAAGCTCACTCTGCTGAACCTCACTTGGAGCTCCTGTGAGGAAGCAGGGCAGACTTGGAAAATCTGGGGAGAGGCTGTGCCTAGGACATTGTTTTTAATCCGCATCTTGAATTCTTCTGGACATAGCATCGTTATTGTGCACAGTCAGAAACTTAAATCATAGAGCAAAGGGTCTGAGAGCTTGAGAGGTGAACAGCTTCTGGACAGCCACAGTAAATTTACTTTGAAGCTGTAAATCATGAGGTCTAAGACACTTCCAAAAATCCCAGTACTAACTGTTAAACGTTGTGATGGACATAAACAGTTGAAAAAGAAAGCACAATTGAATGTTTTTTTTTTTTTCTGTGTAACTTTATAAGTGGATGTGGCATCTGGTTCATATTGCAGGCTCTTTAGTATCAGCACTGGGAGGAATTTGACAAAGGAAAGACAGGGAAAAGACAATGCAAAGAGAAAAAAGAACCAAAGAAATACTGACAATAAAAAATAAGAAGAAAGACAAAGTGCAGAGTATACACAGGAGAACAGGAAAGAATGTAGTTATTTAAAGTGTTTAAAATCAGTCTTCCTGGTAAAAGGGCAACACAGGAATCTGTCTGGATCTGCTGGATCTTACACATCCTTGTATTTTAGATAGGCAGCAATTTTCTTCCTGGCAAATATGTGGCAAGTTATTTTTGTAGGTTGAAACCCTCTCCATTTCACAGGTTATTGGGAGTGCTTAAATCCTACCTAATCTTTGGTTGAAGCAGCTGGCAGCAAAACTTAAATTGGACAGATTTTGTGATTTTCATCCTAGAGCACTGTCTGTAAAAACAGTGACTTGAAATGCAGAATACATCTCCTCAGAAGTATCTTTACTGTTATTTCCTGAAGGTCTTTGGATGCCCCTTTTTCATCTCCTATTCCTGTCCTGCCTGATACAAACTGGGAGAGCAGTGCAGATTTCTGTAAATATTCAGGTGAGAATATGAAAAAAAAAGTCATTCTGTCTTCAGTTCTTATGGTCTGTTTTTGGATGTTTGAGGCCAGGAGCACGTGCTTATTTGCTCAGACAGTTCTGAAAGAACCTTCTTTTGAAGACAAAAGGTCGCCTCACAGACTGAATTTATTTATTTTCTTTCTGCGTCAGAGTCCGAACAATAGATATTTTTTTTAAATCGTGTTTTCAGGTTTTAGATATTTTAATTCTGTTTTCATATATTCCAATTTCAGATGTTTTTCACTTACTTTTCCTTCAGTGCTCAAAGTGTGAGATACTGTCAGACATGGTCTCCTGGCCTTTGTGTCTTCGTTAGAAGTCAAGTCCTCCTAAACTGGGGTGTCTCAGGAGTAGAGGTTTAACTGAGCTTACACACTGTGTATGATGATAGAAAACATGCACAACTACATTGAAATGCATTTCACATTCAGTGCTTTACAAAAACAACTGGCCAGGAGTATGCTGGTGGTGAAGAATGTAGAGGTGATGCCCAGTTATTTTTAATACTGTATGTATCCTAGGTAACGAAAGGGTTAAGAAGTAATTGTTGCTGCATTCTTGATGTTGATGGTGTAACAATATATTTTTTAATGATTTCCGGTGATTTAGGTCTTGTAGTCAGGCAGTGTCCCATATACAAATACACAAGGAAAAGCAATTGCCAGATAAACCCAGGAGGGTGTTAAAACTCTGAGATTAAATCTAGCTTTTTTCCTACATTTTATGGAATTCACAAGTATTCTCTGAAATGCAGCTGTTCTTTATGCACAAAACCAGGAGAGTTTCTCATAAAATATTGGAAATAGTTAATATTTCATGAGACTTGGAAATAAAATCCAGCAGTGCTACCTCCTCCAGTAATGCTTACAGCAGTTATAAACAGAAAACTGAAAAAAAAAAAAAAAAAAAAAAGAGGAAGATATTCTCACTGGAACTTTGCATCTATGTCTTGGAACTGTTGGGTATATTGTCGTGTAGACAATCTGCAGCCCTTATGGACGCCTCACATTTCACTGTTATCTGTAGCATTCTCTTCTGATCATATTTGAAGAGAAGGCATTCAGGTATAGCAGTGACTCTACAGCAATGTCTGTGTGGTGCAGTCTGCAGCACACCTTTGGCCAGGGAGGTTTGAATTTCTCCTCTTCCTTTCTCCTTCCCTTCACAGCCTTGTTCTGTGAATTCAAGACATGATACTCAAAGTAACTGAACTATTTGGGAAGAGAGAAAATTGGAAAGACATTGTCCTTACAGCTAGGTTAACATTGCAGAGAAAAACTGTATTAAATTTGACAAAAATGTGAATTTGTTCTGAGTGGAGGTTGTGAACGTAGGAGGCTGCAAACAGAATAGTGGTGGATGGTCACGAGACAGAGCATCTCAATGCAGATTTCAGAATGATTGCAGGACAGCAACCATTACTTCCAGTATAGCAAATATTTGTGTTGGAAATGTGCTTTTGACATCTGTGGTTTTTGAGCTGGGAAATGGATTATAAAGTTGTGAGTTATTGTAGCAAACCAAAAGTAACACAGCATTCAAGTAGAACAAGCTCCTCACAAAGAGACTGATAATTATTTGTGGAGAATATTCGCCAAATTACTTCAAATATAGAGGAAGCTCAAAACTAGAGGAAAGGATCATTTTTACCCTGGCAGGTTGTGGCCAGTGTTGGTTTTGCGTACGTGTTTGACTCCTGGCAGATGAATTCATTCTGGTATGAGATGGAACCTATTAGGAAATTGGCTACACGAGTAAAAGTCCACACTCCATTTCCTTTAAGGTTGCTAAGCACAACAATTATTGCCCTCAGTGGTAAGCAAGCACATAAATTAATAAATGTCCTATTAATGAGTACACTAAACATGAAAATGTCTGAACTGGGGAAATACCAACTGTGCTTGTTAGCAACAGGGCATTGTGTTTTATGTTGTTTAAACAAACTAGTTAAGAGGATAAAAATCAAAGGTGGTAGCACACATAACTATGAGAATTCAGTTTTGTCTTGAATCTACCTTCCTGTGTGAATAAAGAATCTTTCAGGAAAGCAGTTATGATCCATAGGTTTAAAAGCAGTGTGATGCTGAGTGTAACCACATTTGTATAAAGATTTATACGTACAAAACCAACCCAGTTACTAAAATTTTTTAATCTAAAATGAAGAAGGGTAACCAACTCTAACAAAACTAATTCCATCAAACTAAAAAGTCTACCAATTCTTCAAACTGGGCAAATTCCGACTGCCTTATCCTGAACTTTTAATCTGACCTTTACTTTTTCACATCCTTGCTCTTGATTGGTAATGAAAATCTGCCTTCTCCAGTTTCCAAGGTTTGAGAGTTTCTCTCCACATTTGTAAGCTGTCCACAGCCCAGACATCCACCAGTTTCTTCTCCATTGCCTCCTGTATACAGGAGTAGTGTTTAAAAGGTAAAAAGACATAAATTTGACTTTAAATTTTACCCTGTGTGAATCAATTTTGCATTGCTTATACTCTAAGATGCTTATGATAAATGAAATTAAATGTAATCCAGCCATAAATGTGTTAAAGCTTGGGGAGGTGGGGATGCTGCAGCTACAGAAAGTAACAAGCCTGCTGCCAAATGCAACTTTCACAGAAGAGTCCCTGGAACACAGTCCTCAGGCACCCTAGTCTTCATTAAATAAACACAACTTTTTTGTTACAGTGATATGTGGCTGGTATTTTTATGCACAGTGTAAGACAGGGGCCTAGTGTGGATCTCTGGTGTAAGTGTGTGTGACTGTAAGGGCAGCAAGAGAAACCAGAGACTGTTAAAATGCTCTGGAGCTGGAGTTGAGCAGAGCTGTACTTCACACACACATCGGGCAAGAGGTTTCCAAGACCCACAAGCGGTTAGATGTCCTCTCCCCACTTTGGAACCAGTCTCAGTTGGATACTGAACGTCCTCAATGGCTTTGAAAGGTTCTCTGGGTGACTGAACTGAACACTGAGGAGCAGAAGCTTGAGTGCTGTGGCCATGCAGGGCATCGTCAGAGGAGGAAGGAGGACAAGATGCCTCTCAGCTCTGCCGCAGCACCAGCTGCAGAGGGGGCCAGCCAGCCACAGGAGAGGCTCACTGCCACACACACATCTTCGATGTTTGGAGTTCTGGGCTTTAAATAAAGCATTGCGAGCCTGAAACGTGTTACCAACTCTGCAAACCCGAAATATTACATGTGTGCAGGGTTAAAGTAATATGTCATTCAAAACCCCATTTTTTCAATGTGATTTTCTACATGAGCAGCACCATCCTCCAAGTAAAATAATGTACTTACTATCTCTTTCCTTTAGCAAATAAGAGAGCATAAGCCTTTTGGAAGGAAAGAATATAAGCACTCAGCCACAAAGACCTTTTAATAAATATCCTTGTAATTCTTATGACCATCCCATTGACTACAAGTATAACCAGAAGAGACGTCTGATTATCCTTGCACAGCCAATTACCTCTGGGAAAAATTGATGACATTTGGATGTAAAATGCTAGTTTGGTATTTTCCCCCTTATATAGCAAAGGCTGAGATGATCCTGGAAGATCTGCTCAAAGCATAATTCTCCAGGTTCTGGCATGACCTGTCATCTGAATCTAAGGGAGTCTGTTAAATTTTGTAGCTGTATTTTAACTACCAGTGAGCCTGAAATTTCTTCCCAAAGGCAGTGTAAAATGAGCTCATATTTTATAATGTGCTTTGAAATCATCAGATAACAGGCACTGCAACATCACAAAATATTTCATGGACAGAACCATCTGAGGTGAAATCTGCCTTTCTTTATGTAATTTCTTTCAATAACCAGAAACCAATTGGACTCTTAGACTAAATAGTGCAATGAAACAAGATGGACTCATCAAATACCTATGATCTCTAACATCCCCAGAAGCTCAATTGGTCAGACAATTCTACTAAAAAGTCTTGGAAATCCAGGATTGTCTTTATTTCATTTGACCAAGCTGATATTTTGTGGTCTTAGCACTGAGTACATGATTATTTTTTTCAGATGAATCACTTTGAAAGTAGCCTAATGATTTCTGTATAAGGTTCACCCCAAAGGTTGCACAGAAGAGGCATAAGAAGTGCAAAACACTCTGGAGCTCCATCAGACTGCAGATCAACCTATGAGACCCATGCAAACTAATAGTGTGAGTCTGACCCCTTGAGAAAGCTCACCTCTTAAACATAAAGAACTTTCTAGCCAGCAGAAGTAAGGTGGTGTTTTCCCACGGTTTCCTGAAAAGTATGTCAGGACTGATTTTCAATAGCTACTATTTCTATAATTAAAGAATACTTTGGAATGTTTGTGGAGTATCGGTGGCTGCCTAGTCTTGTTTGCAAAGTACACTCATTTTAATTTGACCAGATCTCAAGAAATGTTGAGTATTTGCACCTTGTCTGCTGACGCATCTCAGTTTGGAACCAGGTAAATCTGCAGAGTATTTTCATATCCAAAGAAAAAACCACAAGGAGCAAAGGGTGCTGAGGTCACTGAGCATCTTGTGAATTCTGGTGCTTTGCTTACAGTGATATAAATCTTTTTCATATCTTTCATACTCATTCATGTGTTGTTTCCTGAATCCACCTGTGTTAAGTCTTGTTCATTAATGCCTGTTAGATTTTTGTGCTGTTAGTATGTCCTGATTGGGGATCTTAAAATTATTGCTGAAAAATTTGAAAACACCATAAAAGGTTGCTACATACAAGCAGCATCCAGTTGCGACATATGACAATTTATTTAACGTGTGCAGGTATGGACATACTTCGTTTCGTGCCTCAAAAAGGAGTTGTTAAACTGCGTTAAGAAAGCTGTAGAGTATGTGACTGCAGGTATTGGAGTATTGTTGGTAAATCCATAGAGTATCTCATCTTGGCCGCTGGGTCGAGTTTTGGTCTCCCTCTAAAAGGATACAGCAGGAACAGAAAGGCTGTGGCGAGGATAGCAGAAAATTGACCCAGAATAGGGGCTAAACTTGAAGGAAAACAAAGGAGGGATAATACTGAGTAAATAATGAATTGGTTCGGAGAGCGTAAATCCTCCTTTCCCCCTCAGACAGTGCGAAGAGAGCTAAGCAGAGTGCGATGAGCCAAGAGCCCTTTCCGTGCGGCGCGGCAGCCCAGCGCCGGCAGCCACGGCCGGGTCCGGGAGCCCGGCTCGCTCCGGGGAGCCCTGGCGCACCG
>VXBQ01009057.1:0-30205 GCA_013400175.1 Phainopepla nitens | reverse complement strand
GAGCTGCCGCCGGCGACGGGCTCGCCATGAAGAAGCATTCGGCCAGGGTGGCCCCGCTCAGCGCCTGCAACAGCCCCGTCCTCACCCTCACCAAAGTGGAAGGTAAACGACGTCGCTGGGAGCGGGACGAGGGTATCCCGGGAAGACCGGGTACCGCGACGGGGGATGCTCCGCGGAGACTGGGTACCGCGACAGGGAATGCTCCGGGGCGACCGAGTGCGGTGCTGGGCGATGCCCGGCGGCGGGGGACTGCGCGACTCGTGGGCGGGCGGTGGGAACCCACAGGGCACGCAGCTCCCCCGCCGCCGGGCATCGCCGGCGCTTACTCCTGTCCACCGCCCTGCTCAGCCCTGGGTCTTTTCTCGCCCATGCTCCAGAGGCAGAGCACCTCTCCGGACCTCTCCTCGGGGCTCGGGAGCAGCCCCCAAACCCGTGGGCAAATACCTGCCATGCAGGACCCTTGGCAGGAGGGAAGGAAGATGCTTGGCAGATTTATTCTCCCGATGTGAGGATTGCAGCTCCACGTTCCAACCATCTGTCCTCACCAGTCCAGCTGCATGGTAGCCGTGGAGTTGGAGTCTTATGGCCAGGAGGGACATAAGAGCCAAAGAGCAATGGGGGCTGGAAGACCTTTAGGGACCACAGAGACCTTTGAAGACTTTCAGGAATCATGGCCAGGGACCTTGAAAAGGACACTGATGTGCTCAGGAAGGTTCCCTGGAGAAATATGAGGGTGAGGAGCTGTTTTCTTGGGTAGAAACCTGTTAGCCGTGTCCTAGAGATGGAGGGGTGATGCGAAGGCAGGGTGTAGGTCGAAAAGAGGAGCCTGTCGGAAGGACAGATACAGAGCTCAGTTCCTGAAGGAAGAGCTAAGGGAGAGCTGCTGGTTTGGGGGATACCACTGGGGTACATCGTTGGTTGAGAGAATGGAGTTGGTGAAAGAAGAAGGTTGGCCAGGGGGAATGGAAGGAGGAGAGGCAGAAGAGTGATGAGCAGAGTGAGGCAAAGAGGAAGAACAGCTTAAAAAAGGGAATGATTAAACGGTAAGACATAAAATGTGAGTGTGAGGCTCCAGAGAAAGCTCATGAAAAAGAAAAAGCTAATACTGAAAAACTGAGAAATTAATAAAGGAAAAGAAAAAATGGTAGCAAAAGCTCTGTGGAGCAGAAAGTGAGAAAATGCAGAAATGTGGAAGAGGAGAAAAGGAACTAAAAGCAGCAAGTAAGAGTGGAAAGTAAGGGGTACCTGAAGGTTCTTATTTCAGTTCACAGAATATTCAGCTGTTGCATTCCCACAACATAAAAAACACCTACTGCAGAGGTAGGAAGAGGGATCCCAGTTTTCTGATGGAAAGAGCAGGCCTGATCTTCATTACACTATAATTAGAATTTTAAAAAGCCCTTGGAGTTAGCTGACCCCGTGCACAGTAGAGTGTTTCTCTCCAGGTTTGCATTGGAGGCTCCTCTGGGCAAGGTGCTTGCCTGCCTTTCTTTTGGTGCACTGCACAAGCTTTATGAATCATAAATAATAATAACCTACCAGGTTCCAGCTTTGAAATGTGGGTCATCTCATTCCTCTTTTACCAGTTCAAACACAGTTTATTACCTACCTTATATAGAAACAGAAGCAGAGCAATCTTTCACTGTGCCATGAAATTGAATCCTTTCAAGCATTTCCATGTCTTCTCTGCATACCAGCTCTCAGATACCCTATTGCTGCCCACCAGGGACTTTGTTGACCTAGTTGGACTTTTCCCTCTTTACTTCAGTTTCCTTTTTCCTTTATCATCAGTGGCAAAAATCTAAAATGCCTTGATGGTGTATGGTAGGGCGTGGAGTTTCTTTCCTTCTCTTTAGTGAAACAGACTGGCTCTGCTTGAGAGCTTCCTTTTCCAAACCAATTGACAACATTTCCTTTCAGACTAACATTGACTAATTTTTCCTGGTGTTAAAGCCATATTAAAAAAAAAAAAATAAGGGCAAAAATAAAGTGAAACAGCTGGCACATTGTGGACTGCTGAATTCCCTTGGCCTGGCTGCCATACCTCTGGCAAAGATTTGTCTTCCTCTGGTAGTCCAAGTCCATTGCAAAGGCATAGATAATGCTACAAGAGCAAGACAGCAAAAACTTTCATCTGCTTCATAGTTATTTTCTCCCCTGTATCAACCACCATCAAAGCATTCCAAGGATCTTTGGCAGAACCACCAGGAGTATGTTTCATTCTAGGATGGTTAGCCAAGAGGAGCCTTTCATTGATATGCATTGCTGTAAAGCCCTCCAGCATTCCTTCTATTTTCCTGCGGGTGCAGTGACTTCTTTGCTTTAAAAGGAAGATAAGGACTTTGTGCGTTCAGAAGCGTGACTGCCATTTAGAATTATTTCGGAGATTGAATCATCAGTATGCTCAGAGCCTGCTGTACCAGCACTTTTCAAGACAACTGTGTCTACATGCATTGCTCAGGCAGGCAGTAGCCATACCATGTGTTTTTTCATATTCTGAGAAATGTAGGCTTGGTGCCTGATTTGTACTTGTTCTTCCTTCTCTTGTTTTTTCTCACCAATTTTTGTCCACACTGCAGTGGCCATTCCTCTCAGACCAGCCAATTGACTGGTTTCACCCTATTTGTACACGAAAACATAGTGTGCTTTGAGAACTGACTTCTCTTCCTCAGGAAGGTAAATATATCCATTCTTGCTCTGCATCTTGGGATCTTCCAGAGACAGGCAACATCAGCTTTGACAAAGAACTGCAGAATAATCACCACACCAGAGAAAACACATCCTCCACTTAATTAGCCCCTACTAGGAGCTGCTTATTCCCAGGCTTTCAGCACCAAGGAAATGCTGTTGCAGCCTCCCCTATAGTACATTTCCTCTGCAGTGTTCTGTCAGGAATGAGTGACTGGTGATATTCCAAGTTTTTTATATGGCAAATGACACCTGTCTGCTGTCAGTTATTGCACATAAACACCTAAACTGAGCTGCCGTGGAACCAGATGCTGCCACATGTTCAGCTGGAGTAACCTTGCCTGCATTGCTGGAGTTGCAGGGAATTTGTATAAGTAAGAATGAGAAATAAATTTGGCCTTTAGTATATTTGCATGCCTGCAGGGAATTCATCACAAGTGTATCAACGCTGTAATCGCTTTAATAATAAATCTTTATCACTTCTTTAGCAAGCACAAACTAAAGATCCCAGGCACAGCAAAAACTTCCATGAGTAGCAGTTGGCTTCTTTAAGAGATGAGATTCTTATTATCCTCATTTTGCAGATGGAGCAGCTGAGAAACTGCAGAATGAAGCAACTTGCCTAAAAACAAGCAGCACATCTTTTCAAAAAGCAGGCAAGAAAAGACCTACAGCAGATAGGGATGGACCCCCAAACTTCCCACACGTGTCTTTGTGGCCATGGGAGGGCCATGAATGGATGCAACAGGGGTTAAAGAAGCCTTTGTTTATTGAAATCAGTAACTAAAGCTTCCTTTCCGGGAAATAAGCTCAAGTGCTGCATAAATGTATTTCTGAATAAATACTGTCTAACTATTAGCAGTGTTCTGCTGGTGGCATCCAAAGGTTTTGGTAGTCAGGCAGTATGACTGAGCACTAGGGCAGACCTTGTGAACATCTCACCCAGGACTTCACAACTGTAGAAGCAAGACTTGGTGGCCATTAGCTTTTTCCCATGAAAGCCATACATGACAGACCTATGCAGTGGTCGTGCATCCTAGAAAGAAAAGCAGCTGGTGAGCATAAGAGACTGGTGTTTTGGTGGCTCAGCCAGGGCTGTGGGTTTGGGTGTGCTTCCCCACTGAAGCAGCCTTGGCAAGGAATTTGTGTTGGCTTCTGCATGGAGAGCTTAACTCTCAAAGTGTTTGCTTTTGTTCAGGCTGCCTCTCTGCACAGGGGACAGTGTTCAGTGTGAGCAGTCAGGGCACTTTAACCCACCTGGTTCTTGCTCCTTAGCTATGGTAGTAGTTTTCTCCCTCTCCTGACCGAACTGGTGGTGATGACAAGTTCACATGGATGGGGGTTTAGGTTTGCTGTGTGTCTGCTTCTCCTCTGGACCTACCAGCATGCACCCCCCTACAGCAGGGTAAAGATAGCGTCACTTACTCAGCTGGCAGAAAAGCAGTACCCTCTCCTGCCGGTACTGAATGTTAAGTACACATGGACAGTAATTACACTCTGGCTTTGGCCCAAGGCAGCTTTTGCCCGATTTTTGTATTCCGTGCAGTATTTTCAGTTAGCACAACAGCATATTTGAGCAGATAGCCAGGATCTTGTTCCAAAGGCGTGAGGAGTTTCTTGTTGCATAACACCTGGCTCATTTCCCAAATGGCACCATGCTTTCTTAGGCTTTAAACAGCCTCAGGATGAGCCGCTCTTAGCTTTGCTAGCTTACTCACTGGGGAGTCCCTCTAGCTTATCTTCGATCATGTCCCCCTGGTTGTTTTGTCTGCCATCTTGCCTGTGCGAACTCATGAGTTACAGGTTTGGAGGTGACTCATTACTTCTGCACTGTGTCCCCTCCTCAAATGATACAAAAATAAAATAAGACCATTTTGATGTTACTAAACTAATGCTAGAGCAGGAGTTTTAATGCATCACAAAGCAGAAAGAGAAGTTATTAAAGATTTATCTAAGCTTCCTTACTTTAGTGGCTGAAATGAGACAGTATGTACACACAATGGACAAACAGTAGTTTCATTTGCAATGATGGAACTTGAGACTGACAGCATCCATTGGATCATCTCAGCCTTTCCGTAGATCACAGACCATTACATTTCACCCACTTACCCCTAAATGAAGTAAGGTGCATCTTTTAGTCATCTTGAATCAATTTAGGCATGTGCTTTGAAAAAATAAGCAGATTACTAATCCACCTATTTAATTATAGACTTTTCACATGAGAAGTTGGAACAAGAACCAGTAAAAAATAACTATGAAGTCACCAGAATGCATTATTCACTGTCTCCTGTATTTTAATTTTATAAATCTTGTGAAAGAAATTTTGTCCTTCTTTCCTGATGGCTGACAATCGTAAACAATAGGATTTGTACCTCAGTGTAAAAGCCAGAGTTCTGAAAAGACTCCTAGTTCAACATAAAAGTCTAAGTTAGCTCAACATGTATTCCCCAGCAATTTCCCAGCAACGAGGCTCATATATAGGATTATTTATGTTGTTGCTTTCCTAGCACATTACACTCAGTGCAGCACATTCACTTATGTAGTAAGCAGCTCTCTCCGCTTGGCTGGAGCACCACTGCCAACCTTTAGTCCACAGCCTACTTAATCGTTGTTAATTATAAACTGTGAGATGCCACTGCAGACCTGGATAGCATCCTGCAGAAGCAGGAATTTGGCCAATGAAAGAGTAGGTTTACTTTGTAGTCTTCACTGAGCTTTGCTGACAGCCACTGCGGCATAAGATCAAAGGCAACAGGAAACAAGGTGTTTTTAGTGGTGCAGAGCTGGCTTGTTTCTAGAGCTGCCCACCATCTATTGGAGAAATCAGGTTCCCATTGTTTTCCTCTATTGGAGAAATCAGGTTCCCTGTTTCTCCCCGGTCCCATCAGAGAAATCTGATTTCTCATGTTAGCTGCCTGCTTCCAAATACATGGATCCTCTCTATCTGGACATAATGCAGGGGTACCCAGCCTGGCACTTTTTGAGCCCTACTCAAGGCATGAATTTTGACATGAGATGAAGCATCCTTTGGTCATACAAAAGTTGTATGTTGACTTTCTGGAAGTATTAAGTATACATTTTGTTCAGTATCACTACTTCTGATCCCAGACCTCCTCAGCTGAAAAAAAAACGAGTGTGAACTCCATCAGCCTTGTCATTCAGTCATGGGGAGTACAGAAGTGAGGAGGTGAGAGCTCGAAATGCCTTTTCCACAATCACCTCAAATTCCCTAGTGCAACTCTCAGTAAGGGTAATATTTTATTTGTGACTGAAAAAGGCATGAGTCTGTCTTCTGTAGTTGACTGAAATAAGTGAGGAATAGTGGGTTGCAAAACCCTTTCTCACTGCAAAGAGGATGAGGCAAGTATCAGAGAGAAAATAGAAACCAGAATTTTTGCATGTAATGTATTTTTCCTTGGGGTTATAATGAGTATCTCAGTGCCCACATGGGCCTAGCCAAACCTGTATTTTTTTTAAAGGAGACTCAGCTTTGGATGAGTTTGCTGCTGAGAGGTGAGGAAGCATCTCTTCTTCCTTCCAGGAGATCATTGAGTAAATCATGTGGGGACTTCTGTGAATATATATGCATTACTCCAACCACTGTGAGCATGCTCAAGTCCATGTCAAGTCCGCACTAGTGTCTAGTTATTGGTTGACAGAGAACAGATGTTCCAACTATCTTGGTCTGAACTTGAGACCTAAGAAAAGCATTGTGTTTGAGGTTCAATAGCAGGTTAAGCCTTTAGCTTCTTGGAGAAAAATCAGGTGGAATTGGAATTCACTATGGAAGAAACCAATGGGTTACAGCAGTCTTTCGTCTAAAACTATGCTTACTTGAAAGCCAGGCAGCTCTTAGTTTTGAAAGCTCCTTAAGAATGAAGGAACATTGTCTTGTTTTTGATAAAGTGCAGTCAGCAGAGCCTCCATAGTTAGCATGAATTCACTTAACTCCCTGTAGATATGCACTAATATACATGTGCTCTTTTTATTAGTATGTAAGTAATTGAATTCCCTTGGAGATAAAACTATTACTCAAGAAAGACATGTAGCACTCAAATGCCTGGATAATTATTACAGTAGTTTCCTGCAGAGAATCCAGCCTGCTTTTTACCATCTCTCAATCCTTTGTTCAGTCTGAAATTTGAACAGACTGATAAAAATTTGCTCATAATATAGTTTTGCTCATATCTGATTTTTGTTCTAATAGTTCTGCTTCCATAACTCCTCGAAGTAAGTGGTGAAACTCCCAATGGCCTCACCAGATAACTCACTGTAAGATTCAGTCCAATTTTTATTCAGAATGGCATGCAGAATAATATCAAGAACATGTGACCTATAATCAGGGTTACTCCTTGCATGTGGTTACTTTCCAATCTCAAAATGCTGCTACTGTTAAAAGCACCCAGTATCTTCCATTTTCACTGTGGACTCCGGTCATGAATTCTGATTAATAATAAGGACAGTATTTAGGGGAACTCCTCACCTGATAAAATTCTAAGTAGAGTATTGTAATGAGGCCCATACGAATGCTGCACTTTTAATATAATTTCAAAGCAGTTGCCTCTTAAGATGAGTTTATGGATTAAAGTCCAAATTGCTGCAGTATGAAGTTGGTAACTTTTCAGTTGTCTTTATATATCACTAACAGGAATTAGAATATGTATTTTGCAGAAAGCCTTGCTGGCACATTTGACAGAGGCAGAAAGGCATATGTATGCTAGGGAGGAGAGTTTGGCATATCTTCAAAAATATGTGGGGAATATTTAATTCCAGCTCTTAGTAAGTTTAGATATTATATTTAGCACAGGATAAAACAGGAATTAATATATATTAGCCATCAGCAATAAAACCCACTATATCTTTGAATAATACTTTAGGATATAAGAGTACCTGCTACAAGAAACTTAGGCCTATTTGATACAAATCAAGCTATATGGATGATACTGGTGATATCAATAATATGGGACAGCTTTCCACAGATGAGAACCACCTTGATTGTCAATGAACCAAAAGTCCTAATTTCTACTCTGCTGAAATTAAGGTGAGAGGATCAGACAAGTTCAAATAGCCTGCACAGATTATTGTAGCACTTTAATAATTAGTTAATTTATACTATGAATTGCAATAGCAGAAGAGGATCTGAACTCAAAATGTTTTATCCTTGATTTGAGCTTTTGTTCATGCAATTTTCCCTATTTTCATATACCTATATCCCTTATTCTGTAGCCTCAAGCAAATTCAGACCTTCTGACCTAATAGGTTGATACCCTGGGTTTGTTCTTTAAAATAATTCTGTTGTGGACTTTAGAACTGTTTTCTGTATTAATTTATACTTAATTTAGTAATGCTATTTCATGATCAAAATAAATAAAATTATTTTTATTTCATACTGTAAGAGCAAAGTATTTAAAGAAAGCACTTTAAACTTTTCTCAAATAGCATCTAAAAATCCGTTTGTGCGATGCTGTGTTGACCAAATATTCTAATTTAAAAACTGATTTAATAAGGTTTTATGGAGTTTTGTATCACAATTTTTCCATTGTGAAACATTAACTGTGATACATTAACTGATATTCAATAAAAAAATAGAGTACTGATCTTTTAGACCTTCAACCCTGACCATGGTTGGAAAACTGGGGAGCTGTGAGCAAACCCAAAGTTATTCCAGGGCTGTGTTACAGTCCCACCCACGAGCCACCCACACAGACTCACAGCTTTCCTGCAGGAGCCCAGGAGCAGCTTCCTCAAAAATCACACACAGCTGCCATATGGATCTGACCAAAAGTCTATTGGGTCCTGCCTCCAGCTTGGTGGAATTGAACAGGAATATGTATTTTCTAGCCATTCATCTCTCACAGTGTGGGTGTGCTGACAGCTGCAGCTCCCCACATGTAGGAAAAATTTTTTTTCTGCTTTGTTCCTAGTAATTTTTGGCAGTTGTTTTGTTTTTTTTTGCTGCTCATGAACACTGAGTTGCCCTTTTCTATGGAGCATCCTGTGAAGAGCTCGTAATCCCTGATGGCCAGAGCCCATCGCTGAGCATGCAGCTTGTGGGTTTGTTTACTCCCACCTGCACCTCTTTATCAGCACACTTCTCCATCTGCCCATGTATGACCCAGTCACATAGTCTGTCATCCCCTGCAGCTGGCCACTGCCCTTGCTGACCTGCCTAACTTCACATCATTAGGAAACTTTTTCACCCTGTGGCTCACTTCCTTGGTGAGGTAACTGTGGTTAGTGGTGAAGAGTGCAATTCCCACAGCAAACATCTGCAGAGCTTTGGCCGCTTCCCCCATTGCTGTTTTTACTTCTCATTGGTCTCCTATCCTGTACTGAGCCTTTTATCCATTCCAGCACTTTCCCTGTCTGCCTATTTTCTGTAAGGCTCTTTGGAGTGGGATTTTATCGGAAGCTTCTTCAAAACCTGGGTAGCTGCATCTCCTTTATCACCGTGCCTGTTGACCACTGTCAGAGAGCACTGGTGAGGCTGCAGGATGAATCATCCAGTACATAATGCTGTCCTTTACACTGTCTAAGATGTTCATCCTAACTATTGCTCACTCTCCTTAGCACTTACTACTCTGTTTCAAAGCTGAGTTGGCAGGTAAGTGGCTGAAACCTTTCCTTCAAAAATTGGAGGTGGAGTGTGTGCCCCTGTTCAGTAGCTCAGTGCATAGAGCAGCCTTGTACTCCTCTGCTAGGAGCAGGAAATCCATCTGCCAAAGAGAGCGTCCACAGGCCCTCCAAAGCTGGGGGAACCCAGATAGCAGCAAAACTGCTTGCCTGAGAATAGAAAACATCCTTACTTATTAGGAAAGCATAAATTCAGGAAGTCATTTGCCCAGACGAGAAAAAGTAAGGCCCTAGCCTTGTTCCGGTGACTACTTCAAATACAGAATGGAAATATTTATTGGTGATGACTCCTAAAATGAGAGATGGGAACTCTTAAATGTGTCTTTGAATCTTGACAGAGTCTGGGTGTAAGGGAGGCACATGGGTGTTAGGAGTCATGGTCCTTTGGCATGCCCAGGAACAGATTCTTTGGCATCTGATGAGCTCTAGTGGGATTTTGAGGAGGTTACACCTGCTACAAGCAGCTTTGTTAAAGCTAGAGCTCATCTGGAAAATGAGGGAATGTCCCTTGATGCAGAAGTTGGTCTGTGTGTGCTCTCATTACAACTATGCAGGAAGGCTGAAGATTACTGGCTTCCAAAATGAAATATTAACAATTTCTCAAAACCAGACACCAGAATGACCTGTGAAAGGAGAGGCCATCACTGACAATGGCACTAGAAAGCTCCTCTAGGTACTGGATGGTCTGCCAGGCAATAGGTGACTCCCTGAGACCTCACTCTTTAATGTGACTGACTGCGAAGAAAATGCCTGGGCAACAGATCTGAACAAATATCAACATTTCAGCTTTAGACAGCTACAGTGGTAATTAGAAATGTAAATCACTTAATGAATTTGGTATTTCATCTTCTTTTCACAGGATGATGCCTCAGCTGGTTTTTAACAGCTGAGTTCAAAAATCTTGAATGCCTAAATAATGCATGGTTGGTGTGGTAGAAATGGGGTAAAAACTGTGGTAGACAGGAACAGGATAAAAAAAAAAAAAAAAAGAGGAGTTTGTGAGTCTGCTACTGAGGCAAATAATATTGAGTATCCAGAAGACCACCACCAGAAGCCATTGTGTGTGTCCTCAGGTATGTTGGAGCTAATTGTTTCCTACTGATCTCTCCATGTGAAGAAGTGACACAGCATCAAGGCTGTGAGAATATGCCTTGGGTAGTACCTGGCCCTGATCCCTGCATGTCACAGGTTTCTAGAGCTCTAACCACGCTGAGGATCAGGCACTGTCTTACAAGACTTCCCTCAGCTCCTTCTCCCCTCTTTATGATAAGCACATATTTTTGCAAGCTTGACAAACTTGTTCTGCGCAATGCTCAAGCAGTTACAAAACATTTGACAGGCTGGCAAAATGGAAATACCTCCAGGATGTCTCGTTTATAATTGTCAGAGAGACCTGTGAGGGTTGTTCTTTTTATCAGAATTTTTTTCCAGAAGCCCGATTTAAAGAACTGTGTAAGAATATGCTTACTTTGAAGCATATTCTTAGCAATTCCTAGCCTGGGGAACCTGGAAGAGTTGTGCATTATCATTAGGTACATATTTTGGTCCCTAATAGGCAGGACCTTAGTCTGTAAGGGTCATTTTCTCACTCTGAAGGGTTGAAAAGGGCACCCAGCACTTGTGCAATGCTTCCTTCCCTGAGTTGCTGACTAGCTGACAGCAGCTACAGCAGGTTATTGATGACAGCTAAATATGTTCATGTGGCACTGCCCAGTTCTGAGTCCACCAGTGCTGTCTGCGGTGGCTTTTCCCTCTGTTCATGACAGCAGTGGTAGAGAGGTGGGACTCATCTCACCCAGCTTCAGACACCCACACCAGAGACACCTACTTCCAGCTTGTCGCCCCAGACTGTTTAGAGCTGGTGGAGAGAAACAAGCACTCAGAGAGAGTGATTCATCTGGCTCGTTTTAATCATCTACTTTAGGAGGAGATAAATCGTGCTATGGAAATGTCTTTTTTCTGTCTACTAACTATGCAGAAAGTGTAAATCACTGTCTCAGATACACAAGTCGGCATGGCAGATGTCTCAAACTAAGAAGATGAATGCCACCCTTGGTTTTTGTTAGTATCATGTTTTTAATATACACATGTAGGTACAGTGTGGTCCTACAGTAATCCTGTAGGTCTAGCTGTGCACAGGAGTCTTAAGACTCTTGCACAGACTTCAGAAGAGGCTGGGACAGCCTATTTAAAGGTTACCTTTAATGGTTTAAAGGCGTAGTACTTTCCTATTCCTCTTTCACTTCATGGCCTTTAGCTGGGTCTGTGGAGTAAATAGCTTGAGTATAGATGGCCTTTGCTACAGGTATCTAAAGTCACCTGAGGGGAGTCTTAGCCATAATAGAAGAAATAGAAGGACAGTTGTTTTCTGAGGCTAATGGCATTGGCAGTAGCTTTGGAGATGATTTCCTTCCTTTGTTTCTGAATGCCATGGGAGAGAGGTTGGACTGAAAGGGAGGGAGGAGGAATGGTTCCACTTGGGATTTATGAAAAAGGAAAATGCATGAACAAAAGAGACTATTAAAAACCAAAATTAGTAAAAGCAATATAGACATTTTTCCTCTACCTCAGTATCTTAATTTGTTCATTTGGGGATACAGTAGCATACAGAGCAGTTTGCTGCAGGAAGCAATGCAAGAAACACATTAAAAGTCTGCAGAATTAAAATTCTTCAATGTCCTGCCTCATTGATTCTAAAAAGACATTTTGCCATCTTTAAGTTCATGTGCATTCTGTTGCCAGCTGACTCTTGTGCAGTGTTAGAGAGAGAAGCTTTTCAGCGACTTGTGGATTTAGTGTCACCCCATCTGTGCACCTGTGGTTTGGGTGAGAAAAATGTCCCCAGTAGAGACACAGGGACCAGAGAAGGCAAACTACAGCTCTGGATTTTGTGTTTGCCAGCTGACAGGCAAGTGCCCTCCACAGTATATGAGAGGATGAGATCACATGCGTGTATATCATCTAATAGGGTCCAACCTCTCCAAAGAAAATGTGGTTTTTGGGGGCAGATCATGTCACAGGTATTATCCTCCGGGTCAGTGGTGCATCCACTGGAAAAGTCTGTGCCCATTTGGCATTTGACTCTGCAGCAGCACAAGCAATCATGAGGACACAGTAAGGTTTCACTGACAGATACTACTGACATTGACAGATATTATGAGCCTCAGCTTGTAACTATTAATCATCAGACAGTGATTTTTACCCCTATTGTCGTGAAATCCATTGTGTCTGGGATAAGTTTTTTGTCACTCCAGTCTGTAAATGCATCAAAAGAATGAACATCCCTAGAAAGTTAACCTTTCAAGTGAAAGTTCATTTTAGAAGTTATACATGCAGTATTGTCTTTTGCTGAAAGCAAATGTTTCTGTTGGTGTGTTTAACACAAAATTAAATACATGTGGACAAGTAGTTTTGCCTGTGTAGCAGAGAAAACATCAGTAAATTCAGCTTTAGGGAGCAATTGCCATGGAAAAGAGTAGAAGGTAGTGATATTCATGCAAGCTGTCCAGATGAACTGCTGACTCTTGTGTAGGTGCACAGTACAATAGGGACCTAGGCAGGTGGCTTCAGCCCTTCATGGGGGGAAGATCTTCACCACAGTGTCTAGTGGGCTGTCTATCACCACTGTATTACCAGATGTTGAGTTTCTGGTGCATCAGACAGTTGTGATTGATTCTCATTTTAGAAAAAATAACACAGCTTCACTGTTGCAATTCAGAGCACCGACTCATCTTAAAATCTCATACACCCTAGTGGCTTTAGGCACATTTCCTAATGTTAAATATCTTCAGCAGGAGTGGTTTAAATCCTGGTTTCCTCTTTCCTCAGGGAGTAACTGCAGTAAGATGCAAATGGCAGATACCACACTTGCTCTCTCAAGAAGGAGGACCATTTCTGCCTACCTCTCCAAGCAGTCTGTTCAAAAACACAGACTCTGAGTGAAGTTGCATTGGCACAGAGGCACAAACTCCTCTTAGGCTCTTGTTTGGCACACTGGCTTCCTGAATTTGGTTTTTTTTGTGCTCAGAAACCCAGTGGTCCAAGGGAAGAAGGATGCTGGAGTTTGTTAGGGTGTGTGAAGTGTTTGATATTGCAGTGACAATGCCCAGAATAAACTCATGAGTGGAAAGGGAAAATTCAGTAATAATTCTAGGACTTGTGTGGTGGACAGCAGAGAGGGTGCGGGCAACTGCCCATTATATGGTGAAGTTAAAAGAAATGAGTGTACCCTTATTTGGTATAAACTGAACCCTGACACTGGTCTGTGCGGCAGCTGAGGCAAGAAACATTAGTTACAAGCAATGTATTACTAAGGAAATGTTTTAGAATTATTTTGAATGAGCTGAGCATTCACAGGCAGTCTGTTTTTCAATTCAAACATTTGGCAAGTGGCTTGTAACCTTTCCATTGTGTGTTTAATACAAGGTCACGTTAACTTTGGACAATTCATTAGCTTTCTGGTGCATCTCTTGTTATGTGGGAGGCTGCCCACACAATCTTCTATTGAAAACTGAAATAAGTGGAGAGATCAAAAACATCCTTATCTCTCTGAAAGCTACACAAAAAGGCTAGATGTTTATATCTTTGCTGCTGTACATTCTTTTTAGATATCAAACCATCAAACAGAGGCCACTATCCTTCTTCTTATGAAATACAGCTTTACCAGGCAAACTAATGGTACTTTTAGTTCAGATCGTGCATTTCTTATCTGTAGGAAAATAACAAAATAGTTATTTCCATAGAAAGAAACATTTCCTTTCATAATATATTAGATCATATAAATAAAAATTTAAGTTGCTTGAAATAAGAGATTTTCCATCCCACATAGTAATTCACACCAGGATAAGGAAGGATTTTTTTTTTTTTTTTTAATGTGGACGTCTCTCAGTCTGCCTTGAGTATATACAAATATTTGTCAGTAATACAGTTTCTCGTTGTCCTGGCTTTACTTACATGTTTTCACCTTTCAATGCATGCAGTGAGTTCTGGACAGTTTTGAAGTTGTAGATTCCTGAATTTCAACATGAACTACTGTTACTTCCTGCTTTAGGTGAATGGACCAACTAAACTGCAGTCGGCCTCTTAGAGAAATCACTGCTGAGTGTTGTGTGTGGCTGTGGGAGAACTTCAGGAGATGTTGAATGGGGTGAATTTAAGAAAGGCAGGTAGAAATCCCTAAAGGCAGTGGCCTGCTGCTGAGGTCTGCCAGCACGTTTTGATCTCTGTGAGAACTCAACCAGCTAACCTCTCCTTGCTCACTCATCCACGAGCTGGATATGTATGGGAGGTGTAGGGTAGCAGGCTATAACAATTCATGTTTGAGGGTTGAAGGGGCAATGTTTTTAGGTGAAAAATCTCCAGCAGCATGCTGGGTGTAGTTATAATGGGGCAAAACTTCAGTCCAGTCTCAGTTTGTGCAGGACGCAAACTAAAAAAGTTAGGATTGCCTGGTCAGAGACGGACTTCAGGGCAGCCTGTAGGTTGGTCTAGTTTTTGCCATCTGGCTACACACAAGAGACCTGTTTTTCCAGGAATCACTGAAATGTCTGGTGATCCAATTCAGTCTTAATCACACTATTTATGTTGCAGTGATTTTGCTTAACTTCAAGATTAAATATGTTGTCCTCCTTCTCTTTTAAGAAACACCATATTCCATAAACTGGCCATTTCTGCATTTTCCAAGACAATAACAATTTCAAGTGCTGTTATAATTCCCTTTGCTGCTTTATCAAACTCAATACCACATTTTTCATTCATTTACACATCCTAACAGCACGAGTTTAAGTGGTGTGTTAAGCCTTTCTTTGTACATCAAAGCAACATGTAATTTTCACTTCCATTTTACCCAAGGGCTTCTAAATCTAGAGGTGATAATTGTTATTTGCATTCTAATTATGCCTCAGTTCAACCAGAGGCTTTGCAATGATCTAAAAACAAAGAACATTTTGTGGCAAGATCCGGTGGGTTCCTTTGCTCGTAAAGCTCCATGTGACTCCTAAGGGCCTAAGAAGGGCCTAAGATTTGAAAACTAAAATGCAGGATGGATTAGTAAGCCAGGTGTTTTCTTCTCCGCAGGGGATGAGCGCTCCCGGGAGTCTCCAGCCCCAGCCGAAGCACAGATGCAAGCTGGGGTGGAAGGCAGTGGAAGGGTGAGCCGCTGCTGCTGGAAATGTTCCGTGACGCAACTCAAGAAGATTTTCTGGGGTGTGGCCGTGGTCCTGGGTGTCTGCTCCTCCTGGTCGGGTTCAACCCAGCTAGCAAAACTGACCTTTAAGAAATTCGATGCACCCTTCACTCTAACGTGGTTTGCAACAAACTGGAACTTTTTATTCTTTCCTTTGTATTATCTTGGACATGTTTTTAAGTCAGCTGAAAAGCAGTCTCCAAAGCAAAGATACAGGTATGGGAGCTTTTGTTTTTAATCCCGTGGCTCTTGCATGCTGCTCTACATTTCACAGACATTTTGTTCAAATCAGTCAGTTGCATCAAACTTGTGTTTGCTTTCCTCTCCAGATTTGTTAAAGGGTGGCCTGAGTCAATTGTGTGTCCTGTGTTAGGCACTATTATTATTGCTAATGTAATTTCACTCCAGCAGTAAGAAATCCAGACTTATTTCCAACACATGCAAGTCATGTAATGAAAGTCTGCATTTTCTGCAATTATTTATCCAGAGTTTTCTGCAAACATAATTTTTTATTAATACCTCTTTCCCCTACCCATGGCTGACTTCTGTGTCAGCCTCTGAATAAGCTAAGTGAGCTTTTCTTTTCCAAGCTCAGGACTAGAGCAGAGCCTTGAATAGCTGAGTAAAAAGTACTGCCGTATTTTCCTGGCACTACGCCCTTGACATCAAAGGCCAAGCTCTGATCCCAGTTAAACTTGAGCTGTTATGTTTATTTCCGGGAGGAAGCGCAGTCATAACCAAAGGCAGCACTTTGTCTTCAGCACACCTTGTCTTCACAGCAAGCCAAACCCGCAAAGCCCGAGTCGCTCATGGAAAGCCCTGAGTGCCCGTCCTCCGTCAGAGGCTGAGGATGCTCTGTCTGCTTGAAGGACTGCCTCTCACTGAGCACTCCCTCAGCTCTGCTCTGCTCATTTTGGCCTGAGAGGTGTCTGGGACAGATGGGATGACTCAGCCATCAAGATGTCCCATGTCAGAGAGCTTCCCTGATACGTGGAAGGATGTGAACAACCTTTTCCCCTTCTGTTACACAGTGGGGCTCATAGACTTTTAATGAAGTAGCTCAGAAAAATAAACAGTAAGATGTACATGTTTCTCAGCTTCCAGCTGCGCAGCAGCAAGGTGGAAACTTACTGCAAGAAGAATCTAAGAAACCAGGTTACTCAGGAAATGCTCTACCTCAGATGACTAGGGTAAAGAAATTTTACTGCTTAGCCATCATTATGGTTTCTTCATCTTTTAAATAATGTAGAGGCTGCAGATAATGGGTATGACCATGCACTGCAGGTTCTAGAGCAGGATCCAGAAGTTCTAAAGGCATTTTCATAAGTGCCGTGTTTCCTGTGCTTCAGTCTTCAGATTGTATTCGTTCAAGGCTTATGTGGTTGCCTCAGAGATAAGAGGAGTATGGAGGTTACAGAAAGCTACAGCTTAATCTAAAAACAGCAACAAATGCTAGCCTAAAAGCAAATAACTTTTTGTTTCTTTGGTTTTAAGTATTTTTCTTCCCAGCTGCTCTCAGATAATGTTTTAAATACTGCTGAATTCTGGGGTGAGCAGTTGTGGTTTGCCAGATCCCTGGGGTTAAAAACCCAGAGCATTGTACTCATTGCTGCAGTAAATTGATACAGTTGGTAGTTTTATGTCTTTCATTAATTAAATGAGGGCTGAATTGAAGAGCAGGTGCAAGCCCTGCAGCCTGTTTGGGATGCAGGGGGACATCATTAGCAGTAGGCTTGCCCAGGCGTCAAAAAGAGTGTGTGTTTGTGTGTCTGACAAGCAGACTGAATAGGGTTAACTTAAAGAGGTTTTTCTGGATGTCAGAGAAGATGTGTGCATTTGGAGATGTGGCTGTGGCTCCCAGCTTTGCTGCAGATTTGTTCTGTGGTTTGGAGCAAGTCACTGCAGACCTGATTTCCTTGTACTCTCTGTTCTTTTGGAGGTGCCAGTCCTTTAGGGAGGAGAGAGGACTCCCCTTACTATGTGTTTACATAGTGTCCGGCTCGGCATGTCCCCTGTCTACACTGAGGCCTTTTGGTGGTGCTGCACCAAGAGTTACTGTGAAATTATTTACTGGTCGTCTGCTTGCTCCATTACAGCTGAGATGTCACATGTATACATGAGTAAACCTGAGCATTGCAGTCCAGCCCCTCCTCCTAATTATTCCACCTTTTCCCATGTTATATATGTGTGCAAATATATAGAGGAAGAGATACACAGGGACTTTGCAGCTCCATATGAGGCATCACCCTCTTCAGGAAAGCTTGCACTCCAGGCATGGTTGGACACGTTAGGGAGATATTTCACAGACTTCTGGGTAGTTAAAAGAAGACAGTTCTGACCCAGAACTGTAAAGAAACTGCCATATTCACTTTCTACTTCTTTTATCCTTCACTTTCATCTATATTTTATGTCTTATCTGAGCTCTCTGGCAGGAATTTGGAACAAGATAAATTAAAAGGTGATAGTGGGAGAAGGTGGAAATATGACGTCTAAGTCACATTAGCAGTGAAGTAGAAGAGGAAGGGGTTCTCATGCTGATAAAACCCACAGGTATCTAATGGCTTTTGGCAGCAAAGCTCCCCCAGGACACCTGCCCACCCACCTCAGCAGGACTGGGCTGCTCAGCCTCCCCTCCCCCTGGCACAGGCAGTGCTTTCACATCACCCCTTCCTGAGGGCACTCAAGCCAGCACGTGTTCTTTGGGTACCTCCCTATACAGTTAGAGGGCATGTAAAAAACAGCAGCCACCAGGAAAAATACACAAAAGGGAGATCATAAAATGTATCAACAGTGAATATATGTGTAGTCCCTCCTGCACAGATTATGTGGTTTATTACAGTTTTTAAATTCCTATTGTATTGTATCAGTATGTATGCTGTGCTGTAAATACATTAATTTTTATGTTTTTTAGTCTCTCAAGAAGAACATACCTGTTATGGGCATAAACCAGTTTTTTTATCTGGTTTTTGACAGAAGAACAGATTTTTTTTCCTTTTTACAGCAAGTATAATAGTAGCAAATTTGCCACCAAAATTTTGAGGTGACAGATTGAATGTAAGAGCAGGTTTCTTCAGTTTCTTTATCAGATTTTGAGTATTAGGCCACAATGTGAAGTATTAAGGACTTATGAATGAACCATATTGCATGGTAAGGAACTTGCTATTTTAGCTATCTGTCCTCACTGTGGGGAGAGAGTCACTCTTCTGACTGTGTGCATGGAAGGGATATAGAGAGCTCTGGAAAGCCACGGAAGAGCATGCCAGGGTCAGCATCACTCTCCTGCTTCTTGTGCAAGCGCTCACTAGCTTAAAATAAAATTACTGTAACTAAATTCTTATTCATTTCAACTATTGTCCAGTCCAGAAATAACACATGTAATGATTTGTGCACCTAATGCATCATTAAAGAGTACTTCATACTTTTTGCTTCCAAACTGCTTTATAAAATGACACATTTAATCTGATGAGCTATCCTCCATCTTACCTACATTATTAATTTATGAGGTAACATAAATTAAAAGCACTAGGGCTTAAAATTCCCTGGCTACATGAAAGATTAAATTAAAATCTCTGCAAGATATTGCTTAGCTTTATGTATCTCTAGGCAGAAAACACGACTTTTATAAAGATTCACCCTCTGTGTTCCACCTGGGAAGAGTAATAGAGGGGTTTGTTCACATTTTAGAAAAATACCTCAGAAAGCTTGTTTATTTTGATGGTAAAGTCTTATCAAATGACTTTTTTGAGAAGAAAAGGAAACGACTTTCAGGAATGGTTTGCAGGATTATTTATTTATTTGTAATTTAGATCTTTATTTTTATTTCATAAAGCTTTGGGGCTAAAGAAAATACCAGAAGCTAGAACTAAATCTCTTCTGAAACCTTAAATGCACCTGATGTGTTGGGTGAATGAAAGAATCATCACAGTGCAGTCACTGCACTGATCTGCAACCACATTTGAACATGTTTTAGAATGTTCTTTTTCACTGATTCAGAGTTTTGTCTTTATTTTGCCCCCAAATTATCTGCCACTAATCTTCCAGAATTTGAAGATTTTTCTTTGAAAATAAAGAAACGGTTACAGGTAACACTGAAGTATTGTTAGGTCTTTGAAACAAAATACTGGTGCAACAATGGTAGAGGACTAGCATAGTAGGTCTCACTTTCTCTGATACACCAACATATTGACTTCACAAAAGTCACTTTTGATCTATATGCCCATGGGCTCGGAATTGAGATTTGGTTCTTCAGGGACCACAAAGTTTCAGTGCCATAGCTTCACTTGAGGTCCAGGAGAATGTGGGCCAGTTTCTAAATGTGTTTCACAGGTATTTCTGCTATGATGGAAAAGATGAGACACTAGCCATCACCCACAGTAATACAAGGAGTTGAGTCCATTAGATTGATCCTGACTCATGTGAAGTGCAATTCACTGCACTATGGGTACTGCCCTCCTTTTCTGCAGCAGGCAGAGAATCCCACTGGTAACCAAACCCCTGGCCACGATGAAGCTCTAAGGGAAAAGAAGGTCAGAGCCATTTGCCGTGACTGGATGCTGTTTTACTATCGATTTTTCAGTGGTTTGTGTTTGTGAGTCTCTCTTACCCAGCAGCATTAAAATGTTGCAGTGTGGTTAACTTTTGGCATCCTGCTGATTTATATTACTACTTAGATGGGATCTTCGCCACCAGAGCAGACAGCATTAAGAGAGTCATAAATAAGCTGTGGAGGCATCAAGACATGACAAATGCAAGTGTTTTCAGCAAATGTCACCCAATGAAGCATGTTTTCTTTCAAAAAACTTCAGTTTATAAACTCTATTTGTCTAATTCAGAACATTATCCCTAAAATAATACCTATTTACTTTGTGTTCCTCAAAATAAAATCACTTTACATTGCAAGTTCACATTAGCTTCTTGGAGAAAATAAAAATAATAATAAAAAACCAACCGAGGAACAAAATAAACAATTGAAATGAAAAGATAAAGCATCTGATTCTTATCCAAGTTTGACAGAGATCAGTTAGCAGTAACTCCAGATTAAATCAGTTTGATGTCTACAGCAAGAGGTCAGTTTGATCTCTACAATCATCTGTTTGGACTCACCTTTGTGCTTGGTATCAAAACAATTAATTAAAAGAAGATGGGAATATTGTACAAGAGGTTTATGACACTTGTAGTCACCTTTATCTCTGCTGCAGATATCTGAGCTGCTGGAAGTGTTGTGTTATTGATGGACCACTGTATCACTTCTCTGACTGTTTTCAGTGAATATGCACTAGTCTGCCAGAGGTTCTAGCTGAAGACAAGGCCAAATTGTACAGTCAGCAAGTAGCAGCAGTAGTGAAGCCTTCTGCTGGAACAGCGTGATATTTGTGGTAGTGGCAGTGCTGGTGGACATGTGTCCAGTGTCCAACCTGCTGTCCATATGGCATCAAGCTTGATCATGGAGCATCCATTTGGGCTTAGCTCAGCTGAAGCCCAAGCCACAGAGCTCAGGGTGATGCTGTTGTTAACTTCTGTTTCTCAAGTCAAGTAGTTACCACTTCCCGATGAAACCTGCGGTAGCTGCTGTTTCTTGCCTTTTGAAGAGGAAAGTGTGTCCTCATGGGAGGTGGGATGGGTGTGCTGTCACCCCATAGGGATTCTGGAGGTGGCTTCTCGCTGCTGCCTTGGCATAATACAGCTATGCTCTACTATGGCCAGATGATTGCATGAGTCGTGGTTTAACCTGCTTTTTTGGGGAGACTTGTTTTCTTAGGTGATTAAAGATTAATGTCATGGTCTCTTGGTCTTTATGCCTCCTGAAACAAAATTTTCTCAGCCAGCTCCCAAAAATATGCTCTACAGGCTGCCTGTTCCTGAGAAAAAAACAGCTCCAGAGTTTTTCTAGAGTGGCCTCCTGTTCACATCAGTCTCCTCTGAAGACAGTACCAGTGGTTGGATTAGAGAGGAAATGTGCCACAGCTGGCTTCTCAGTGTCACACTCCATATTCCAGCACTGCTAGCTTGGAGCTGAATGTCTGGTTTCCACACAGAATTCAAAGGGAGAGCAAAACCTACAGCAGAAACACAAATTAGAGGCATGTAAGGTAAACAGCAGGAAAGGGTGAGGAGAAAGAGGAAAGGCTGTGGTCAAACTAGCTGCTAGTGGGAGCCCTCCACCATCCCAGATTTAGGCACCTAACTAGAATTGAGATACTGCTCCTCTCGATGTCTTCCATTGAAAAGCTTAAAAAACTGCTCCTGGACCATGGTGAAGGTGATAGTTTTTCTCTCCCTCAAATGCATGGTATGGAGCTTGATACCTGCATCAGACTCTTGATGTGAGTGGCTGGCAGAAAGCCACAAAATTAATGGCCCAGTCCGAGTTTCTCAGGTGGTAGCTCTCACAATGGTAAGCCTGCATGATGGGCTCAGGAACATAAGATGGCTTTTATATGCTTACCTCTCTTTCTAAACCTCCTGGAAATACCTTTGAGAGATTTCTTTTAAAATTCTGTTTAACTAATTTGCTAATTCCTTCTATTCAGGTAGCTAACACTGTCTCTGAGAACTCATGTCTCAGCTTTTGTGAGAAAATGGTCCTTGTTTAGGACACCAGTCCTTTCTGATTTAACCTCACAGATTATACTTGGAGTTTGCATTTGTTTTTCAGACCCTGAGGTTCTGAAAAGAGCTTAACATTCATGTCCTGTGAAAAGCTTTCCCTTAATATGAAGAGCCTTCATCTGTTGAGAATCACCTCTTCTGGGCTTTTGGACTTCCGTGAAGTGCTAATTGTGAATAAAAATTGGCTACTGCCTGATCAGGAGATATCCACATTCTTTAATCTTGAGCCTGGTTTGCAAAATCATTCCAAGGATGATTGAATTAAGAAATGTCCTGTAATTTTGTCTTCTTGTTCCATTACTTTTGTCTCCTCTGCTGTGGCTTGAACAGATGCTTCAAAATAATTGCATTATCTGCCTCCTATGAGGTAACAGTGCTTGCGGCAAAGACTAGAAAGAGAAGTAATTGGTTTTGCTACCTGCAGACAGGGCATGTGCTATGAAACAATGTATTTATGTAATGGCTTTTGCTTGGAAAAAATGTTGTGTCTTGCAGCACTGAATGATCTAATTAGTCAATAGCTAAACTTGCATTTCATTAACACTACTTCTGGTTAATTAAGCAATCTGCCAAGCTCGCACAGTGCTAGGGCTCTTCTCAGGAGACCTCAAGAGCAAATCTGCCTCTGCTGGTCCCACCCAAGATGATCTGACCTCTCTGCACTCACTGAGACCATGGGACAAAAGCAAGCCGGGCTGAAGGGACCTCGGGTCACCTCCTCCCTTTCCTGCCTCCAGGCATGACCTGCACACAAAAACAGAAAAGTAGCTGTATTTTATGGCTGGCAAAGGAAAGAAAAAGACTTGGAAAAGTGTGTGTGATCGTGTTTACTGCACAGAGGAAGAAGCAGAAAGCTGAGGTGAGCATGGATTTGCTGTTTTCCAATCATCATAACATGGACGAAGGTTTGACAGGTGGCCTTTTTGCAGAATGTTGTTTACCTTGGTCACCACACCGAGTACCTTGACCCCCAGTGCACAAACTCCTTAAGTGGGGACAATCCTAGACAGATTTTTTATGATGTTTACAGCAGCAACAAAAATAACAACAAAACCCAGGAAGGAATGATAAGGAATTCTGCTCTTGTTTTTTCCAGCTCAGATCTGTGTCAAAATACCTTGAAGGCATCTACCTTTAAAGCTGCTTTAAAAAAGGAAAGTGCATGTATGGCAACAGACTTTGTAGCTATAATTAACAGTTCTCAATAAAGACAGATGATACAGTGAGAAGTGTTGGAGGCTGGCAGTACTACAGAAGTGGAAAAAACCTATTTGTCCAGCTGCCTAGTGGTTATGGACTGTGTCCAGACTTCCCAGGATTGTTTGTGTTTGTATGAAAAGGCAGCCTCATATAAATGCACACGTACCTGGCTGAGGATCCTGTTCAGTCCAGGTCTCCAGGAGCTGGCCACCTTTGCTTGCCAGACAAAGCTATAAGTGGTAAAAAGGGACAAATAGCCAAAGGTGGAGGTTGGCATCAACAGAGGTATATGAACAGGGCATCATAAACTGAAAAACCCTGTCAGACAGGGTTCTGTGAACATCCATAAGGGCTTTTGGAGGGAAATAACGTTAAGGTATGAGCTGATGGGCAGACAGGTTCATGTATGTGTTCACACACTCATGTACAACAATTTTGTGTTTTCCAGTGCTAAAATACCTTTCCAAATAGTAACTTTTTGCCAGAGAATCTGGTCCAAAAATGGAGAAGGCAAACAACATATGGTTTTGTTACCTCGTTCACCTGCTTTGGGTAACAGTGAAGAGTGCTTCTCTTCATCCTGGCTGTATAAAAGGAAACAACTCTCCTATTGGTTTGTTTGCCAGTCCTTGGGGACAGGGCTACAATTCAGTGAGTTTAAGGGAAAGAGCCTAATTTACTTTATGGCTTAATGGTCATTGTCATATCATTTGGGTCTCTTGGCTAAGCAAGCCTGCACTAAGTCTCCTATGGCTGCCCCATCTGTTCCCTATTCCTCACATCTCTGACTGAGCTCTTCTGCACCTAGGGCTGGTGTTGGTTGCTTGTGGTTTGTTAATTTATAAATTGTGTCCCTCCTCTTTGAAGCTGGGAGCTGTTTACTCATTTATTGAAGCTGTTCATTTCACAAGCAGTTAGAGACTGCTGCAATGTTCCCTTCATATCTTCAAAAAACTTCCACTGCCTGAGTGAAACATTCAGATTCCCACTGGGGGAGTGGGCCTCTGGAAGCCTTATGTGAAGGATAGCATCCCCCATCTCTTTCAGCATCCTCAACTGTTAAGCCTCAGGGATCTCAAGTCCCTTCAAGCATCCATGAGTGCCCCTTCAGCAACAGAGTACTATTAACCTTCATGTAGTATGTTGCTAAGATGAGGCACCTTAGATGGTATGAATCCAGGTCCGTTAGCTAAAGGAGGACTCTGTGTCTTTTTCCTCTACATCATCTTGCATTGCATCTGAAAAAATGTTTTGCTTCACCAAAATACTGCATTTTTTAAACTTAATTGTCTTCACTGTATCTATTATAGAGGCCAACCAGACCAACTGAAAAGTGTATCTTGCCTTTTCTGCACTGGAACTGCAACTTTCTTCACTAGTCTGGCTTATTATACCTTTGGTTGGAGTACATAGAGATTTCCAAGTACAGAAAAATAATTCTTCCACTATGAAAACTTCCTATTCAATAGGACATTGGAAAACAGCAAGAATTTCACCTCTACTTTCAGTACCTCTTAAGACTGACTGGAAGAAAAATGAAACCACAGCTCTGTAATGTTGTCTGATACCTTTTTCATCTAACAAGGAGTGGTCTTGTTAGACTGTCTCACCACAATCCCCTGAACATCAGATCATTGAATCATGGCACAATTCTAGCTGCTGGTGACCTGGTGAGGCAGCTCTAGTCCAACCTGCTCAATGCAGAGCTACATCACATATACCTTTTAATTTTGTTAATGATTAGTGGTTTGCAGACACTGAATGAGGCATAACTGTTATTAAATTTAGGTGTGCTTTATTGTTTCTTTTATTGCGTTGTCTCTAAGAGATCCCAAAATTACACATACCAGAACATATTGCCGTGAATGTACCCATTCTGCTTCTGTTTGCCCCTTTTTGCCAGAGCCATCTTAAATGTTTTTATGTCCTCAGGCAAAGATATGTTGATTCAAACAGGGAGCATTTGATTTATTTTCTATTAACATTGAAATTTAAAAATAAATTGTAGTAAGCCACTGAAATGAGAGCTTAACTTATTTTTAATAATCAAATAAACTTTCACCTAGCATTTTCAGTATTTTATGAAGTCTATATTAAATGTAATGGCTACAGGCAGCACTTGACCCTATCTAGAATAATTCCACTAAGCTCCATGATAGAATGCTACTTTTGTCACAGAATGGCAGGGATCTTAAAGATCATCTAGTTCCAAATCCCCTGCCATGGGCAGGGACACCTCCCACTAGACCAGATTGCTCAAAGCCCCATCCAACCTGACCTTAAACACTTTCAGGGATGTGGCATCACAGCTTCTCCAGGCAACCAGTTCTAGTGCCTCACCACCCTCAGAGCAACTAATTTCTTCCTAATTTCTATCAGAAAGTGTCTGGCTGAGTGAATATTAAAAATATCAAGTTAATAACTATTTAGATGTATTTTGTCTTGCAGAGGGCAACTCAGGTCTTGACCAGACTGAAATTCACCCTGATCACATTACTTTTTTAAGTGTCTTTTGATTCTGGAGAGGTGAAATAGAAAAATTTAGTGTTGAAAAATAATGTGCCAGAAGAGGATATAGTGACAAGCAGACACATGATCAGCTGCTTTCTGTTTATATGCATGCAGACCTGCCCTTGCTCATAAAATTTTTAACCATTAAGGCCAACCGTCTGAAAGTCTTACAGCATTTAACAAAGAGCTCTATTGATTTCATAGGCTTTTCAGAAAATTTACAAAATTTACAAAAACCTGCTCTTCTGTAGTTCCAGACAGATCCTATGCCATAATTTGCTGATCCTTACATGGATTTTTTAGCAAAGTTGTACTCTCAATCATGTAAAACAGATAACTATATGGGAGTATGATAAAGATCAGCTAAACCATGGATTGAGGAAGGTGAAGAAGGAGCTAAGTGACATCAAGCAGAATAAGGAAGGTATTTGAAACAAGGAAGATGGTTTCTCTCAGTGTGCTAGTGAGCTGTCAGGAGTCTGAAAAACAAGAAGAAGCTCGAAGAGTGGTTAGTGCATGCTTGAGAATCAGAGATGGTGGGCCAAATGTGTGTTGTGGAAGCAGAGTGCATAAGCTCTGCTGAAATGCAACATTTGCGTGAGTGATAGTACTTATAGCTGCTCTATGAGCTAAGCTGGCTCAATGAATCCTTTTTGATTTCAGTGGTGTGCTTCTCATAGTATTGCTCACGTATAGAGTCCTGTGGCTGGCTGCCGGCTTTTAGCATGGGATATACCAGAACTTGGTTTGGCTCAGCAGCTATCCACGTTATAGAGGTCCAGCTAAGTCACTCAGAACCATCTAGGGAAGATATAATCATACCACCAAGAGTCATTTCATGTGTTAACGGATTTGTTTCTTAACAAGAATGAACATGCAACTAAAATTTACCAAACTGCTGAAGATATCTTCTTGCAGTCTTTTCAAAAGTAGGCAGTGAATTGGTTTTATTTTCAGGTGAACAGGAGTCATAACAAGGAAATTGTTCTTGAAAATTGTGCCAGTTATATCTATAGTTAATTGTGGACTTTTTACTTTTGGCTGGCAAATTGCAAACTAACTTGTCTGCTGCTTTATATTTCTTGATCTTTGCTCTGTTTTAAGGATTAAAACAAAACAAAACAAAAAACAGCTGGCTTCCCGGATGTGTTTGCTGCAAGAAACCAGACACAAGTGGTTTTGAGAAACTGGAGACAAGTGTGTTTCCTCCATAGCAATTGAGCTAAAAACAAACTGTTCTCTTTTGTCAGTAATGGCTTCAGACACTTTCCACTATTATGCTGCTGGTATCTGGAGTCTCAAAAAGCTTTTGTCTAGCGCAGAACAGTAAATAACCACAGGTTTTGGGGATATGTAGAAACATATCATTAGGGACATTTGAGAGAGAGAGATGACAAATAAAGTCTTGGTATCAATCTCATGTCATGATCATGATGAGTGTGCAAAAAACAAATTATCCTTCCTCAAGTAACTCAGCTACTGAAGGCTACAGATGGGTTTGTCTTCAGCAAAAAGCTCAGCTTTTGCAAGCCTTTGGGCTAACAGCCATGACCACACAGTTCTTCCACATGAAGCACGCTGATGGCATCTATTAGATGTTGTGCAGCTGACAGGAAAAAGATGCAATAGTTCATTAGTTTTTTCATTCTGTTTAATTCAGACATTTTCAAAAGGAATGGCACTGAAAGCTTTGTAGTACTGAAGGTGCATAATAATTGCATCAAAATTGCCCATCTGCGGCTAAAGCAAGATAATTGCCTAGGCGTGTTCACATTTGCAGAAGAGATTTTGAATACTAAATGTTTTTAAAGCCCTTCTGTCATCATGTTATCCAATCCTCACCCATGAGCCAAACTCTCAGTTCATTTACACTCTTTTCAAACCAAAAATATCTCACGTTGGCACAGCTCTGGGGTGGGTCAAGATGAGAATCTGGACTAGTGTAAGGTACCTGAAACTGGCTTCCAGCTCCCCAGCAACATTTAGGAACCAAATGGAAAGACAGTAATCAGCAAACCCTGCTTATTCCTTGCTAGTGTTATTTTCTGTACCTTTAATAATTAATTTGACTAATTACTGGGATTTAGGAGTGCTGGTTTTCAGTGATGCTGAATGGCACTCCTTCCTGAGAAGCAAAGCTTGTCAAAGGGTCAGAGCCACAAAAAGGCTTGGACATGTGTCCCATCCTGCAAACAGCCCTAAACATCTATGTGTGGCTTCCAGCAGATATTTCCTCCTCCTCAGGAGCCTCTCTTCTCTGCCAGAGGTAAGGCATAAGCAGATCCATCCCCACAAGCACAGACAGGCTGAAGATACAGTGGCACTGGCAGCAGCAGGTGAGATGCGAACCATCTTTATTTGGCTTCTCATGGCTGATCTAACCTACTCCAGCAGATAAGCTCCTTAGCACACACTCAGCTCACCCAAGCCTTTGAACACATGCTCAACAAAATGCAGACAGCTGAAAGACATATCCTGGTTTAAGTGCATGCTTACCTGGTCAATCCCTCCTCCACAGGGACTCGGTTTATAGCCGCCTCTGTGTTCTGATGCTCTCCCCTTTTCTGGCAATTAAAGATGTAAATAGCACTGGCCGGTCAAGATTTGTTAATGCAGCTTTGTTTCTTCTTTGAGAATGAATTAATTGATTTTTCCATTAGACTTGGTACAAATCATGCTGATGTGCCCATAGTTCTCAGTGTGCCTGAATGATTCCCGATAGCTGTGTTACAGTCTTCACAGCGCATCTCATGTCTCTCCCCTGCTCACACAGAGCTGTTCATTCCAGCCCACCACTACGCAATGAACAAGAGCAGATGATTTGCAGGGAGATGGAAAATGTCTCCAGCTGAATGCCAGGTTCACCTGATTTCTGCCACTGCCACCGGTCTTTCTGCTTGCACTGTCATTCCTGCTGTGGGATCCCTTTAACAAGATAGCCACCTGCCTCCCCCATGACCAGCTAGCCGTGCAGCTCTTCAGCTCATCCTTGGTGTTGTAGTGAGATTTTAGCTGGCTATACCTCCTGGGTAACCCCATCATGGCCATGGCAAAGCTGACCAGCTCTCCAGCACTGGGAGGGTAGCCAGCAACCCTAGGAGGAGACAAAGCTGTTGTCCCCAGCTACTTGGAGCCCTGTGCATCTCAGAATGCTTTGCCCACCTGCCTTAGAAAGATGCTTTAGATCCCTTCCCTGCAGTAGCAGGTGCCTGCCAGAGGAGCAGCACCCGTGCTGCTAGGGATCCAGCGGGAAATAGGGTAGCAAAAAAGGCATTGCCTCTGCCAGATTTCTGAACAGATAGCTGAAACTACATTGCTGCTTTTGTCACTCTTCCGGGGAAACAATCTGTAAAGAAAGTTGGACTGAAATTAGTAACAATATGAACTACTGTTCAGTACATTTTTCTGTCTCTCAAGGGCTTAAGCTTATTGAGTAACCTCCCTTTCTCTCAGTTTAATCACAGCACATTAAGTTTTAAGAAAGGGCTGAGTTCAAACACTGAAGCTCTTTATTCCGTTGTGTAGGTGCAGTATCGTCCTGGTTTAGGGCCAATTTGTAATTATCTCCAAAATCCCAGGGCGATTCAGGTTTCCAATGCAGGCGCGCTGTGTGATGAGGGCAATCCACTTGCTCCATGTGGCATTGGTGGCATGGTGGGTAGAGGGAACCTTTGCCTTGAACATCCACCCCAGCACTGGCAGTCGGGGTGCCAGGAGGAGTTGTGCTTCAGTGCTGGTCATGTCTGAGGCAGCTTGGACTCCTTCATAGGCGGCCAGGATTTCCTTCTCTGTTGGGGTATAGTTGGCTTCAGACCCTCTGTAGCTTCAGCTCCAGAATCCTCGAGACCTGGAGTCTCCCCAGGCACCTTCTGCCAAAGGCTCCAGGATGGGGCATGGCACGTTTTTCACATCTGGTCCTGTCTTGACTGGGCCAAGGGCTCCCACATGAACAATCTCCTGCTTGATCTGGGCAAAGGCTTGCTGCTGTCAAGGCCCCACTGGAAATCATTCTTCTTATGGGTGACCAGGTAGAGAAGGCTCACGATCTGGCTCTGGAATATGCATTCTCCAAAAGCCTGTGGCCCCTAAGAAAGCTTGTGTCTCCTTCTTGTTTGTTGGTGGAGACATTGCTGTGGTCTTGTTGATGACATTGGTGGGAATCTGATGCCTTCCATCTTGCCACTTCACTCCCAGGAATTGGATCTCTCTCTCAAAGTTAAGGTCTCTTAACTTTCCTCTTCTTGATGGGAAAACCAGCTTTCAGGAGAATCTGTATGATTTTCTCTCCTTTCTCAAACATTTCTGCTGCCATGTTCCCCCACACAATGATGTCATCAAAGCACTGCAGATGTAATGAAGCCTCACCCTTTTCTAGTGCAG